>CM059014.1:35000-335000 GCA_030272315.1 Paspalum vaginatum | reverse complement strand
GGGCGTAGGACGGCGTCATGGTGGCATGACGGCCGCTTCCATCCAGATAAAAGATTACGTGGAGTGTATGGGTAGATAGAGCTTGATTTTAGATGAAATTTAGGCGAAATAATCACCCAAATCGGAGTTGGAACGGAGAAGATACGAATTTTGTATATTCGGGAAAAGAAAAAGGAAAAAGAGAAAGGAATATTCCTGGAATATTTCAAAATCCGAATATTTAGAAATGGGAGAATAAAATCGTATTTTTGAATTCTAGAGGAACATAAAATATTTTTAGACTGTTTGCGAGCAGAGTTTCAGGCTGGTGTCAACGATCCACGCCTACGGTGTCTATCGTGGCACCGGTTTGTAGGCGGCTCTGGAAACTTCTAAAATCATGAAATTAATGTGGATGGTAGATATTATTTTTGATGAATTTAGAAAGAAGAGTCGATGGAATCGGAGCTCGTATGGTCGAGAGACTAATTCAGAAATAGAAGAAAAGATCGGTACAAGATTGGACCTGCCAGCTCGAATGACACGTGATTAGTGATGGGCTAATCACCGGTGGCTCGTGGTTAGCGTGAGAAAAATAATGGGTAGATCCACCCGTCATTCACAGGAGAGGGGTCCGTTATAACAGGTAGAGAGATACGAGCAGGCCCGAGCAGCGCATCTGCTCGCCTGCTTACCTCGCACCGCCGTGAGCAACAGGCAGCCTAGGAGCTTGTATGGAGCTCGATACAGGCTCTGGTAGTTGTCAGCGCGCTGGAGGTGGTAGACGCGGAGGTGCTCGCGGTGGGT
The DNA here is from genome assembly GCA_030272315.1 of Paspalum vaginatum. Classification (NCBI taxonomy): domain Eukaryota; kingdom Viridiplantae; phylum Streptophyta; class Magnoliopsida; order Poales; family Poaceae; genus Paspalum; species Paspalum vaginatum. The sequence goes on along the minus strand of CM059014.1, from coordinate 334,214 downwards.
AGCTATTGGTGGCAGCCTAGGAGCTTGTATGGAGCTCGATACAGGCAGGGAGAAGGGAGAAGCGTGGCTTGGGGATGGTGGAGGGATGTGACGAGGTGCTCATAGTCGGAACAATCGGGCTATGGTATCCTATCGACGGAGAACGCAGAGACACTCTACTCCCGTGCATAAACACAGCAAGGGAGAAGAAGGGGGATGACGTTCGCGGCGCACAACACCCGGGTTAAACCAGGGGCTGATATTGCGGCGGTGGTGAGCTTGGTGTGGATGGAGGCATGGCGGTGGGAGGCTATTTATAGCCGATGGAGAAGGAGGCTGATGATGTGTCGCGGAGATGGGAGGTCCACGTGGCGCGGAGATGGGGATCCAAGAGGCGTGGAGATGGAGGATCCAAGTGGTGCGGGGATATTTTTTTAATTGAATTTTGGAAATGAATTTTGAAAAGAATTTTGGTGGAGAGTATTTGCGATATTTGGAATTCTGTTGAGCTCATATTAACACAATCAAAACAAATAAGCAACATCCAAAGTTTTCTAAAATTTGATTTTGAATTAGAGAGGGATTAGAAGAAAATTCCGAACGCTAAATTTTGAGACATTACACAGGGCGGGGCGGGCGAGCGAGATCTGGGGTGATGCCGCGTGTGGAGGCGGGGACAGTGGTGGATTGAGGCGGTGAGGGATGGAGCGGGCCGGAGCGAGGCGCGTGTGCGAAGACGGTAGGGGTGGGGGCCGGGAGGCGGTGCGGGCAGAAGCGGCACGTGCGTGGGCGCGCGCGGGAGACTACGACGACGAAGAGTGAACTCAATACAAACTTTTTAAGTAGGAGAGAAATGATGAGGTATAAGTATAAACAGTGGGAATAATCATGTGCCAATGCAAGGATCCGCAAATTAAGTGAGGTGAGTGAATCTTTGCCGTACAAATCATCACAATACAAATAAGCCAACTTGTTTTCTGATGATATATCATTACTGCATAACAGTTTATCCATGCACTGATGCTGCCAATTCGATGCCACAAACTCGTGATGGCTGAAGCACTCGGCATGGATATTAATTTGTTGTCCGTGCTGGTTCGTATTACAGGCTGGCATGAAAATTAGGGGGAAACTAGAAACTGTGGCGCCTACCTAAGAGTGGCCAGTGTATTTTGCCGTTTTGGACTTTGCTTGATAATTGTTGATACTACTATAACCATGATATCCTTAGGGCCCCGTTTGGTTCTAGGGATAATGAGATTCCAGAAGCAAAAAATCGGATAATGAACCAAATAGTTCAGATATTTGCCTCAGATTCTGCGAATACAGTATAAATCCCACTATCTCGTCCCGGACCGATATTTGGAGATAATGGAGTGAACAGTTGCTAAAACAGTGGAGCAACAAGTTGTCTCTGCACTCCCTCCTCACGTTATCCGAGGTAAAAATCTTGGCAGCCAAACACCGAACGCACTCAATGCTAGTGTTCATCAAGAATCCAGATTCAGAACAGGATTCAGACTTTGAGAATCCGGAGTGAACCAAACGCCCCCTTAATTAGTGGAAATGGTATCCAGTAAGACTGGTCAGCAGTATGACATCGGCCCGCGCATCTGGAAAATAAACGGCGGCCCAACACTGGACACTGTCAGCAGCATCAATATAGTGACAGTAGAAGTCTATCAGCCAGATTCTGAAGAGTAGTATTTGGTGGTTCCAAAGAATCCAAAGATTGCACTTGGGAATTGGGATGCAGTATGAAGTGTTAGCGTGAGCAAGCAGAGATAAATAGGTTACAATGCAACCATTAAATCAGAGATAACCATTACTAGCAGTTATCAAATTAGAGATAAATAAGATCGACCATGTTCCAGTCAGATCAAGAGCTCGTATGTTTAAGAGTTCTTGAACATCAGGCCGCCACATACAACATATATGTTTCTCTACATCCTGGTACGTTTGTGTAAAGCGCAAGCGCACTTGCTATTCGACAAAGAAAAAAAATTATGACTCCATGACTTGTTGTGGACACTACAGTACAGAGCCGTTGGTGTCCATGTAAAATTGTTGAACTGAGCAATATCTGAAACAGCTGGTGTACAGAAATTGAGCTAGTTAGAATCGTGAGACAGAACCAGTAGTTGAATAATAGAATTATCAGTTTTTATTCTAATGCAAATCCAACTTGCTGGCATTTGATCAAATGACATGAAGATATTATTGTTTCAGCCTAAATGATTTTTTTCTTGTATATTTATTTGGTTGGCACCTTAAAAAATTGGAAAGGAGTGTGCAATGTAGTGCCACTGGATTTGTATTTAGTTAACAAAATAGAAGGGAACACAATAGAGCCACAATAGTAATTAAACAGTTAGAAGTACAGAGGTAGACATCCAGGTGGACTAAAGAGAGGATGGGATGGGATGGGAATACTCTTAAGAGAGAAATATGCCATTCTTGTTCCCTGTTTCAAGGCTACCATAAAAATGATGTTAGTGGTAAGTGATTGCATACATGGTAAGCATCTAAGTTTTGCAAGTAACACGTTATACAGTAGAAATTAACAAAGTTAGTACTGATTAATGGTAATTTATAACTAATTTAATTTAGTAATACCGCAGTTCCCTAGGACAACTCTAGTAGCAGAACTGAGAGGAAGATGAATGTAGAGAATTGATGAAACACAGTCATAAACTCTAGAAGGCAGTATGTTTGGGTAAACACTTATTCTGTATCAGAAATAATTATAGGGATATATGTCCACTCTGCATGTAAAGAAACCAAACTCACATTCAGTAATGAAGGCGAGAGTGCAGCAATGCAAATGTGCGATAAAGCAAGAATTGAAAACATAAGTATTATATAGTGACCATCTCAGATGAATAATGTTAGAATCTGTTAGAATCTTGGTACATCCATTTCTAGACCTAAGAGTATGCTTCAATCTTCTGTATACTCTAATATGAATGATAGATATGACTAATAAATCACGGTAGTGAAGCAGAGTAGTGAAGGAGATTTGGATTAGTGTCATTCTAGGTAAACACTTTCTAGGAAATCCTTCAGAAAGAACCGTATAATACTTAAGGCTCTGGAGGCAACGGCAGTGCAAGTGCAAGAACAGCTGTTGGGGCGCTAGCTTAGCGATGGCGATGCCAACCTTTGAGACATACGACATCATCGCTGCTACATGTGTTTCAATAGCAATATGAGTCGATTTAGAGCACTGTGTGGTCCAATAGCAACATACATAAATGGATATATCTGCAGGAGCCAAAGTAGTCATGTGACAAGTTTAGAGAAGAATGCCAATCTTTCCTTCTCCGTCCTGTTGCCAAACTTTAAATGAGACCATATGATAACTTAGCTAACACGTTCTCTGTTTACTAAGTGTTTATTTCAACAATTGGTTACTGTATAGACCCTACATCTTTAGAATGGTTCTTAAAATATTTTGTAGATTGGTAAAGATCCATGTATTTATATAATATGTTTTGTTAATAGACCATTGCTCATCACTTTTAGTTTTTTTTAACCTAGTTAGTTTGCAATGATGTTCTCTCAATTGATTCAGAAAATGTATTCCCTGAAATGTAAAGTACGTTGTTGCTAATTTAGAACAATGCCGACAGATTAAAGCCCGGGTGTACAGGGCAACACAAAGAATAGAGTGAAATCTTGAATTGACAGGATATTTGCTAAACTGAGTAATAGAGAAACATTTGCATATATATGGTAAGGATTAAGAATATATGTGACTTTGAAGATTTGGTACAATTTTTTCATTAAAACACATGGATTTTCCCAGGAATAGGCAGGCAATATTATCATAGGCAGAGGTGAAAAACATGGGTGCAGCGCCTATCTAATCAGGATACACACAGCTGGGTATGCATCAACAAGGTGAGCGGACTTATGGGAACTTGCAGATTTAGGATTTGATGAAGAGCATGGATTTGAATTCAAGCGGATTCCTTTCTAATCGAGTTAAGGAGATTTTGTGTCATACCTTTTCCAATCAGAGGGGGATCCTTCTAGTTGATTGCAGATGTCAAGGCAGATCTTCCAACAACAGATGTCGATTTGGACATTTGGTTGATGCTCTCAGCCCCTGCCCCGCGCTCGCACCCCGCCCGCGGCAGAAGAGCGCGGGTCTCCTCTGCTTCCCCGTGGCGGTGGCGGCAAAGAACCTGCGCGCGAAGCACCGCCTCAAGGGCGGGCACCAGGTCCTGCGTGGCATCGATGCAGGCGAGGCATATCTCGCAGGCGCAGTTGGCGTCCTTGCAGCAGTGCGAGTAGTAGCAGTTGTCCCTCGTGCGTGCCCACGGCACGACGGCGAACAGCGGCGTCCCCGTGGAGGCGGACGGTTTGGAGTTGGAGGAGCATGAGGAGGTCGTGCTGGAGCCGCGCGACGCCATAGGCGTCCCACTGGCGGTGGGCACTCCCAAGTGCGGAGGTTGCTTGGCGTCGGAGGCCACGGCCCATGGGAGCGACGAGGCGCCGGCTGAGGCCAGGGCGGTCGGGCAGGCCACTCGGCACCGCCGTGTGGGGTGAGGCGGCTGGCGGTCGGGTAGGCCGACGAGCCTGGGGCAGTCGGCGGCCGTGTGGGTCAAGGTAGGACGGCCGGCGTCAAGACGACGGTGGTTGGGGGGGGGCGACGGGGCGGGGCGGCCAGGCAGAGCGGATCGTCGGCCGGAGCAGGGCATGTGCGGGGACGAGCTAAGCAGCACAGTGCGGGAGGCGAGGCGCAGAGACGAGCTTGGCGGCAGCGGGACGAGGCAGGGCATGGGAGGAGACGAGCGATGAAAGGTGTCGAGGGTTCAGGAGATTTCGGGTCCGGCGGAGACCCAATAGCCCTGCATCTAACGGTTCAGACTGATCACTCGTGGGATCCAACGGTTAACGGATTTCAGCCGACGTGGACACTCTACCCGCTAGAGAAAAGTCCCACGGTTCGTCTATTGAAGATTAATAAAATCACTTAGTGAAAAAAATGTTATGAATTTGGCTTCTAACACACGATCACTACTCTATTGTATATGACACCTATACTTCATTACTGACAGCACTAAGGAGTTTTTTTATACCTTTTTGACCCTCGTTATCTAATTAAAACTTTACCTCATTATATTATTTGCAACTGAGGCAAATACAGTGCTTGAGGCACAAGCACCCACGCCTGTAAAGAAACAAATTTTGGATCAGAAAGGCAGCCATTCATATGCACATTCATACTGGAAATTGGTGCCGTGTGCAGTGCTACTGCTATACGCAACTAATGCACCAGTCACCACTAACTAGTAACTACTAACTGTTACCAATACGTATCCATCCATTAGGATTGAGATTTGTAGGACAAACTAACATCAGGACTGAACAGGGGTAATAAGGGAGATTCCAAGATTGTTACCAATAGTCCAATACTCTAGCTTGTTAAATTAAGACTCGCGCGCTCGGGAAGCTTGCTCACCAAGTCCGAAGCTACTGCACAACTCCTTGCAAATCCTTGGTACTTGCAATCAAGAGCTAGACCAACGCATGACTCATGCCTACCGTACCATACCATTCCACGACCGCAATTGGTGAAAAAGACTCCCTGCCCAGCCCTTCCTATCTGGAGAGGCTCCATTTCCGACCTCTGCTTCCCCTTCTGCTCGTAGCCCAGGGATCACGGACATCCATCTCATCTTCACCACCACCGCCTATCATGCTTCTTGGCCTCTTGCAGCCATCACCACCATCTCCCTTCAAATATAGGCACACAAACGAATGAATGATTATATATCGCTTAGCATCAACACAATTAATTTGCACACGCTTTCTTGCTACCATGAGGGCTGGCTGGGTGGAAAAAACTCGGAGAATCATATGAGCTAATGTCAAAGAACGAAAGAAAGATCACATATTGTACATTTAATGCATTTCTCTTTGCGTCGCATACACTCTCTTTCAGTATCCTGATCTCCCAACCATCTACCTCACGCTTGCTAATTTCTCTGCCTGCATAAAAGCGGTCGGGCAATTGATAAAGAACCAAGCTAGCCTTGTAAACCATGTATGCAAACTATACCAGAACGGAAATTAAAGGTCGGCGATAGGAGAGCTGCAACTACCAAGATGGTTTTCAGTGTCCACAAACCGCCGGAGTTGATATTGATCAACCAAGGACACGGCATATCCAGACCGCCCTGCGCGTGCTGTCCTACCCACCCGATGTACATAAGACTGCAATATTTAGTGCGGAGTAAGATGCAAAACCATAGAAAGGAAATCTGATGCGTTCAAACTAACCTCACACTGTAAGCTAGAAAATAAATCACTCAAATTGATCAATCATCTACAAGTATCAAAGCAACCAGATGATACCTTAGGGGTAGGAACATCGTAATTAATGACAACATCAAGTCCTTGAATGTCAAGACCACGGCTTGCTAGGTCTGTGCAAGTAATGATATTGCAAGCTTTTGATTTGAACACATTCAAAGCGCCTAGTCTCTTATCCTAATAGAACAAAAATAAACAAAAAACATATCATTTGAAAGAATTATTTCCAGCAAAAATAAATAAATAAATTAGACATCCAGCGCCATGGAGTAGAGACACTATGTAACTGGGCGAGTAAATATACTGAACAAATTTGCAAGTCTGTCACTAAAATCAAACTAAGTAATAAACCTGAGTACTTGACTCATTTTGCCATGGATAAAGACTGCTTGAAAACCAAGGTTCCTTAGCATGCGAGCAAGAATTGTTGCCGTGCAACATTCATCTGTAAAGATCATTATCATACTCCCTGGCATCTTGTTCAGAATGTAAACAAGACAGCAATCCTGAAATGATCCACATAACAAGAAAGTTCAGAGAAAAACTAGGAAAACAATGATATGTGTATATAGCACACATGGAATGAAACTAATCACATGCAATCCAAGAGTTCCACCACATTATTAGCAGGCTGGATATCAAATCTATAGAACAAAGTTTAAAAAAAAGTTAGCAACCAATAACTAAACGTCTCTTACTGTCATGCAAATAAAAACATACCTAAATTGATTTTCCATTAACAATATAATGGAAAGAGCAACAATTCAAACAATAGCAGTTTTCATATAAAAGACAACATGATCACATTATTGCAAATCAGCTAATTGCCCAGAAGGTCTATAAGTTTATTGTTTGAAAATAAAGTATCTATCTAGTTCTACTTTACAATAAATGCTGTAGAAATATATAAGCACTATGAAACATGGTATTTAAGATGTAATAGTATGGGTAAAAGATATATGACACAAAAACACATAGTAATATGACCACAATATGAAATAAAAAAAACACAGTGGAAATCCACATGATAGCGTACAAACTTAAGGACATGAATTACATGAAACATGATAAAATAACAACAACAATATTAACACATATGGACAGACAAAACTAGAGGTAAAATCACCTTGTCATTTGCAGGGATAAAACAAAACTCTTCTTTAAGCGTATCAACTGTAGAGTATTTAGAAGATACTTCAAGCTAGTTGGAAAAAAACTGAACATTAGTAATAAAGAATAAAAAGAAGCATCAAAAGGTCATAGTCGCCCATGGCAAGCCTAAAAAATGCTTGAAAGGAAAAGACGGAATGCCACCTTAACAGGATTCTTGAGACAAGCACGTTGCAGTTTTTTCACCTAGTTGATTGCAAAGAGAAATACAATCAGTCTATTACAAAAATAACAAGTTAATGATCAATAACAATTTCCAAAACTAGGTCAAGATCATGCAAAACTGAATGCAGCAAGAAAATATCACAGCAAAGCCCCTTAGTCCCAAGCAAGTTGGGGTACGGTAGGCTAGAGTTGAAACTCAACAAGTAAATATAAATATTATTGTAGAAAAAATATCTAGCAAAAAATGAATTGTAAGATGGCTTTTTAGGATATATGTGAGAATAAATAATTTTTACCATACCAATCATTTAAAAATACTGTGTTGCAGTTGTAATCATTAGCACAAGATATGAACATTGCTGTAACATTTAGGTACACGCGGCACCGTCGTTAGAAAACACATCTGTCTCACCGAGTTAGATAAACCATAATTCAAGCAGATACTTCCCTATCAACTTACCTTGTCCGTCATTGTTGCAGAAAAAAGGTAAGTTCTCCGCTCCTTAGGTATAACTTTTAGAATGTCATTGAGGGATTTCTCAAACTCCATGTTGAGTAACACATCAGCCTCATCCAATACCTACCGAAACAAGTGATAAACCACATATGTAAGGATAAAAACATCATCACCTGATTAGTACAAGCAACAAAATTACTGGTAAGATTCCAGCTAGTGATTTGCAGTTCCCAAAAAGATGGCGTCTCGCCTCCCGCCCCCTCGTCTCCCGCTCCCTGGCGCCTCCGCCAGACCCCACGCAGGCGACCACTCCGGCGCCGGCGGCCACCCCCAAGGTCGCGCGCCCCCACCCCCGCGCGGCCTCCCCAACCCTGGAGGCGCTAGACCCTACCCTGTTGCCTTCCCCTCCGCCGTACGGAAGGTCCAAGGCGCAGCGGTGGAGCGATTCCAGCCCTGTTTCCCGCGACGGTCGGAGCCCCAAGCCTACCTCCTACCGCGACGCGCTTCTTGCGTCTCCGGCGGACGCCTCCCCTACCCTGGTTGAGACCTTGAAGTCTGCGGGCCCTGCGGTGCCCCGGGACGAGGACGCTGACTCTGGTTGGCAAGTGTACGTGAGGCGCAAAAATCGTCGCCGGCGCTCTCGCCCTCCCCGGCCCCGTCGATCTGTCCCGGAAGATTTGCGGGGGAGGTGTTTCAACTGCCTTTCGACCTCCCATCGGGCGGTCTCCTGCTGTCGCCGCTCCCGCTGCTTCCGGTGCTTGGCTGAGGGCCACCGCGCGGCGGCGTGCCCGCGTCTCCCGGTTGCCTCTCGGCGGTTGGAGTGGCGCCCGGTCGTTCACGCCTCCTGCCCTGCCCCGCCTCGCGTGGCTATGGCCGTCTCTGGCCCGTCGGCTGATGATGGCGAGCCGCGTTGTGACGGCGGGGCCAAGGCTGGTGAAGGGCGGTTGCGCCGCCGCCGGAGGAGGCGTCGTCGCTCATCTGGGCCAAGCGGCCCTCCACCACCTCCGTTGTGCTCATCTGAGGGGGGCTCGTCCTCTGAAGAGCTCTCCGACGACGGCGAGGTTCAAGTGCCCAATCGTGTTCTAGCACGGACGGCTCGCTTGCTCGACGCCGAGGATGACCTGCGACGAGCCCTGATCATCACTTGCATCGGTAATTGCGGCGACGTTCCAGTGGAAGACGTATCCGGCCTGCTCGCCCGAAGGTTTGATCTCGTGGCGGAGGACCTGGTGTTCAAGCGTATCTCCTCGTCTGAGCTCCTACTCCTCCTTCCAGATGAGGCTACTGCCGTTCGGGTCTACGATACTGGCCGGCCGGTGGTCACTCCAGCGTTCCGCCTTCACCTCGCTCGATGGACGCGATTCTACCGTTCTTCCGGCACCGCTCTATCACAACTTGTCGACGTCGAGCTCAGAGGAATCCCGGCTCACGCCTGGGGTGTGGATACAGCGGCCCTGCTCCTAGATGAGGTCTGCCTGATCAGCGAGGTGTATCAGGATGCCGAGGACCGTCGTGATGTCTTCCGTCTCCGTGCTTGGTGCTCGCAGCCGGATCAAATTCCTCCGGCCATGAACCTTGTCATTGAGGAGCCGCGGATCGCTGTCGAGGGGGTGCCTCCGGCGGTACGCGGCCTTGCCTACCCAATCTCCATCTCTGCTGCTGCGCCTGACCATGTGTCGGTTGTGGCGGCGGCCCCTCCCCCTCCACCGGCTGCGGGTGGTCGTCGCCGGCGACGCTGGCGGAGCCGGCGTGGTCCCCCCGGCTCTGCTCCTCTGTCTGGGCTCGGGGATGGCTCGGCTGCGGCGGATGACGATTCCCGGCCTCCCGTTCACTCCCGCCGGGGGCCGCGTGGCCACACGGCGGTTGTGGACCCGACGTGCCCTGCTTCTCCATTGGCTCAGGACGCTTCGCTGGTAGTGAAGCCGCACGCGCCGTCTCCCTCTCCCCAGGCGTCGCGGGAGTTGATGACGCGCGTGGAATGCTCGGTTTCTCCATTGGCTCCCGATTGTTCAGATTTAGCGGTGCCGTGCATGTCGTCCACCCTTTCCGAGGCGACACGAGTGACCTCGGCTCGCGCGGCTTCCCAGGATCTGACCTCGGGACTCAACGAGGAATTACCCTCAGCGGCGGCTGCTTGCTCCCCGGTTCCGTGGGCTCCTGCTGATCCTCTGGAGTTAGAGGACGCCCCTCTGCCTCTTGACGACAGGCTGGCGCGGGATGGGCCGGGCGTGGGTGGACTGGAGCCCAGTCCGCCCTCTACTCCTTGTGCCAGGCCCATGAAAGACCCCTCGCTGGCTCCTCCTACGGTGGACTACAGGCCCATCGGCGGGGATGTGTTCCCCCACGTCTACTCGAGACGCCCCCGGCGTCCAGCGCAGTTCAGCACCGGGGGTGCTGCCTCACCAAGACGATCCTCCCCGAGACAGAGTTGCTTCTTGAAGAAGCTCCGCAAGAAGACGTCTGCGATCCTGTCGACTCCTCCGCCTGCTAGAGCCCCTTCGCGCCTGCCGGCTGCGCCCCCACGCCGCAGCCGTAGGATTGCTGGTCTCGGACCTGACCGGTCCTTTCTCAAGGATTCGACGAGAATCCGTAGGCAGGTGGTGCGATCGCTGGATATCATTGATGACAACGATGGACTGGACCAACAAGCTCTGGATGCTTATGCTCAACTGTTTACTCATCAGCTTTCAGAGTCCCACGTTCAAGCCTTAGCGGCTCTGTTCGGTTGGGCTCCACCTGAGGATGTGTGCCTACAGGCTGATCTATCCTAGGTATTTTTCAGTGGTGATTGGTTGTTTTTCAAGTTTCTGTTTAATGAATCCATCAAATATTTTGTGTTGGAATGTGCGGGGCCTAAATTCTAGGGCCCGTCAGGATGCTGTCCGTAATCTTGTGGATTCCTCGCGAGCAGACATCGTGTGTTTACAAGAAACAAAAATGGCTGATATTTCCCAAGGGGTCATTCTCTCTTCGCTTGGTTCTGATTTTGACAATTTTGTCACCTTGCCGGCGGCTGGAAGTGCTGGTGGAGTGCTGGTTGCTTGGCGACACCGCATTGGGTTCTCTGGAGTCCACAGAGTTGATTCCTTTAGTGTATCTGTCCAGCTGCATCCCTCTGATGATCAGGCTTGGTGGCTCACCTGTGTTTATGGCCCTCAGACCAATGAAGACAAGCTGGAATTCCTGCAGGAGTTGAGAACAATCAGAGACGAGTGTCAGGGACCGTGGATTATCTTGGGAGATTTTAATCTCATCTATAAGGATGAGGACAAAAATAACTCGCTGGTTAACAGAGCTATGATGGGTCGTTTCAGGAAGCTAATTAATGATCTTGGGCTGAAAGACATCCCTCTGTTGGGTCGCAAGTACACCTGGACTAATGGTCAAGATGACCCTACTTTAGTGAGGCTTGATCGGATGCTATGCTCACCTGGATGGGAGCAGCTCTTCCCGGACTGTCTCCTCCTCAGTTCTTCCTCTGATGGTTCTGATCACTGCCCGCTGCTGCTTGGGCTGCATGATAACAAAAAAGGGAAGATGCGTTTTCATTTTGAGTCCTATTGGACAAAGGTGCCGGGGTTTCAGGATGTAGTGGCAGAGGCATGGAATTCGGTTCCGCGGGGTAATTGCCCCTTTGAGTCTCTAGCAAAAAAATTCAGAGCTACCTCGAAAGCACTTCAGAGTTGGAGTCAGAAGTGTATTGGGCACGTGGAGTTCCAGCTTGGCCTTGCAAGGGAGATTTTGCATCAGTTTGAGATTGCTCAGGACATGCGCTCTCTCTCTGACAGGGAAATCTGGTTGCGAAACCACCTCAAGAAGCACCTTCTGGCTCTGTCTTCTCTCAAGCGTACCATTGCACGGAGTCGGTCTCGGATCTCGTGGCTTAAGGAAGGGGATGCAAATACTGCTCTCTTTCATGCCCATGCCCGGTATCGCAAGCAAAGGAACTTTATTGGTAGTCTGGTGGAAGAGGATCTCATTCTCACAAAGCATGAGGATAAAGAGAAGGCTATTCATGATTTTTATTTCAGCCTCCTAGGTACTAATCTGTCCAGGGAGTATACAGTCAACCTTGAGGAGCTTGACATTATCTCACATGACTTGGCTGATCTGGACAGACCGATTCCCGTGGAAGAAGTGTGGAGAACAATATCCCAGCTGCCGTCTGATAAAGCTCCTGGACCCGACGGGTTTACTGGACGCTTTTATAAGGTCTGTTGGTCGACCATAAAAGAGGATATTATGTTGGCTATCTCGGCGATTTGGAGCAGGAAGCTGGACAATTTGAAATCCCTCAACTCTGCTTTCATAACTCTCATACCAAAAAAAGAGGGGGCGGATCATGTTAAGGATTTCCGTCCAATTAGCCTGGTTCACAGTTTTGCAAAGCTTATCACCAAAATTCTTGCCAATAGATTGGAAGGACGGTTACATGAGTTGGTCTCCCCGAATCAAAGTGCTTTCATCAAGGGCCGATCCATTCAGGACAATTTTTTGCTTGTCAAACAAACAGCCAAGTTCCTTCATCTTCAGAAGCAGGCTCGCATTTTCCTCAAGCTAGACATTACGAAAGCCTTCGATTCAGTTTCCTGGCCCTTTTTACTAGAGGTCCTCCAGAAGCTAGGCTTTGGGCTGGTCTGGCGGGATGTTCTCAGTGGTCTGCTGTCATCCTCAACTACACAGGTCTTACTGAATGGAATCCCCGGAAGTACCATCTTTCATAGAAGAGGGCTGCGTCAAGGGGACCCTCTTTCCCCTATGTTATTCATCCTGGTTATGGATGTACTGAGTCTGATTTTTGATAAAGCTTCTGCTGCTGGACTGCTACAGCCCCTATCTACAAGGGCGCTGCAACACAGGGTGTCCCTTTATGCCGACGACGTGGTTATTTTCCTTCATCCTGCTGCCTCGGATTTGAACCTAACCATGGTTATGCTGGAACTTTTTGGTGAAGCCTCTGGTTTAAAGGCCAATCTACATAAAAGCAATGTTTTCCCCATCCAATGTGCAGAAGCGGATGTGGCAGTGGTTCAGAACGCTCTTCCATGTGAGCTGAAAGAATTCCCCTGCAATTATCTCGGAGTGCCCCTTTCCCTGCGTAAGTTGACAAGGGACCAGATTCAGCCGTTTGTTGACCGGATTGCAGACCGTCTGCCTGGTTGGAAGGCTGATCTGTTAACTCGGGAAGGTAGAAAAATTCTAGTGCAATCAGTTCTGACCTCCATGTTGGTATATTTGCTAATGGCTGTAGATCTTCCGCCGTGGGCATTCAAAGAAATAGATAAGATCAGGAGGAGGTTTTTGTGGAGAGGAAGGAAACAGCTCAACGGTGGCCATTGTCTGGTTGCTTGGTTAAAAGTGTGTCGACCCCAGGAGCTTGGTGGTTTGGGCATCACTGATCTTCAGAAGCTAAGTTGGGCGTTGCGCATGAGATGGCTTTGGCTTCAAAAATTAGAGCCGGATAAGCCTTGGGCTTCACTTCCGGTTCAAGTTCCAAAGATGGTGCAGTCCTTCTTCTCGGTCGCTATGTGTAGCGAGATTGGGAATGGAGCTAATACGCTCTTTTGGACAGATAAATGGCTCCATGGACAATGTATTGCTGACATTGCACCGCTGTTATTCCGGCTGGTTCCCAAGCGAAAAGCCAACAGAAGAACGGTTCTTGATGCTCTGAATCAAAATAATTGGATCTCGGACCTCAAAGGCGCCCTTGGTGTTGCTGCCTTAGTTGAATATTTGCAGCTTTGGGATATTCTCTCTCAGATTGTGCTGGACCCGGAAGTTGAAGATAGACACATTTGGCGGTTCTCTTCCTCTGGGCAGTACTCTGCAAAGTCAGCCTATGAGGGTTTCTTCCAGGGAGGGATCCTCTTTGACCCTTGGGAGCGCATATGGAAATCCTGGGCACCGGGGAATTGCCGCTTCTTCATGTGGTTGGTTGCTCATGATCGATGTTGGACGGCCGACCGGCTTGCTCGGAGAGGGCTGCAACATCATCCTAGGTGTCTTCTTTGTGACCAGGATTTTGAGACCATTGACCATCTGCTCGCTTCCTGTGTCTTCTCCCGGCAGTTCTGGTTCCAGCTTCTTCAGAAGTTTGGTCTCCAGTCTCTCTACCCTGAGCCTGGAGTGGTTTCCTTTGGTGATTGGTGGCGGAATTTAAATGAGGCAGTCTCTGGTCCTATCAAACAAGGTCTGAATTCTGTGGTTATTCTAGGGGCTTGGTCTCTCTGGAAGCTTCGCAATAGATGTGTGTTCGATGGAGTTTTGCCTAGCCTTGCAGGCCTTGTGAACCAGGTCTCAGAGGAGCTAGAGCTTTGGCGCTTAGCAGGGGCAAAGGGTATCTCCCACCTAGCTACCCGGGCTCTAGAGTTGGGCACTTGATGTGTTGGTCGTCCTCTTGATGTATGTGTAACAGGCGCGTCTGTCTTTGTGCTAGGGGTTTTTCGTTGTACCCTTTTTATTCTTCTTAATATAAATGATACGCAGCTCTCCTGCGTGTTCGATAAAAAAAAAGGATAAAAACATCCGAAAAAATTTCGCGAACGTGCAAAGCACGTTTTTCATTAAGAGGAGAAGAAACGAGTGACACGAGGCGTGGTCAGCCCAAGCTAACCAGGCCAAACCCCAGGACATCACAGCCAGAGACTAATTTACAAACATGGCTAGCGACCGGGAGGGGGGAGCCACACTAGAGAGCCGAATGCCTAGGTCAAAAACCCCAGCGGACAGCCACACACTAGCTTCATCAACGATTCTAGACACGACTGCCCGGGGCATTGCTGCTCTACGCCTGAAAATGCACTCATTGCGTTCCTTCCAGAGCGCTTTTGTCCAACCTCTTACGCGCCTGCGACCACAAATCTGAGAAGGTGGTGTGGTCACAAGGCACCCTCTCCGCCCAGCAAAGAGGACTGAAGATCCCAAACCATACATCCTTGGAGAAGGAGCAGCGGATCAGCAGATGGTCCATGGACTCGGCCTCTTGATCGCAGAGCACATGAGTCCTCTTCCTGCAGGCCATGGAGTCGCCGAAGCTCAGATGTCCAACAACGGTCTTGAACGGCTAACCAAGAAAAAACTTGATCTTTGGTGGGACCTTGGATTTAAAACATCCGAAAATTTTGACACGAACATATAATTGGCCAAATGTGATGCATGTTCCAATGCAAGGATGCCAGGATAGTTGCCATGGGTGGTATTGAAATTAAGTGTATTTTTGGAAAGAAGTGTTATACCAGTATACATTGCTTAAACTTTATGAAGTTATAATAAAAGCTTCCAATTAAGATTGTCAAGTAAAACAGGTAGGGATATTAAGAAAATAGCCATTGCCCCAAGTGTGAAATTTAAGCTACTTCCAAATTGATAATGTGGATTCTAGCACTTCAACGAATCTACAAGATAGCATTGCTACTCACAGCCTTTGAGATTGTTCGATTAGATAGAGCCTAACGAGAAAATTTCATCTGGTAGATACTAGCTCATTGGGGTACAGCATTGCAAGGAACCATTGGGGAGGTGCATTATTGTTTTGCTCATCAAGCAGCTACTTAATAAGCTAGAAAATAAAGCATTTAATAAGCAATGTAGTTATCTGCAGCAACCAAACCAGTTTGGTACAGGAAATCCAAACCTAACCAGGTCCTGTTCTCAAAAATACTTAAGCAACCCATATAAACACTAATCCTAACAATTTACATGAATCAGAATGGTGTTTTTTTGCCAAAAAAAACTATTCAGAAACAAGAAAAAAATAAAACATTATGAAGCCAGTCCTTTATATTATATAACAATTGACAAAGAACTCAATAAAATTGATAGACAATAACTGAATGTCTAACAATAAACAACAAGAAGAAAAACAAATTCTGATGAAGCTTACCAAGTACTTGATTTTATTAAGGCTAAAACCTTTGGTATCTGTCAAGTGGTCCATAAGACGTCCAGGAGTTGCAACCTAATGTTTGGAAGGGAAACTTTTAGAGAACAAGATGAGCCCTGATGTAGAAATGACACATCAAGTTAATAGCATAACAATCACAGACCGAAATCTGAATACACGGGAAAAGTAGCAATTTGAGAGACATGGAAGAAAGGTAACCCTTATATTTGAATTGGACCTTAAGAAACAAGTAGAGGGTTACTAGTATAATGCGGCAATGTTACATGCACAGCATAGGCAAATTGGACTGATCGATGTCGAAATCTAGTTGTACTATTCTTTTGGAGAAAATTAAGGTGGCTTTGGTGGAGTGAGCTTAAATAAACGTATTGTTCATATCAGACAAATAAAGGAGGACCATAAGGAATCAAAGGATGCAAGGGCTTTTTTTTTATATCAAATCGGGGAGGATGCAAGAGCTTTTTTCACAAAAGGACCTGAAAAATAAAGTATTTAGAATAGCTTTTTGGCGATGATAACATGCACGTACACATATATAAATTAAAGGAGAGTAGAAGCATAGCTTCCACAATGTTGCAGTCGTGCAGCCCAACAGATCGGTCAACAAGTTTTTGGCTTTATTAATTTTGACTAGGTATAGGTAGTACTCACTATAATATGTGGACGTCTCGCAAGGGATATCGCTTGCATGATCCACACCTCCAACGAGCTGGTGACAGAATAAAATGTCAAGTAGAAGTATTTGATGAAGCATTGAATAAGTACAAACTGTCTGGCTCACCACTGAGCAGATCAAGCCAATAGACGATCCCAGAGCACCAAACTGCTCCGCGATTTGAATCGCCAACTCCCTGGGAAACCACAATCACACACAGAATAAGAAAACAAACTCCAAATTATTACAAAATACATACCCATCATTTCAAAAGACCAAACCAACCAACGACCTTGTCGGCGAAAGCACGCAGGCGAAGAAAGGGCCTGCGGTGCTCAAGTAGAGCCTGCAGAATCGGCAGCGCAAAAGCGGCCGTCTTTCCCGATCCCGTCTGAGCCAGCGCGATCAGGTCCGTCCCTTGGCAAATCCAAATTAACAGCTCGCATCACAATAATTAACCTTGATTACCAGCCACGTACGTCGTGACATGCACGGCAGATGATCCGTACATATATATACTGTTAGAGAGTATGATAGGGCAATCAAATACGTACCTTTGAGAGCATAGGGTATGGCCTCGGCTTGGATCTTTGTTGGCTGCTTCCATCCGGTATGACCAATATGCTCGAACATCTTGGGGCGTCGCTCTCTTAGGATAGCCGACCAAATAACCTTCACTTGCAGCTCATGAGATCCTAGCGTGCCAGTATACTGTTCAACCTCAGGTGATAGAATAAACTTGCATTCAGCTTCAGGGTCATCCTCACCGGCAGAAACATTGAGCACCAGGCCCTCATCCTGTGGTACAGCAACTATACATCGAGTTAATGGAACATATCCATCAGCTCCAAGTTTTGTCTGAGTGCCTGCTGCTTCACTGTCGTACAGAATGATTTCATTTTCAACATTTTCAGTAGTGTAAGCAGTTACTTTGCCGGTGAAATTAGATGGTCCGTTAGAAATATTGAGTTCAAGGGAAGCTTCCATGGCGAATGGAATAGGTGAGTACACTATCTCCACTTCACTCAAACAACTTCTTAACACTCTAGTCATGGGCTGTAGAGCATGGCGGCTAGTATTGTGTTCTAGAAAACCTTTGCTGAAATTTTTGTCAACAGCCCCATCACACTTTATCTTAAGATGGAACTCAAAATACATAGTACCTGTCACAGCAAGTGCTCGAAATGGGCCTGTTAAAGTTAGCGTATCATCCTGCACAAGGATTCTGGGGAGAACATTTAAAAATGACGAAAAGGACCAAACTCAATGATTAAAAAATAATTCATAATATGTCATGGTTATGTCACGTGATATTTGAGTAGATACCACACAAGGAACTAGCTCTAAGTATTTAAAGATCACAAGACCTTATTTTACTTGAACATACCACCAGAAGAAAACAGACCTCAAAAATCAACCACTGTCTCAGCTTGCATCTCATCATGTAATTCAGAGATGGAAGCAACTCAGATTATGGCAATATGCATCATATTGTAAAGGTCTGTTCTATGTTGCAACACACGAGGATATTGTATGTGTGTGAACAAAACCAGAATGAACAGAATGGCATAATTTGGGGTGTACAAAATCTTTGGTGGTATATAGAATAGCCAATCGTCTACTGATGCTGTAAACACGAAAGAATGAGAATTTTGAGTTGTACGTTCCCAACTCTCCCATTAACTAAACAAGGACAACATCACCTCTGTCACCAAAGTTATGTGAACAGACTACAACTGCTAGCAACCGGCATGTGTAACTCCTATATGTTCAGATGTACAAGACACTAATATATTATCTTATTTATGGTAAAAATAATTCATAATACAAAGATTGTAAACATTAAGTTGTTCATAATAACATCCAAAAGCATTACTTTTTATGAGACCAAAAAAAAAAAATGGGACCATGAGGTAGAAACTAAGCAAACCAATCTCATGAGAATAAAAAAGCTATAGAGTCAGCCAACAACTGTAATCCACAAAATTTTCTACTGGCATAGTGGATTAACAGTTGTTTATTAAAGCTTGCACCAAAAGATTAGTTTGGGAGTCAGTTCAGCTGGTATGATGTTGACAGCATGGTTTAACATCTGGCAGAAGAACTTTCCCTCGCCAGGAGCAAAAAAATAACAGGATTTTAAAATCATGTCTGACATAATCCGTACTGCTTTAGCAAGTCACGCAGAGGAATGTGAGCAGGATGATTAGTCATTTCTACAAATCCTATGAAACTAAGCAACCATCCGACTCTCACCGCACACTGCATTTCAAGTTAGTCTTGGATACTAGACTAGGTGAACAACTTAGTCACAATAATGACACAGTTCTTAGTAATATGGCAATGCAATCTAATTTACACAGTAGATTGTAACCATGCAGACAGGCATTCAGATTCCATTTGTAAGACAACATCAATATAGTAAGATGAGGGAATGAAGTGGGCAAACCTTTGATTCGATGAGTAAATAGATACATCTGTAGTCGTACTCATCCCTCACCAGAATAGTGCCATATATGTTGATTGGGCAAGCCCGACTGAGATGACATTAACTGAGTCTTCAAAGATCCACAAATCAGAGGAATCAGAGACATGAACATCCATCATCCATTTCCTTGGAACAACCTTTGCTGTCAAAACAAGGGCAGAGAGAGATCAAACCAGGAATATGGTTATTGACATAAGCATATCCATGAACACATGTGATGAACACGTAGCTAAAGAGAATGAAATGCATACACCATACATCCATTGATTGAAAATATGCATGAACGAACAAGGTTGTGCTGTAGATGTACTCACACTCTTTATCTAGGTCGAAGAAGGCCATGTTGAATGGACAAAAGGGGGTAGGGACATTATAACCCAGCTTCTCATTTTTTCAGTGAACTCTCGGCAGCGGATCATGTGAAGAACCTTGACCACCACCTGTTCCCATGTAAGGTTCGGCCGGAGAAGATCCATGTTCCTATCATCAACTCTCCACAGATTCCTTGCCTTGGGCTTCACCACCTTCTTCCCAGCAACCACGTCGCCTTCCTTCCCAGAATTACCCTCCGTCCCAGTAGCCGCCACGTTACCCTCCTTCTCAGCAGCCATGCCACCCTCATTCCCAATGGCCATATCACCATATTTAGCATCCATGTTGCTACTGCAACTGCACAGCTCATCCATTTTGACACTACAACTGCACAGCTCGACCCCAATCTTGCCACCGTCATGTGTACTTGTGTGTTGTGTGAGAGGGACGCCAACAGAAGCTGTCAAAGAAGGAAGGTTTTGGTTATTATGCGTCGGCATCCAGCAAAATGTGTGACAATAAAGTTAAGGAGAGGGATGAGCAAAGAAGAAGGCTTCACATAAGAGAGATAAATCGTTCGATTGTGGATTATACACTCACCATGTTGGACTAAGTCGATGTGGAGACTAGGGCAGAAATCAATCTGCCCTTGGGGTTCTTGTTCGTTAATCCTTTGTGGCCAAACAATTTCAGTATTTGTCTTTCCCCTCATAGTCGTGGCTCCAACATCAGTCCCCACAGCCATAGCTCCAACATCAATTGCCACAATTCGCAGCTTGTTCACATCCTCCATCTACCACCACAACCAAAGGTAGACGTTTCAGATTGAGTTTTTTCATCCAAGTTCGTGACCACAAAACAAACAAAATTAACCATCCCATAGGAAGGGGTTCCAGGAGATTGACCAAAGGTAGACAGTTCAGATTAAGTTTTTAGCTTCAGTTAGTTTCAAAACTATATGGCTATTTGAGTGTTAATAACAAAAAATTACTGATTTTGACTAAAGTTACCCAGTGTTTAGTTCAACGCCAAAAATGTATGCATGGAACTGAACCAAATTTCAATACACAAATATAGTCGCCAGCAACGCAGAAGGGGCGATGATGATGATGACTTTAGGAGGTGGCACGTGTGATGAGGCCAGCAAGTTCTGCCTCAGGCTGTCGGGCAGAACCTTAGGACGACGTCAACATAACTGGGCAGGCGAAACACTATCAGTTTAGAAGCTCAAAGATGGAATTCATTATCGGAGTCTCAGTAAGATGCTATATTATGTGATCCTAACGCATGCAAAGGGGGTGCCCAAACAAGGGCTAACGATACTGCGGTACATGGACTCATTAGCCTTGAGCGGTAATAATAGGACCCAAGATAGGTGCCTTAATATTTCCAACTCATATTTCATAAGTAGAAAGTTTTAGTATGGGCTGTATGGCAGAATCAATAAACCTACTAGTATCCGAAGGCCACCCAAAATACCAGAAATATGGTATAGAATTTATCCAGACTGAATTACCATTAGTGAATACATTGTATTGATCTCGCAACAACTGAGGACGTGATCAATCTATTTGCACCTTCTAACAAGTATATATCAAACGAGGGACACACGAATGCAGGGTATAGATGGGAAAATGGACATGAAAACAGATGGCACATGACAGCGAGGAGCTCATCTGCTACGACAGTTAAGGCACCTATACAATGTCATGATAGCAACAGCAGAACCAGTTAGCAGAAGCATATATACCCCAGAGGTTGACAACGCAATCCAATAATCCATGACTAAAAAGTAGAGTTCCTCCCTCCAATCAACAGATGGAAACACGAGGCATCGCCTATCGTCGCTTACCTCACGCAAGCGTCTGACCGGTAAATCTGCGACGGAGCGAGCGAGGAGTGTGGGTTCCGGCGATCGAGTGGGGTAGCGGGTTGGCCACGTGGCCGCGGCGTAAGGCACTGAGGAGGGCAGGACCGGGGCGAGGGGGGCGCGTGCGGGCGAGCGGCGACGGCGAGCGGTGGTGGTCGGATAGGAGAGGCGCCAGGCGGGCGCATATGCCGGAGCGAGGCGACGCAGGCGAAGCGAGTTTTGCGCCGGCGGATCCGAACCCATTCCTTTATATTGCGTCCGGTTTGGGCTCTGTGTTGGGCCATTTGTTTGGGCTGATTTGTATTTGGGCTGGCGCAGACAACACGGGCCACTGCATCCACTCCCATTACCATTTTGCTCAAGACTGATTTTGGGCTCATGCGACAGTGATGAACAGACAATATGCTAGGCACTATATTGATTCGGGGACATACATATGTGCTCCTATGCACTAGCACCTTGCACTGATGATATTGATGATTTATGTTATGAACACGGTTATGCTGCGAACGTACTCATCGCACTGTTTATAAAAAAAAAGGTGAAAAGATGGCTTGTGTTTTTTATTGCAGGGGAGCGGTACTAGCTTTTCTTGATATATTGGGATGATGATCATGCCTGCGTGTATGTAGACCTAGAACCCTCGTGGTCACACCACCACCTGGCAGGCTTGGTCGAAGTCGAAGCACTTTTATTATCACGTACGGACGCAGATCGAGACACTGCTGGGTGCTGGCCGTCCGGCCGTCGAGCTCGAGCTTAATTATTAGATGGATGATCAGAAGATGCTGGAGAGGGTGGGGAGCTTGAGCTCGCCGGACTTGGTGAGCGGCAGCGTGAAGCCTCCGACGACGGGGAGGTCGACGGTGAGGCCGACGCGCATCTCGTAGTCGATGTCCCAGTCGCCTCCGGCGTCCTTGGCGAGGCTGAGCAGGAAGTCGTAGGGCACCTTGACGGGGACGTCGAGGCGGGTGGTGTCCCCGGCGGCGAGCGACCCGGGGTCTGGCATCGTCCCCGAGGCCACCTCCCGCCCCGCGCTCTTGAGCGAGTAGCTCACCTCGCACACGGGGATGGCGTGCGAGTACGGGTTGCGCACGTCGACGCGCCCCGCGAGCGTGGCGCCGTCGCGGCCGACGTGGCCCACCGACACGTCCGCCAGCTCCGCCTCGGGCTTCGGGATCTTGGCCACCTTGTCCGCCACGAACTCCTTCGCCTTGTCCACCAGCTGCGCCATTGTATTGCACGGGAGTTTTATCGCTGGTCGATGCTGCTTTAATTTTCTACCGTACCCCCTTGGGGCCTGGTGTGATCGACGATGAGCTGCTGCTTCTTCAACCCGAGTTGCTTTGACGGTGCACGCCGTGCCGTGAAATAGGTAGGCCGGGGTGTTCAGCCGGGTGACACGTCGGGGCCTTGCGTGTTGGGTGCGTGGCGGCACGCCATGAGTCGCCGGCCAACGGTCCGGGGCCGCGTGAACTGCAACGAGAACCGACCTGCCACGTTGATTTGTTTTTTTTTTTTTTCAGTTTTTTTTGGGCTGGATGAGAGGAGATGGAAACAGAGCCCAGCTCTCTTTGCTAGGCGTGGGCTGATCCTGGGCCTAGGCTTGGGCTATCTTAATAACATGGAGGCCCGCGTCAAAAGGACGCCTTCTGTCCCCTCGCCCTCCAGACTCCAGTGCCGTCTCCCCGCCGGAGATCCGCCCACGCACCCTCCCCTCGCCTCCGGGGCAGATCCGGGCGAGCGGCGGCGATGCAGTTCTTCGGCGGCTCCTCGCTGACGTCGGTGGCGCCGGACGCGACCCCGGCCCCGGCGGCGCCCCCCGGCACGGGCACGGGCGCCAACGCGCAGGTCCTCTACGTCTTCAACCGCAACGGCGTCTGCCTGCTCTACCGCGAGTGGCACCGCCCGCTCCGCACGCTCGACCCCACACAGGACCACAAGCTCATGTTCGGCCTCCTCTTCTCCCTCCGCTCATTCACCGCCAAGATCGACCCCACCACGTACGTCCTGCGTCTCGCCCTTCTACCCCCCCCCCCCCCCCCCCCCCCCCCTTTCCATCCGCTCGGTAAGCACGAATCGTCTCAGCGAGCGCCTGTCACTCGACTGAGGCGGCTGCTAGTCGAAATGGTTTTTTCGGGTTGGATCGATCCGGCGTCAGCTCCAGTGAACGATCCTTTCTTTTGTTAGAAAAAATGAGTCATTGTTCGATCATCAGTTCGAGTAGAGCTGGTCACTTTGAGTGGATTGTAAAGTTTGCATTTGCAGTTCAGTGGTCAAGCTGGGGGATTAGAAGATGAAAAGGGAAGGGGGGTTAGTACAAGTTAGGCGCCTATAGTTCACCTCATGTCATATACTGCACAAGGTTTTGACATGGAATGGAAACTAAGTCTTTGCTTCGACGGATTCTGCTCCATTAGTTACCAGAGTATGAAATTCTGTGCAACTCAACATGAGATGACAGAGGAATAAAATATATGGACTATGGAGTTTGATAAGTTGCCTAAAATGTTCCACCATGGAGAACCCATCCAAATTCCCAATTTGCTTGACAAATGTTCCATTGCATTCCCCTTGAGTTATATATCTAGTATTTCCCAAAACTCTACATTGACCAAATGATGGCAGGATTATAGTAAAAAAATATTTATTCCTTTTGCAAAAAAGATTATTCATAACAATTTGTCTGGAGAACCTAAAACTGCTGTGTTCGTATTGACTGACATATATTTGTGTGTTCAGCATGTTTATAATTTACTTATTTGCCACTTGATCTTCGTATCGAATCAAATACAGGGCTGAAAAGGGGAATCTTGGGGTGCCATTACTGCCAGGCCAAGGCTGTTCATTTTATAGCTTCAAGACGAACACGTACAAGTTGAACTTCATGGAGAGCCCATCTGGTATAAAGGTTAGTAGTGCCTGTTTTCTTTCCATGTTGCCTTCTTAACTAATTTGGTCCATACATTGACATTGAGGTTTGAGGGTTCTTTTCGTGCATCACGAGATTTGTGTCTGGTTGGGCTAGATGGAGAGAGCTTAAATTCTAAATTGATTGGTTACTCTCACTTGCAATTACTGTTGGTCCAGCTATAGTTTTAGATCACCAGAAATCATGCCCTTTGGCCCACCTACATGTGTCTTGATTATTTTCCTTCTATAGTCCTGTTGTTACTGGCCTATCAGGAAATCTGTTGGAGAAATTGAGATTTTTCTCACACTCTCAGTCTAGGTTACATTCTTTTTATTTGTAAAGGATTTATTACACTTTTGTGTGGTATTTACTATCTTTCTTAAAATAAATGTACATTATCGTTGCAAATATTGCTATGCAATGTATCTGTGAAAGTTAAAACAGTTCCATTTTTTTTTTTGGTATTGTACTAAATCGATGGCGCAACTTTTCACTTCCAGTGTCAAAGCAACATTGTTTTTTGCAGCCTCACGAATACAATATAAAATTTGGCGATTTCTTTAGCATGGCAGTGATCAAGCAGATAGATGTACAATAGATGTACAATACCCCTTTTGCCTAAGCTATTTGATCACTAACTCTACCATGTGGGTGTAGCTTATTCTCATCACACATCCAAGGACTGGTGATCAACGAGATTCACTGAAGCATATCTACAACCTATATGTGGAGTATGTTGTAAAAAATCCTTTGTATGCTCCTGGCACACCAATCAAGTAAGTTTTTCTTGTTAATGGAAATTTGTTTGTACTGCATGGTCAGTTACTGCTAATATTATAGTTCTTAGGAGTCCTTGTCAGACTACCTTTAGAAGGCATCATTTGTCCCATAAATCATATTTGAGCAACAAACTCAGTAATAAGCAGACACTGGGGAGATATAAGTGCAAAACTTATTTGAGGAGGCATATGCTGTAACTGTAAGATACCATGATAGATGTAGCCAAAGACTCAGGTTACATTGTTAACTGTTTCCATATAGTCCTCACTCAATCTCCCAAACATACTGAAATTTGTAAGAATTCCAAGGAAGTGATAGTAGCAGTCAGAAATATGATCTCCTGCTCTCTTATCGATTCGCATGGCCATTCATGAAATTGATTTTTTAGATAATTTGATTGCTGCTGTTTAACTAGTTTGTTGGACACTTGGCCATATTCATCCAAGCCATAGTTTTCATTATTGCTACCCCATAACTTGTTGATTTTCTTATTGAGGGTACAATTTTGATCTGGACATGAAACTGTATAATCTTATAAGTTGTGAGATGATATACCCTTGCAACCAATTTTAGTATTAGTGGCTAGATCTTGTCTGTCTTAATGCACTAGTTTTCTGAGCACTTCTTATTTGCAGGTGTGAATTATTCAATAAGCATCTTGATCAATACGTGAGAACATTAATTTGATACCATTAAGGTAACTTCTGTCCTTGGTCCTCTGTTCTCGAGTGTTTGTTGCCGGCTAATTCCTTTTTTAACTAAAAAACATCAAATTAAAAAAAAACAGAAGGAGTGTATTGCAGTGGCTCGTATAGAGTTTCTTTGGATGCTTAAGAATTTGTCATTTTACCAGTGGTGTTATGTGCAGTGCTGCATGTAATTTTTGTATGGGTGTTGGCCGATCTTGTATGTGATTACTTGGGGCTCTGCTCAGAAATTTACAGACCTCATGTATTTCCCATTTCTTTTGTATGTTCCTTTGGTGAGATACCTATTGAGTTGATAAGAAATTCCGGAGCTAGAAGATTTCAGATTATTTTCCCATGTGTCCTTTTTATATAGAAAATGAGCTTTCGTGTGACATATAACGCTACATTCTCCTTGGCGTATGCCAATCAGCCAGTGATTGAACAATTGAACATGGAAGTGGCCTTTTTGAGTCATCAAGCGTGAAACATATTTGTCATATTAAGAATTCTGGATGGTTCATTTTCACACATTGCGGTCAAACTTTTTATTTATGGGCAGAGGCACAACTGAAGAGTCCCTAGTCCTTTCAATTTTTGTTTACAACTTTACATATACTTACCAAAACTGCAACGTTTCCTTGCAGATATGGGTAGCATCGCATTAGCTAAAATGGGTTCCATTTCATTTGCTTTAGCATGGTCACAACCATGCTGCTTGATTATGGCTACTATTTGTAAGCGGTGTCATCAAAGTGTGCTAAAGTCCTTTTGTGGTGGAAAATTTGCTATGTTCTCATTGTGCTTGTACAATTGTGCCATGTGTTATATAATTGTATTATTGGGATGCCATCTTGTGTATCGAATTCAATTTGGCACCTATACTGCAATCAGAGCCCTGTAGATTATTTGTTCGATCATGATCCATGACAGATGCACAGAAGATGGATAGTTTCGCTTTTTTGTCTTTCGACGGTGATTAATCCATGGGTGACAATACTTACTAATATTTGATTGCATGCCTATTTTTCTCTCTTTCTCAGTCCATCCTGTGTTATCGGCGGTATGCCGTTGGCCGTTGCCGACTTTTGTCATGGGCTCATGGCGCTGCCAGTCCTTTCGCTTCTCGGGGAAAGAAGAGAGTGGCGGTGGCTTTAAGGTGCAAGCTTGCTAAGTCAGCCCTGTGCCTTAACCTACTGGAGTATATCTCTGTTGTGTAATGACGATTGAATCTGCTATATCCGCGGATATTACCGCAGTTAATTATGTGACATTCTGCTGTCGACTTTACGAGACCGTGGTTAAAAGCAAGTGTCGTTTCCCTTTAGAATTTGGATATTGACATGTCCTCATCGAATGTAACTCTGGGGAAAAAACTATAGTGGAAAAATCGGATAATTTAGGCCTTGATCCCTTACCGTGAGAGAGTAAGAATGGGTTTGCTCTACGTGCGTGCGTGGAGATCAACATCCAGCTCCGAACCACTCCGACCTGAGAGCAAAATGGCCTTTCCCCTGGCTCTTGCAAAATGCAAACTTGACTGAGAATTACGTTTGTCAGGACTTCTCCAAAATCAGATGTCGATATCATTAGGGAAGAAAAGAGACAAGACAAATCCACCGGCTATTCTTTTTCTACATTATAAACTTTTACTAAAATCTTTTTTACCTACAATGGTCTCAGTGTATCCGTCACGTTGGTTTCACTGTGTAAGTTGGAAAGAGTTGTAGAGTGTTGCAAATGGTTTAAATGTTTTCGCCTTTAATCTTTTATTTTTTTTCACCTAATTTTATACACATACTCATGCTGTACTTTTCTTATCTTAAAAAATATAAGTCAATCAATTAGGGCCTCTTGTTTTTAATTCCTTCTTTTCTATCTCCCTTCTTCCTGTATCACGTGCCCTGCTAGTTTAAAAAAAAATCACGTACATTTATAGATTTTTTAATTTAAACAGAAAATTTGGAACCTTAAACATTCTTTTACAAAGCGTTGAAAGTCGAAATCGCCGAGTTAGATAAAAAATGATGATATAGGAAATTTTGTCAATCTCAAACATTACAAGGAAAAAAAGAGAGAGAAAGATAGGAAAATAAGTAAAGGTCATGGGCTGATTCTTCTCGACCTAGAAGAACATCGGCAAATCGCCCGCGTTCACCTCCCTCTCGTGGCTTCTTTCCTGACGGCGACTCGGCGACGGCTGGGCGAGCGGCGACGCCTTCTTCGGCGGACCCTTCGCCGGCGATAAGCATCCACCGGGTACGCACTTCCCTTCCCTTCCCTTCCCGCGCTGCGAAACCAATCACCCGTGTCCAAACCCTAACATAAGCTTGTTTATATTCAGATCTGACCCAATTACACACAGATAGACTTCGATCCTTTTGCGCACACACGCACACACACACAAATCCCGTGTACATGTGCTAGATCCACCCAGGTTGTAGGTTATTACTTGAAAATTTTATGGTATATCGCCTCAATTACATCGACTCAAACCTGGTGGTTGTGGAAATCAAGCTGTAGTATTGGTATAATATTCCTGCCTAGTTATGCGTATGTTTTATGACAGAGTTGCCTCTTCGGTAACTTGCGGAAGTAATCGCGCAGAAACATTGATTCAACTAACTAACAGAGCAATGATCTGCAGGAATGGGTCTGTGGACATTGCTGGAGGGTTTTCTCCTCCTTGCGAATGCGCTGGCGATACTGAATGAGGAGCGCTTCCTCTCTCGCAGGGGATGGAGCATGTCTGAAGTATCAGGGAACGGGCAAACAAAGTCGTTCAAGGGCCAGATCGTGGGGCTTATCTACGCCACGCAATTTCTAAGGATGCCCTTGATTGCACTCAATGTTCTCATCATTGTTGTGAAATTGGTGTCTGGCTGAGGCTTGTTGTCTGGTTTTGACTGTTGTGTGGATACCTGTTCCTGATGACGCAAAAGTGTGGATTTGTGGTATTGCTCTGGTAAATTAGTTCTGTTCAGAAAATGCTTGTCAATATTTATACTATCAGGCTATGTGCTGTGTGCCTGCCAGTGTCATCAATTATTCAACTTGTTCGAAATGGGCATCTTTCCTTTGGCCTACTTCTGAATTGCCGACACATTTGTTGCTTGCTAAGTGTGTTTTATGGTTGCTTCCTCACCATTGAATGCTCAGCTCTGTTTGACTGTTGATACTACTGCTTGTGGCTAGGGGCATCATTTGTCTCCTGGTTCAGATTGAGTTCTGATGCAAACCAACCTTTTGGCTATTTATCCTTGTCATCAGCATTTTAACATGTGCTATTTGCCTGTCACTGATCCTTCCGTCAATCCGTCTGGAAGCTGTTATGGGTACCTAATCGTGTTAAATATTCAGAAGTGGTGGCCGTATTAATTTTGGATACGGCAGATGGAGATCAAGTGGAGAAAAAAAAAAGAATGATGATCAAGCTTGCTAGGTCAGCATCATGCATAACCTGCAGAATCTCTTCTGGCAAATGATCGGATCGGAGCTTTATTGGTTGCAAACTTGCAGTGGATGGTGAACCGGCCAGATCTGAATTATCTGCAGACTGCACTGATGAGAAAGGCAGACGGAGGATCGGTTAGCTAGGATCCTATCGACCAGTGCCCAAGACGGGATGCTCAGATCTTCTTCTGCTATCAACTTTTTACGATATTGTGGTTACAGTTCATTTTATATATTGACATGGACCGGCAAATGTAACCCTAACATTGAAAGAAGGGCATAAAGTTGAGATAACCATAGCTCTAACATACCAAACAACAATGTGACGGGCACTAGTGACACTAGCTGTAGCAGTACTGGAAGCTCCAGGTGGATTAGATAGTAGCGTGCCGACCAGGATGAGTGGCCACGCCAGACGTAAAAAAAGATGCATAGAAACCATAGAAAAGGAAAGAGTCGGGACAAGAACATGACGAGGTTTGACAGTGAGAGAGCAAAGATGGGTTTGATTAATATGTGGAGATCAACGTCGCAAAAAAACTGGTGGCTCCGGTGGAAGTGAGCCAACATCAAGCCAAACCGGCCAAACCGACCGGAGAACAGTACGGCAAGTGCTTCATTCCCTGCGCTCTTTGCAAACCTGTACTAGCACTTTTCTTTCGCCAAAACTCATCCAAATAATATGTACACGTTAATAATTAATAGAAAAAATTATGTTTGGCTTGAAAATTTTCGTATACCCTGAATCGGTGAGTCCTGAGAGGTGAAACCCAAAGACGGGAGAAAACGGTAAAAAGAAAAGACGATGAGTGTTTTGTCCGGGCAGCCCAAAGACAACAAATCCAAGCCCAGCCCAACAGCGGGGTCCGCCCCCACGAGCACGCACGACCCCAGCCTGCGTGCGTGCGCCACCGCCATCCCATCCACTCTGCCTCCACGGCTCCGCGCCCCGCCGCCCCCGCCTCGTCCGCTCCATCCCCCAGCGCCCTGCGGCCACGGGGTCGAGGACGCCGCGGCCCCGGTCCCCTCCTCCGGAGCCCGTCGGTGAGCTGCCGTCAGCGCCAGGTGGCCGTGGCCCTCGACCTCGAGTGCGAGAGAAGCTGCTTCTGGTTCTGGATCCATGGCCATGCGCCAAGGCCATCACCTCCTGGAGCCGCTCCCGCTTCCAACACCCGCGGCCACCCCTGCTGCAGGTACATCAACCCAGACGGCCAGACCTGTTCCCGCTGTTAGGGCAGCAAGTGCAAATCAAGCTCGTTCCTCTCCTTGTTGCCCTTTGGCAGAGCTCCTTTGAAATTGGAAAACAAAGACCATAGCACATCTCTGCTCCGGGAAGAGGATCAAAGCCAGCCCAGATGGTCTCGCGACGGCCGGCGCCGAGGGCGACCCTCCAGGCGTTTCCCCGGCTGCCGCGGCCGCGGTGGCGGCCGCCTCCACCTCCGCCTCGGGCATCGTTCTGGCCCGTCGTGCACCTCTCCTCTCAGGCGCGCGCTGCCCTCTCTAAGGTGTTCGAGATGGACGAGGCCCCCGCCGCTCCGCTAGACGCCGCCGTCGAGGCCTGCGTGGGAAACGGCGCCGCCGTCGCTGGGTGCCATTCCAGCCCCGGATCTAGGGGCTCCTCCCCGTTGGTCGCCGCCTCCTCCTCCGGCGCTGAGTCCTATCCCCGGTCACCGCAAGCTGCGGGCCCTGCTCCACGAGCCGCCGACTTCATGGTCGATGGGGCAGCTGGTCACGCCGTCGCGGGGCCCTCGCCTGGGGCACCTGGTCTGCTGACGCCCCAAGTACAATTGGAAATAGCAATGTGGGTAATTTGTGGTCTTGGCATGGCGAGTGGCATGAGGGAGCTCTCTTCTGCTGAGCTGCAACTCCGGGAGTCCCTGTTGATGTTGCTTCCCTCCCTTATGACAGCCACCATGGGGCCTGACGATGCTTATCCTATCCGCACCATAGATGTGCCATCTGCAGGTTCCCCTAATGTGGCTGCTGGGGCGTTGGATGCTGTTGCCCCCATGTCCAGCCTTGAGTGGTCCTGGTGGTCGCCCGCTCCATGCCCCCCCCCCCTTTGGTGGTTGCTGATCATGCCTCTTCTTTGAGCGCCACCGTCGCTGGGTGCCACCCCAGTCCTGGATCTGGGGGCTTGTCCCCGTTGGTCGCTGCCTCTGCTGTGTCCTCGTCTAGCACGGAGCCCCATCCCGGGCCGCCGCAAGCTGTGGGCCCTCCAACACCAGCCACTGCTGTCATGGTTGATGGGGCAGCTGGCCTCGCTGTCGCCGGGCCCTCATCTGTATCTCAACGTGTAACCCCATCTCCTTTGGTCGTTGGCGCCGCATCTTCCCCTTTGGAGCTCCTGCCGCGGCCCTCTGTGCTACCTCAGTCGCCGCTTGTTCCATCCTCCCTACGCACCTCTGAACCCGATGTTGAAGACGACGTGGAAGATGATCCGCTGACGACTGAAGAAAAATCGGAAGTGGCAATGGAGATAATTGGTCGTCTTGACATGGCGAGTGAGAAAAGGGAGCTCTCTTCTGCCGAGCTGGGACTCCGGGAGCACCTGTTGATGTTGCTTCCCTCCATTGAGGCAGCCATTATGGAACCTGATGTTGATGATCCTTCCCTCACCGTAGATGTGCCATCTGTTGCTTCCCCTAATGTGGCTGCTGGGGAGTCTGATGCTGTTGCCCCATGTCCAGCCTTGAGTGGTCCCGGTGGTCGCCCGCTCCATGGCCCGTCTGTGGTGGTCGTTGATCATGCCTCTTCTTTGTGCACCGCCGTCGCTGGGTGCCATCCCAATCCCAGTCCCGGACTTGGGGGCTTGTCCCCGTTGCTCGCTGCCTCCACTGCCTCCTCGTCGGGCACAAAGGCCCATCCCTGGTCTCCGCAAGCTGCAGGCCCTCCACCGTCCGCCGCCATCATGGTTGATGGGGCAGCTGGCCTCACCGTTGTTGGGCCCTCATCTGGATCTCAACTTGTGACCCCATCTCCTTTGGTTGTCGGTGCCGCAGCTTCCCCTTCAGAGCTCCTGCCACGGCCCTCTGCGCTACCTCAGTCGCAGCTTGGTCCAGCCTCCCTCCACACCTCTGAACCCGATGTTGAAGACGACGTGGAAGATGGTCCGCTGACGACCAAAGAAAAATTGGAAGTGGCAATGGAGATAATTGGTCGTCTTGACATGGCGAGTGAGAAAATGGAGCTCTCTTCTGCCGAGCTGGGACTCCGGGAGCACCTGTTGATGTTGCTTCCCTCCATTGAGGCAGCCATTATGGAACCTGATGTTGATGATCCTTCCCTCACCATAGATGTGCCCTCTATAGGTTCCCCTAATGTGGCTGCTGGGGAGTCTGATCCTTCCCTCGCCATAGATGCGCCCTCTATAGGTTCCCCTAATGTGGCTGCTGGGGAGTCCGATGCTGTTGCCCCATGCCCAGCCTTGAGTGGTCTCGGTGGTCGCCCACTCCATGCCCTGTCCGTGGCGGTTGCTGATCATGCCTCTTCTTCTTTGTGTGATGCGGAGGAGGCTCCACCAGGGCTACCCTCGGAGTTGCTAACGAGAGGTTCTTCCTTGTCTTCGTCGTTGGTCCCTATGTCTGGAACCTCAACTCCGGTCCAAATGCCCTCGGGGATGGGAAAATCATCATCTCATGCCCCACCTGCAGTGGCTGCACACTGTTCTAGCTGGCCTGATTGTGGTGAGACTTTCTTCCTGGCTGCCGTTCTTCCTTTGGTTGTGTGGTTGTTTCTGTTAGGGTGTGTAGCTCTAACTTTTGGTCAGGTACGTGCAAGCTATAAGTCCTGCCCACCACCAGCTCCACCACATGGCCCTGGCTGTTTGGTGATGAAGGACTGCAAGGAGCTGCACTTTTATTTGTGGTTAGGATCTTATGTTAGCGTTCATCTTATCTTGAATCATTATTTTCACGAGGAATCAAGTTCATTGAGGTTGTGGTGGTTGGCGGGTTGAATCGAGGTCTTTGTTGCTTCTGCTGCCTCAGTTGCTCACCTACAGTTGTTAGCATTGTTGCTATTTTAGTTGTCTCTCAATACCTGGCTGCTTCAGGTTGCCATTTGCTGTCATGTTATTATTTGATCACTCTCGATGAGTCTTGTGAGACTTGTGTTGCAACTTGCAAGGATCGTATGGGTCGCATATTTATTATGTGGCCTTAGAAAGCATTACATTCTCAGGCACGTTCTCAAAAGGAAAGGAAAAGAAAATGGAGTTACACAACCCTGCAAAAGCAACCCTAATGTCCTTTTTCTGCTCCTGTCTTCCTATCCCACAAAAATCCAAACAGCACAACAGAGTATACCTGATGCCTTGTTTGTTCTCATTCTCTGTTACCTGCCACTTTTAGCCTTCTACCAGTCCAGAGCACCTTATGTTAATTGACCTTATTTTGAAATATTCCCGTGCAGATGACACTAGGTTTGATGCATCACAGTATGCATTTTTTGGCAACAATGTGATGGAGGAGATTGAACTAGGTGGGTTGGAAGATGACGATGACAGTAATGCTGCTTTCATTGGACTCAATGATGTAGCACACACAATTTCTTCTCAAGAGAATGCACTAGAGGTATGGATATACTGAGCGTTCAGAATTTAATGCCTGAGTTGTTAATACAATTTCTAGCTATTTGTTCCATATTGGACAAGCGCTTCATCAGATATAACTGTTATACCTTTGCACAATTATGACAAATGAGTAATTTCTTATGGAACTTTGAATATACTGTTTAACAAAATGCTACGGAACGAAAACCAATTGTCTTGGGATGCTTGGAAATGGATTATGCTTGCAGTGTATCACTTGCGTTTTTTTTATTGTTGTTGTCCTCTTAAGTTTGTTGGTTCAGGACAGGAGTCTTGTTGGATGTGGTTTTAGTCATATAAGTATTTTACGTAAAGAC
Source organism: Paspalum vaginatum (assembly GCA_030272315.1). Taxonomy (NCBI): domain Eukaryota; kingdom Viridiplantae; phylum Streptophyta; class Magnoliopsida; order Poales; family Poaceae; genus Paspalum; species Paspalum vaginatum. The sequence goes on along the minus strand of CM059014.1, from coordinate 300,147 downwards.
GCTAATGTAATATGAGAAAGTGAGCCGCCTGTCTAACAGATAGACTCAAATGCTTCCATGTAAACTCAGACTGATGCTTGGTGGGGTTTATACTGAACTTAAAAAGAAAACTGACTCATACGATTTGCATTCACTTCTCACCTAGGCTACAACTTGTTTTTCAGGCTGAGGATAGTGCATTCTCAGATGTTGATGATCTCGCAAATACGTTCTCAAAGGTTATCTTTCCCTGAAAACTGGAATCTCACTTCAGTAACATTGAGAGCGAACTTATTTTCCTTTGCTCTGTGTTTTTTAGGGGAAATCTTAGCTTTCTTGTTACATCTGATTCAATTTTTTAAAGAGCACAAGTACTCATTAATCATTTTAACTCAAAAGATATCTTAATGGTTTATTTACATCCAGAAATTGAGGGAACGAAGTTTGTTGCTTTAATTGTAGAATATTTTTTCTTTGTAAAGTCATAATTTCAATATATCGTTTGTCTCCTATATACTGAAGCATGTATTACAAAATACAATTTCAAGTAAAACTATATTATATGAAAATCCGCTTTACCTACCTTTTAGCATGAAAGTTGTTTTGCTATAATTTATCTGAAACGTAGCATCCAATGTACCTCTTAATGATTGACCTGTTGTACAAGTCGTCCTTCCAAATAAATTGTACTGGAAAGGAAAAACACTTCCACTGTTGGATGCTTGGGCTCTGCCATTCTTGTTGATTTTGCAATGTGCTAGGAATAGGATGAGTGATATGCTTACTGCTTCAGGCTCTTCTAACATATATACAGAATGGTGGCACAAAGAAAAGCATAATGAATTAGAATTACTGCAGAATATACATCTCATTATGGGCTGTGTGCTCTGGATTGACCTGGTTGACTGTTACATTACAATGGAATTGCTTGCATGCATATGTTCTCCTTTCCTAAAAGCTTTCCTTGATAGAGACTACACTTTAGATTATATCGATACTGTACCATTTTTATTTGATTTTATGTGCATTTCACTTTCAGATGAGAAGAGATGTTAACCTACCAGAGCATATTGGAATAAATAACCTGGGGACTTCTTTTTCAAGAGAAAGTAAGTTGTGCCCTTCTGGTCCTTTGATTTAATAATTTCATGGGTTTATTTTTTTCTTTCATTAATACTTCAACCAATAACTCTGAATATCGTTGTTAAATGTGCAGTACCATTATTGCCTTACCAAGGAAAATATTTGGATATCTTACATAATACTAAATCACAGTTCTTGGAATTATTTATTTAGATATGGATGTTCTGTACCTGTAACACATTTGTGATAATTGTTTTGTGGAATTGACATTCCCAGCAGTTCCTTTTATTTTGACTGTTTATACTTTCATAAGAAGAAAAACATTTGTATATGCTCTTCTTTCATGAAATAACTTTGTCATGTGTCGCAGTTGGACTGGTACATCTGCACGCCCATTTTCTTTGTACTAATGTGATATTTATCACATTTGTAGATTCCGCTGCTGACTGGGCTCCAGAATTTGAATCCCCACTCTGGCATGATCGGCATGCGCTAGGTACGAAGCAAGGACAGGATGGAAATGGCTGGCGGCCTCCACAGCATCATTCTTCTTGTCTCGTCGATTCCAGATTGCACAGGACATCCTCATCCCCTCAGCAACAGGACCAACACAATCATAATGTACCTGTTCTTGGACCAAGGTCATCTCCTTTGCACCGGACATCCTCATACCCTCAAAAGGAGCTTCAGCACAATCCTGCTGAAGTGATTCCTGCTCCTAATGTAGCATACATTTCACACCATCCACCTGGTGAACAACCCAATTCATTGCCTGGACAACCGCATCAGATGAGCATATCGTCTTTCGATGAATTTCAGATGCTTACGTCTGCACAAGGTGATTCCACATTCTCCCAGTTTCCACGAGGTGGTACACCTTCAGAGCCGTTTTCTGGTGGGAACCTGGGTCATATGGTTTCTACAGGCTTCTCCACTAACAGCAGCGGGCAACAAAATCATCTGCTGAATAATGGACAGTTTCCTGGGGAAACTGCCAGTATCTTGCCAAATTTGGTTCTGCACCATCTACAACGTCCGAATGCATTAATGCCCCCTAAAATGCTGCCGATACGCCAACAGCATGGCATGATCCCAATTCACCAAACTTCACAACAGTTATCGAGACCGCAGACACATATGTTTGGCCTCCAGCGTCCACCACAAGTGATGAATAGGTTTGATAATTTTGGGATGCCTGAGTTCAACGATCCAAGAGCAAGATCATCAATGCACCATGGAAGACATGGTCACCAATTTCCCCTCCAAGGCTCTGAATTTGGTATTATGAGGATGGTTAATACGAGGCCAAGGTTTAGATCCAAATACATGTCCACTGAAGAACTTGATAACATTTCAAGAATACAACATGCCGCCACTCACATAAACGATCCATACATAGATGATTATTACCATCAAGCTTGTCTAGCCAGAAGATCAGTCGATGCAAGGCTGAAGCACCACTTCTTCCCAACCTTGATTCGGGACCCATCTTCCCGTGCATTGAATAAGGATGAGCCTCATGCATACCTTAAGGTCGATGCCCTTGGGAGACTACCTTTTTCTTCCATCCGGAGGCCACGTCCACTTCTTGATGTTGAACTAACTTCTACAACTGATGATAACACTCTTGCTTCAAAGCCTCTTGATCAGGAACCTATGCTAGCTGCTAGGATCACAATTGAGGATGGTCTCTCCCTACTACTTGATATAGATGATATTGATCGCTTGCTTCAGTTTAGCCAGCAGCAAGATGGTGGTTTACAGCTGAGAAACAGAAGGCAATCTCTCCTTGGTCAGCTGGCAGAATCACTGCAGTTGGTTGATCCGCTAGGTCCAAATAAAAACACACATTTGTCCGCAGATGATGATTTGATATTTCTCCGCATTGTTTCTCTACCCAAGGGCCGGAAACTACTTTCACGCTATATCAACCTCTTGGTTCCTGGTAGCGATCTTGCACGGGTAGCTTGCATGGCAGTGTTCCGGCATCTGAGGTCTGTGTTTGGCAATTTGCCCTCTAATGATGCTTCAGCTGAGACAGTAACTAAACTAGCCAGTTCTGTAGCTGCATGCGCCTGTAGGATGGACTTATGTAGCCTCAGTGCTTGTCTTGCAGCAATTGTGTGCTCGTCAGAGCACCCACCTCTTCGACCCCTTGGATATGCTTCTGGCGATGGTGCCACTGTCATCATAAAGTCTGTCCTGGATAGGGCGACAGAGCTGCTCACTGAGCAGCTTGCCACATCAAACTATACCGTTCCACACCGGGCCATGTGGCAAGCATCGTTTAATGCTTTCTTTGGGCTCCTTACAAAGTACTGCATAGGTAAATTTGATAGCCTGGTTCATACAATGCACAAACACCCTGCTGCTGCAACAGCGATAAGAAGGGAGCTGCCAATTGAGCTCCTACGTGCCAGCCTTCCTCATACAGACGAGCAACAGCGCAGAATATTACTTGAGTTCGCGCAGAGAACCGTCCCTGTCACTGACCATAATTCTCACGGGGCTGCTGGTGGAACCATGGCGTCTGAAACAGTTCCAAGTTGAGGTGGTCAGCAAATGTAAGGCGAAGCATTATTCTATTGTACAAATCTGCCCATGAATTGAACATTCCTTGCGCCTGTCACACCAGAGAGGGTTAGCCGCAAGGACCACAAGCTTGGATTCCTTGTGGTAATCTTGAATTATGGATCTATGTCCTGGGTTCGAATCGGGTATTCCCACTGTTAAGGTACCGTATTTTCTCAGCTTTGTTGCATCAAACCAATTGTTGATGGTTTCCTTGTGTGGGGCTGTGTTTTGTTTCCCATGGGAGGTAACTGAACCTCCGTTGTTTCTAGATTGGCAGCTGTGCAGGTTGGTCATTGAAGGCAATGTTCAACTTCACAAGAAAATGTTTCAAGGTGTAGGTGTTTTGGTTTTGCAACAGTCGTAGTGGCATATTCCACTCTGAACTAGCAAGTGCTTGGAAATTGGTCTTTGGTTGTGTGGCCATGCCAAGATTGCTGTTATTCCTGCCATATTCGTAAGTGAATACATTTGCTTGTGAAGCTGTCGAATCTGTGGTGAGGTCAATGGATCAGTGAATCAGTTCCTCTATACATCCTTGGTGTCGATGATATTTCTGGTTGGTGATTCAACTGTAATGACCTATCAAAAGTTTTGTATGGCGTCGTGAAGCTCTACTTTTGGAAACCACTTGCGTACGTACACTGCTTTATATTCCTGAAGTGATTGCAGGGGTTTTCCCCCTTAATCATCGTATGCAAATATGCAAACTATACCGAGTTGTATATTGTTTCCTTTTGACTTTTTTTATATTAAGTTTGACCCAATCGTTTTAAAAAAAAATCATAATTAGCATCTATGTTCACTATGACTCATTTTTTTATAATAAACTTTATAAGTGTGGCTTGAATTTTTACGTATTGTATTTTTTTAAATAAGATGGTAGAGACAAACTTCATGTAAAAAAGTCAAACCAACTATAATATAAAAACGGAGCGCATAGCAAATTTGTTAGCAGGAAATCGAGAGCGTGTAACAGAAATTATTACCCCCGAGGCGCAAGCTGCCCACCCCGACCATCGTATAAGGATAGGGATATGATCTGAGCGGGCCGGGGTTTGCTGCAACATTGCGCTCGCTCTTTGGCAAGAATAGATGCGCCGTCGATGTAATCTACGCTGAGAGTTTTTCTAATATTATTTTTCACCTAACAAAAGCCTCAATTTTCACCTAACAAAAGCCTCTCAGACATTTTCCTTGTCTTCAAATAAATTAATGAAAAAGAAAGAACATCGATTAAACGGATCTATTTTTATTTTTACTCTTTCTTTTTCCTCCATGATTGTATGTTTGGTCCGTTCTTTTTTCTCCTCCGATGCTTTCAATTCACCGGATGCATGCGCTAGCGTATACAATACGTTTATGTGAATATAGTATTTTGTTGGGTGCACCTAGAGCTGGCGACTATTCACTTCAGGTTCTTGTCTTGGAAATTGAAATTGCGTGCCAGGTGCAAACAAAAACCGGACCACGAGAGGTGAGGTGAGGGGCGGTCTATGGACTGACTATGGTCCGTGCTCCCTGATCTCTCTAGTCCAGGCCATCATCCTTGTGGAGTGTGCTGTGGTGCGGTGGGCACGCATGTTCTCCTCCTCTTCTCCCAGCCCCATGCCAACAACATCAACACGGCGCCGTGCTCCGTTCCCTATAGTATCTTCGGAGGAGTAGCCCACACGTTTGCTTGGGATTGTGCTGGCCTGGGAGTACGCGTCGTAGCTGCTGTGTGCTGTACGTGTTGGAACTGCCTGCCCAAATCTACGCCAATCTTTTATGTCTAGAGTAGTGCATCGATCCGGTGCCTGTCTGAAGAAGAAGAAGAAGATGTAGAAATGCATGCAGAGGGTGGTGTGCCAGGCCGGCACGCAGGAAGCTCGATCACCTGCTGCTTGTGTACGGGTGGTGGGGTGGCTGGTTGGCCGTCCAGGTCCAAGATACAGTACAGCGCTGCTGGCCCTGCGCCTCATCGTCAGTCATCTGATGTGTGCTGCGCGGCTGGCGGCCCGGGCCCGGGCATGCAGCAGCGAGGCGAGGGAGGAGAGCGATCGAGCACAGGCCGGATCGAGGGACACGGACGGACAGACAGTCTGCGCAGGCCGCAGGTAGACGACGGTACGTACTACGTAGCTGCATTGCATTGCATGCGGACGGCGACAAGCGCACGGAACGGAAAGGCTAGCCCGGCCCCGGCGGGGTTGCACGTGGACGTACGCACTACGTGGACATGCCTTGCCTGCCACTCTGGCAGCGACTCGTCTTGCGGGCTCTGCTGAGTGTGGTATGCATGTGTGCGTTTCGGTGTTGTTTGTCCAATTAAACTGCCTCGACACTGTAGCGGCAGTAATTGGCGAGAGTAAATATAGGGTCTGCTGGAGCGTGGAGACGGTAACACTACTGTTGAGTAGATTCAGCAGCCCGCCCTGCTTAATTGCTTTCTCTGTCGCCGACGAAACAACTGGTTCTTCTTGTTTCATCAAAAAAGAAAAAAAAACTATTTTTTCTTCTAGCTAATCTCGGGCGAAGGTAGCGAAGTGCCTTTGTCCTTATCTCTGCCCTACTAGAGTACTGTACTCGTTAATTCCATCCATCCATCCATCGATGACGTGCACTGCATGTGCAATGTGCATACATACTGCTACGAGTAGTATATATATGTGCTCTATGCATGGTACTAGTAGGAGTATAGGGTACTAAAAAATCGATCGCCGTTCAAATAAAGCCGTTGTTTTCAATTTTTGATTCCACACTGTTCCGCGAGTACTCCTGTCCTGCAGTACGTAGGCTTTCAGCTCCTGTCCTACATGGCGTCGCGTGTTGTGTTGTACGCCTGCCTGTCTGTACCCAACGCCCATCGCTCCGGTTGTCATGTGTGTGTAGTCAAGATCCATGGAGCAAGCTGAGCTGAGAGATTCCCCGTCTGCTCGATCCATCCATCCATCGCGGTCATTGCATGTGCTGTCACTGCCCCAAGGCTTCACGTGCAGTGTGAGAATACTATAGTCGGACCCTGCAATGAGACGACCCACGCAAAACAAAAAACCTAAATATCGACGTCAGTCACAGGCACCTCCTCCCCAGCAAGCAGATTTAATTACAGTGGCATTAGCAAAGCATTCTGCGTCTCGCAAGCAGCAACAGCAACAGCTACAGCAGCAGCCTCTGCATCTCGCACATGGCGCCGCGCGCGATGGTGTCCTAGCCATGAAAAGCTGCAGTGCAGTGTGCAGGAGGCACAGCGCGTCGCAGTCAGTCAGGCACATCGTCCAATCGAGTCCTTTGTTTTACTGTGTTTTATCCAATTGGCTCCTGCTACAGCGCGCAATACATATTGTTTCGTTTAGCTCTCGCTGTCTGTTTTAAATTTCATTTTATCTACGATATATAAACAATGTTTTTTTCAAACCAACCATATTACGGTCCTACGTCAACAGCAAGGGACTTCACTTTCATGTTCCTGCTGACAGAGAAATACGGGCCCTTTGTAGTTTGTACGGGCGTGTCTAGGACGTACGTAGATTTCGGCCCTGTTTGGTTCGTGCTTGAACTTGCCAACACGCGCCACGTCACAACTGCGGCTTCAGCGACCGGCGTTTGCTTCTTGCCGTAAGCTTAGGCGTGCCACATAGCTGCAACAAGGTGCTAGTTCATTTTCGCTGCCGAAGTATGCCTAAGGCCAAAGCTTAAACGCGGCCGTTGATTTGGTGTGGTGTGGTCACAGCACGAACCAAACAGGCCTGCTATATTATATTGATGAATTTGTGAAAGATGACAAACGTCTCTCTCTAGATACTAGCAGAGACAATTCCAGCACCCTGCCGCAGGCAGGAGCCCCTCGCCAAATCATCAGCATCCACAGTTTGGACCTCGCAAAGCGTCACCCACCGTCAAATCAAATCAATCTTCAATCACATTACCACAAGTATATTTTCTCTGCGCAAGGCTATCTCCAATAATATTCTCATCAAAAATCACTCAAATCTCACTCCTCTCTGTACGTCGTGTCAGCTACAGTATAAAACAGTGAAAGAAACGATGTCGAACAGTAGCCGCTGCTAGTGTTTTGAGAAAACTCTTTTGAGGAGCCGCATTGGGAAACAGCCTAAGGTAGTTTGCATGGGGCGTTTATACCATCTCGAGTGTGATGGATTTATGGATTGACCTGGTAGTTGAAACAATGGACGGGTAATTGGATATACATGCGGTTGGAGATGGTCCGAGTTCCACGAGAGGTTACTCTCAATGGGTGAATGTCCATCAGTTTCACCTTTGGAATATTTGAAAAATAGATAATTTTGTATAATTAGAATCCTAGAGCAAAATTTTCTGTGGAACAAAGGATTGGGTTTTCACAAATTTTATGGAAATCCTATGGACGAATGGTTTAATCCGCGGAAATTTTGAAGGAAATCTAACGAGAAGGAGGTTCAACTCTTGCAGGTTCTCTGCATGCATGATCTGATCGATCGACCCGACCCATCACCCATGGGTGGGTGCCCAAGGGCACACGCACGAGAAGAGCGAACGAGGAAGAGCCTACCAACCAGTGGCAGATCATCCTCTGATAGTCTGCCATCTGGGCCAACGTCGAACGAATCCGTCGGCGCGCAGTGCAGGTGCCCTCCCATGGAGATGGGTCATGGATGAGCGCTGTCTGTCCCCGTCCCCTGCTGGATCTTGGATTGGAGCAAAGGGAATGAAGCGGGGCGGTCGTGGTGGTGGCGACGGCTGACCGTCCACGGCGCGCGAGCTCACGACACGGACGCCGGACGGCCGCGTTGCTTTCACTCGGAGCAGAGCGGTTTCAATTCCGATCTGGAACTGACGTGGACACGCCTGCCTGCTGTCTGTCCATCTGCACTGCATGGGCATCGACTTTTTGTTTACCGAGCAAAATGCATGGACAGGTCGGTCCGGTTCTAGATGTCATCGAAGTCCAAATTCCAAAACCGTTTTGCACTCTCTCTCTCTCTCGCTCTCTCTCTCTCTCAAAAAAAAAAAAAGAAAAGAAAGAAAGAGTTCCGGGTTTAGGATACGCGTGGGGTCGTAGTACATTAATTTCAACAATCAATTTTGCTATCCATTTAGTCATATTTATATTCTATAAACACAGACAACTACTGTACTTATTAGGACGAACGAACGAAATCGTAGCCTAGTAGACAACCAAAACGACAACCTCGACCCATCATCGGCTTTGGCGGCGACCGAGGAGAGGCGGATGGCCGGGCCCGGGAGGATAGGCAATCGGATGGATGGACGGCGGCGGACGGGACGGAAAGCCGGTCGGGACGGGACTCTCGCTGTCAAATTTGCGCGTGCAGATCGACCTTTGAGTCTCTCCCTCCTTGCCTTGCCTTGCCTTGCGTTGTTGTTCCCCGGGAGATGGACGGCGTGGCGCCAATTCAACAAGCAAAGGAAGGCTGCCATGCCACCCCCCAGCCCAGCCGACACGACGCCGCCGTCTTTTCCAGCTTCCTCCTCCTCCGCTAAATAATAAAGCCTACCAGCGCTGTGCTATCCTACCAACACCACAAAAACAAACAGAAGCATCAGTGAGTGTCCCATCAAAACACAAACCCAAATAAACCGAGACGACACAAACACAATTTACTTGCTTCAGAGAGCGAGCGACTTCTAGTACATTTGCATCTGCGTACCAGCGCTACAGGCACACAGACGGACCAGGTACGAACTAGGTACAGACGGACTGCGCACACTAGGAGTAGGAGCTGATCAGCGGCGCGGCCGTAAAAAAGACAAAAAATCTTTCGGACAAGCCACACATGCACGCGCCCTTTGTTTATATAATAGCTGCTTAAACACGCCGTCCTCCGTCAACCACGCTACCAACTAGCTAGCTAATCTACTTACTACTAGTACTACTAGAGAACACCACCACCACCACCACCACTAGATCACGTACGGTACGGCCATCACCCAAACTTAATTTGTCCTCTCCTCGCCTCTCTCCCCCCTCCCTCACCGGACACCATCAGTCGCCGCCGCCGTCCCTCGCCTTCGCCTCGCCCGCCGCCGTCGTCATGGACCGCAGCAGCGGCGACTCCGACCCTACACAGACAGCAACGGACGCCTCAATTAGTACCAGTACGTACGTAGCCATTATAACTAGAAGAAGAACAGTACCCGTGGTGGTTCCACCACCACCTTTGGACGCGTTGAAGGAGCGCTTGCAGTGCGCGATGGCGCTCTGGATGCCGTCCTGCACCTGCAGCAGCGAGTCGTCCCGCCGCTGCGGCTGCGGCCTGCGCCTGCGCCTGCAGCAGGGTGCCCGCCGCAGACGCAGGCGGCGACGGCGCCGCGGCCACCGCGGACGACGCCGACCGGCTCTTGCCCAGCCGCTTGCACACCTGCTTCAGCCCCGCCGGCACGCTGGCGCGGGCCGCGCGCACGCCGCACGCCACCACCGCCACCGGCGCCGGAGGCGGAGGCGGAGCCGCCTGCGACGGAGACGCGGCAGGGTGCTGCTGGTCGGGCTCCAGGTCCGTCTCCTCGCCCGCGGGCCGCAGCCGCTCGCCGTACCGCCGGGACACCTTCACGTACAGCGGCTTGATCTTGCTCAGGTACCGCAGCACCACCTCCTTGGCGAACCGCCGCTCCTCCGCGCTGATCGCTGCCCCCGCCGCCGCGTCCATGGTGGGCCTGCTGCGCCACACCCGCCGAGGCCGGCCTGTCGCCCGCGTCCGAGGTGCGCCAGCTGTTGTCGCGCGTGAAGAGCGACGCCAGCGGCGCCGCCTCGTCCACCCGGAACTTTACCAGGAACCGGCTCATCGCCTGCTTGGGCTGCGCGGCCGACGCGCCGTCCGCCGGCGCCGGGGCCTTGGCCGGCCGCCGCAGCTTCAGCAGCAGCACGCGGAACTTGGTGACCGGCCCGAGCGGCGACGCCGGCGGCGGGGCTGGCGCGGCCGCCTTATCCAAGTCCGCCTTCCCATCGTCGTCGCCGGCCACGGCGAAGTTGAACTCGACGCGCTCCTCCTCGGCGTCGGCGTCGGCGTCGGACGCGGCGCTGTCGTCGCCGGGCACCGCGAACTCCAGGTCGAAGAAGGAGGCGTCGTCGTCCACGTCCCCGGCGGCTCCTCCTCCGCCGCCGCCGTCCTCGCACGCCGACGCCGACGCCGCTATGGTCGTGGCGGGCGCGCGATGGGCACCGGCGACCGCGCCGCCGCCGACGCGCAGGTACTTGAGGAAGCCCAAGGACTCCATGGACGACAGAGCGAGGAGCTCGTATCGCTCGCTCACAGCAGTACAGCACAGCCCCTACTTGCTGACTCTCAAAAAAGAGTCTTTTTTGAGGGGGAGGCTTTTGAGGAGGACGAGAGCGGAGGTGGTGGCGTTGCGGCATCAATGCCAAATACTAGATCGATGAGCGAGCGGGTCGGGAGGGACGGGACGGGTGGCGGGTGGGGGGGGGGGGGGGGGCCTTCGGCCCGGCGCAGCCATGCGCTCCGACCGTCCCGTCCCGTGACCCTCCTCCCCCCTCTGTCCTCGTCACCTCCGCAACCATGTCCTGTCCTCTAGCTTGTTGAGCAAAATATTATGTCCAAAGTCTGTTGGGCACTTTATTAAAAAAACAAATACGTATACACAGTATGTGGTATAAATAAAACACCAATGTAAAATGCTGCAAGTTCGGTTGGCACTGGATCGACGTGGTGTGCCGTGGCCGTGTCCGTGTGTGTCATCACATCACATGGGCATGGGACATCTGCTGCGCCTGCGCACGTACGTATGGCATGAACCGCCGGGGGGCGTGCTCTGCTAACTGCTGAGCACACGGGTCCTTCCTTTCCTTTGCCATCTCCTGTGTAAATATATGCAGTAACTGAGCAGGGGGGACCACGGCCCGTGCTGGCAAAAGACGTGAAAACTTTGAAGAACAACGCCGCTGCCTTCGTGTTGCTCCCTCCGCCGGCGGCTTCCTCCGACTAGGCGGCCGCCGACCGCCGTCGCCTTCCACCGCCGGAATCTCTTTGGCCCTGTTCGTTGCACCTGCAGCCGCAGTTGTTTTCAGCTCCGGCTGAATGATTGCGAGAGAAAAATACTATTCTACGACTGTAAAGAAGCTGAACAGGGCAAACGCCCCTGCCTTCTCCTCCACTTTGATTCCGGCGGCTCCTTGTCGCCCCCGCCGCTTCTGCCATTGCCGATGGCCGCAACCGCCACTAAACTTGTCGACCATCTCTTCCCCACTGCCAACAGGCCGTACTTCGTAGCCCCGGCTCCCACCATCTTCGCTCTGCCGCCTAGAGATCGCCTCCACTTCCGGCTGGCGACCTTCTTTGACCCCTTCTCTAAATCCAATGAACACAACCCTCTTCTCCTACATCAATCCCGGTCCTAAACCCTTAATAACTCGCCGGCGGCACCCACTCAGTGGGCCGTGCGCTCTGGTGAAGGGCACTTTTTGAATTTTGAAGGCCTGGCCAGCTGATCGGTGATGAGATCTCGTTCTCAATATACTACTGTAGTGCTCGCTACCATACCATTGACATCGCGAGGATTTGCCTCGGAATGCGTTCGGTCGAGCACTCAAGTGGACGTGCCCATCATCTCGCTCGCTGCCCTCTCCCTCACTGCATATGCAGCGGCGTAGCACCATTCCAACCTGGGTCACAAGCTGACGCGCCGATCCATTTCCCATTGCTGAACCTGAACCATGCATATATAGACCAACGATGATGGCGCCCGGCAGTCATGGGCAGCTAGCCCAGTGACCAACAAAGGTGAAAGGCCTTTATTTTTGCCTGCTCGTGCCCGGCCACGGGGAGGTGTTTTATTTTCAAAGGCCTCAAGAAGAACCATCATCCGATCCTGTCCTGCCGCCCGTTCTGAGCTCTGGCGAGGGCATGATTTTTGCTCTCGAGGACGCTGGGACTTGTGAGACTGCAAGACTCGATCCGTTAATCATTTGGTGTGGATGGGGGATGTATGAGACGGGTTTTTACTGCGCGCGCTCTACCAGTGCCATCACCTTCTTCCTCTCCCTCTTGTTTGTTTTTTGAAAGGCCCTGCGGTGCCAGAGAACCATGGGAATGGGCGAGTCAGTGTCACACACCCAGACGGACGCTTCAAACTATTGTAAGTTGACTTTGCGGTTCCCAAAGCTGTCTATTTCTGTTGTGTCCTTGCCGTGCTTCAACTCCCACCATTTTCGTCTTGCCATCCATTTTATTTTTTTTCTTAACAAAAATACACAAAACCGGCTGGCTCGGGTTAAATTTGCCATGTAATGTACAACTGCTAACTTTTGTTTAGGTGTGGTTACTGGTTAGCCATGGCAGGCACGGTGCTAACACAAAACATGCACACAGTGACAGACAGAGACGAGAACCAACATCTGTACGTGCGCACGCATGTTGGGCTGCCAATCCCTGGTAGCTCGGGCCTGCTGGAGACCTACTGGGCTCGGGCTCCGGAGAAACCGGACCTCCTATTGGGCTGACGGCCCAACATTCCCTCTCATCTTTATCAGTTACCTTTGCCTCTGTTTATGATAATATGATCCTCAAAAAGAAAGTTAAGTGCGCATTTTCCCCTTGAAAAAAAAAACTTGGTGTGGCCATCGTCGAAGTCTTGCTACGTACTCCCTCCATCCCAATTTATAGGTGTTTTGATATTTTTTTGGCAGTTTTATTCAAAAATTTCACAATTATCATTTATTTCCACTTTGATTTAGTTGAGCACTGTATGAATTGAATTTTTCTACATTTTCGCAAATATTTTGAATAAGACGAGGACGGTCAAACTTATTGCTAAAAAAGTCAAACGACCTACGAATTGGGATGGAGGGAGTACAGTAAAAATTGGGTAGAAGAACTCTTAGAGATGCTTTTAGGTTTCTTATCGCAAATTAAACCGGCTTCAGATGGGTGCTTGTAATTTCTGTTTTTTCAAAATGAAATGAATAGATTGCTTCAGATGTAGGTGACGCGAGTTGCTCACGACGACTTTGTTAACGTCAAGGTCTACCATCTCTATGTGTTAGAGGTGCTTATAAAAATAGTTTTTATGTGCGTGCATTCGTATCAATGGATGTGTGTGCTCGCGTGTATGTGAAACATCAAGCTGTTGCTTCCGTGACTTACAATATAGTGAGGGAAGATAAATTGTCATGGCAATGTTACTGTCAGAAATACTGTGTTTATTTCTTTAGGTACTTCGTGAGAATATCTTCTTCGTCTCATCATGCGATTACTAGGGCGCCAGATCTAGCATGAATAATGAGCACTCCTTTTGTTCCGTAAACAAGTTATACTCTATGTGATGCTAATGATTGACTTTGTTATTGAAAATAAAGGCAGATCAATCTGTTGCATGCGTTACGTTTTCTTTTTTGCACCCGCAATTTTGATTTTCTACCATATCTATAACAGCGGCATCAAAGTCATTTTAACACTTCACTCTTTTGTTTGAAAAACTCTAGGACGACTTGTTTTGTAGGCGAGGAATTATGTAGTAAATCTTAACTCGATTTTGTGGTATGTACTAACTAGTTGAGGTAGACTTGTTGGAGCTTCTCTTAGGCTCTATCCAATGAGATACCTCAAAATAGTTCCTCAAAACATTGCTGCGATACTTTTTGACACTTTTCCGCACTATAGTTGACATGACGCATAGAGTGGAGTGAGATTCGAGGTGGTGGGATGAAGAGTATTGTTGGAGATAGCCTTAGCGCATAAGAGATGATATAATTTATACTCTGAGTAGGAGTGCAATTATGCTTCATGGTACAAGTAAAACTACTTGAGCAAGCGAGATACTTGAGCTACTGAAGTTTTGTAAAAAAGGTCCACCGCGATTTATAATTAAATACGGAGTGAATAGTTGACGAGGCCATGAGGGCCTAGGCATGCATTGAAGATTCCAAACAAAATGCACAGATGCAATGTAGACAAGACCACACTCAAGCAATCAAACAGCTCATAGTCCCTCCGTCTCAAAATTGTTGTCCATTTAGAATGAACAAAATTTCTGTAACAGAGAGACTATTTGCATTGCATCCTAGAGTCGTTCTAAAGAAAACGAACTTTAGCCTCGATTTGTTAATTAATATTCCCTACCTCATTTTCTGGATCCAAAAAGGGAAGATAAAAAAGTACAATGGCTAGTATTAGGGCTAGTTTTGGAATCACGTTTTTCCAAAGGATTCTCATTTTTCCAAAGAAAAATGAACTATTTTCCAAAAAAATAAAAATCCCTTGAAAAAATGTGGTTGCCAAACTAGCGCCATAGAGTACATAGAGTACAGAACTTAGGCCCCGTTTGGTTAGCGGCAAATTCTTCAGATCCTGATAATAAAATCAGATAGAAAACCAAACGCCCAGATTTTCATCTCGGATTTCGTGCAGATTCCAAAATCCCTCTATCCGGCTACAACCTGACAATAGGAGATAGCGGAGTGGTAGTTTGTTGAAAAGACGAAAATGCCCCTAGATTTTTTAACTTGCGCAGACAGTAACATGTGAGGCAGATAGGGGCACACGAGGGAACATATTGATATTATCTCTCAACTTCCAAATAGATTGGATACTCATGACTATTATCCGGTTTGTACGCAGTATCCAGATTTCAAAAAATCCGGTGGCTCCCAAACAGGGCATTATGAATTTTACCTCGCGGGTCCCACGGAGTATCGTCTCGCCGATCGCTGTGGGCCGGAGTAGTGGAGCAGAGATCCAAATATTTTGCGGGCCCGGTCCAGCAGAAAAGCTGAGTGGTGCAGGCGTGATGGGGGTGTCCGCCATGTTGATCCCGCCCCACCTTTTCACGCACGGCGAACGCCTGGTCCTCCCCCCTCCTCTACTATGCTACACCTACCAGTCCTTGTGTACCCCGGCAAGCGCTTTCGAAACTCGAATGCTAATGATTTCTCCCGAGTCCTAAAGCACCAGGATACCTTACTTGCGTGCTAGAAAAAGAAGTCTTGCATAGGCGCATAGCTGCAATAATTACCAGCAGGTGGCAGTTTACAGTCTAGTGAAAGAAAATGCTATGCACCAGAGCCATGGACCTTTAATGTCTTTTGGACAATAATGCATCTCGTATTCTCTTTTTCTAAGTTAACTGTTATTATAGTTTGTCCTAATGTCAAACATTTATATCTTTAACCATCATCTAAAATTTTATCTAGTTCAACAGCTTGTGAAATGTATTTGTCATGGTGAATCTAGAACTATCGCAAGAGATTTCTATAAATTAATAGGTAAAATCATTTATAGTGCATAAGTTACGGAAATAAAATCCATATACTACTCGTTTCACATGAGGCTGCCTAATACTAAAAGCCGTGCAAAACTATATAGCTATTAAAATAATTATTACATTTTCAGAATCATTATTTTTGGTAAAATCTATATAGCTATTACAATCACAATTTTCTTACTAAATTGAGCTAGCTAAATTGGCTCTCCTTCGAGGCAAGGCTAGGCAAGTGAGCAAGAATACCAAACAACCCCTTCGTCTCTCTATAGCGTTTCAAGTTGGTACAAGTGCTACAGGTATAGCAATGTTGAAGGTAGAGTAAATTAGAGGAGGGTACGACGGTCTCGTGGGTGCATAATCATGATTGGTAGATGTCATATAACAGTAGTGAAATTTTGAACTGGATGACTAGTTTCGCAATGTGCGAGAGGGTTCTGCACCCGTAACTTGAACTTACCTTCACCCCTGCACGATCAGTTTCCTTTGAATAAGTGGTCGTGCCTAAACCAAAAGTAGCCTATCATCTTATTGGTGATCCACGGTGTGTATTCTGACTAGTCGACACATGGCTCTCGAAGATTCAGACGCTTCACTTTACCAATGTTACAATATTTATCGACTAGGGACAATCGATGATTTTTAGAGCGATAACCGCTAAAAGTTGCTAACACCAGTTGATTTCTCGGTATTTATCAACGGTTCTCGTTTTTTCATATCGATAAAAAAATCCAATCGAAAATTCGTTTTCGACCAATATTGTGAACCTAACGTACTCGGTACTCCCTCCTCCGTTCTTGTTTATTTGACGTGGTTGATTTTTTTTCAAAACCTTAATATTTCGTTTTATTCAAAAATCCATTACTTCTTACCATTTATTCTGCTAGTTACTTATTATGGATAGTTTGAGTATGATTTATATTTCCATATATTTATATACAATTTCGAATAAACAAATGGTTAAAATTTTGGGAAAAACACAACTGCCCTAAATAAAAAAAAAAGAACGGACGAAGTACCGGTGTATCTCCCCAGCGACCATGCAAAAACTCGTGTACAGCCCGCCTCTAGTCTAGTCTCTCTGACCTGAGCACCGAAAGCGATCCAGCCCGAACCACTCCACTCGATCCTCCTCCACCGTCCAATCCAAACCCGACGTTTCTGATTTCCTCATCAGCCCTAAACCCCGAGGCGCCTATAAAACCCCAGCACGCAGCGCGGACCAGATCTCCCCCATCCATTTTTGCTCTCGCCATTTTCAGCCCATCACACGCTGCCGCTAGCCGCAGCCGCAGCCGCCTCCTTTTTCCCGGAGCGGAGAGCATGGCGGAGCAGCCGCACGCGGAAGGCGGCGCGAGCCCCAAGCACGAGACCCTAATGGAGAAGATCGCCGACAAGCTCCACGTCGGCGGCAAAGGCGACTCCTCCTCCGACTCCGACAACGACGAGCGGCCGCGCCCCTCGGCGCCCCCCGCGCCTGCCGCCGAGGTCAAGCCCTCATTCTCCGAATCCGCCGCCACGGCGGCCGCCGAGGCCAAGGCCAGCGTGTTCCGCCTCTTCGGCCGCGAGCAGCCCATCCACAAGGCCCTCGGCGGAGGCAAACGTACGGCTCGGTTCCCCTGTTTTTTTTCTCCCTATGCTTCCGTTTTTTTTTTTTTTTTTTTGCCTTGGAATGGGTAGATCGGATCTGGCCATCTGGGTGCCCTTCGGGCCTTGGATTGCGGCCTAGATCTGGCTGCTTACATTTTCGGGCTAGGAGGAGGGAACTGGTTGTTTAGATCGGTGTGCGCAGTCCAACAGCTTGGGATCTTACCTGACCTTGGTACATGGAGGTGACCAGTATGCGGTATGCCCGATTAAGCCGTGCGAGCTTCAAATTCGATCAATGCAGGTCTGATCTGACCTTTTTGAGTCCTCCGATCGCTGGTGCTTTTCACTGTTTAGCTTTACTGAAGCGAGACATACGTTATCTTTTTTTTTTTCAAATTTCTGGTCAGGTGCATGAAACTGATGGCGTCAGCTTTTTATAGTAATATCAATATAAGTACAACAACTGTTGCTTCGTAAACTGATTACATAATCAGCAAACAATATTGTCAGTCACTTGGATTCATATAGTATTTGACATGTTGGGAATCACTTAGTTTGTCATTTCGGCCAGTGCATTTCATAGGTGCTATGTACCCTTGTATATGAGGGGGAACTTGCGGTTGTTTTGTATTAGGATTACGATAGCTTCAAGTTTGTATGGAAAATAAGCTATCAGCTGGTTGATTACACATGCTGTTCTAGAACTTAAGGCATTTCCTTTGATGGGTTTGATTGCGTACTTTGAAGGGAACGACTTTGAAGTAGAAGGCCTTCCCTTGAGGCAATTGCGATACTATCTTATTGCACTGTGGGTTTTGGACTTGCTGTGCCCGATTACATATTTAATACAAACAAATGGCAACTTGAGAACAATTTGCATATCAATAAATGTTGCAGTTGATGTTCTCCTGTCCTAAACATGAAAACGTTTTTTTCTGCCCCAAGTTAAACTGTCTGGTGATCGAGGTGCAATGGGAATTGTGAGACCTGCATACCTGATTATACATGCGATGCTCATTGCTGTTCTTTATTTTGCAGCTGCTGATGTGTTCCTGTGGAGGAACAAGAACATATCTGCTGGAGTACTTGGTGGCGCCACAGCAATTTGGATTCTATTTGAATTGCTTGGTTACCATCTTCTTACTTTCGTTTGCCATGGTCTGATATTCTCCCTTGGCGTTCTCTTTCTCTGGTCTAATGCCTCCTCGTTCATCAACAAGTAAGGTTTCATCTTGATGTCGTAAACTGCACAGCCTTATGAAAGAAATACAGTCTGTCCATTGCAAGTTAGACATACATGAATTAATTCATGATGTGATGCCCATTGTTTCAGATCTCCCCCACGGATCCCAGAGGTGATCATTCCTGAAGATTTAGTTGTCAACATTGCGCTATCCACTCGTTATGAGATCAACAGGGCCTTTGCCAATCTTCGTCACATTGCTCTTGGCCGGGACATAAAGAAGTTCCTAACGGTATGTCTACTAGGTCATTGGCCCATTGCCTATGCTGAACAATGGCTCCTACATCCAAGTAGACTCGTCTCATTTACCTTTCTTGCAAAATTTAGGTGATTGCTGGGCTTTGGTTGCTTTCTGTTCTCGGGAGCTGCTGCAACTTCTTGACCTTGGTTTACATCGGTAAGGGATCCAAGGAACTCAAGAGAGAGCCTTGTTTTTTTCAAACCCTCTCCAAAGCATCTAGTTGGCTGACACCGGATCTTCTTCTCTTATGCAAAACAGTCTTTGTGGTGCTGCACACAGTCCCTGTCCTGTATGAGAAGTACGAGGACCAGATCGACTCGTATGGCGAGAAGGGGTGGGTAGAAATTAAGAAGCAGTATGCCGTGTTTGACGAGAAAGTCCTGAGCAAAGTACCAAGGGGCCCTGCTAAAGACAAGAAGCACTAGAAGCAAGTGCTTCCATGTTCCTCTCAGTAGGGAATGCTAGCAGTTGGTTCGAGTTTGGCCAGGAGGCATCAGGAGTTCGGGACTACACTTGTGGTACGACCATCCATATGCCACCTATCACCTTGTGTTATGCGTGGCTGCTTTGTTGTTGTTTGATCCTGATGATGGGAGTAGCCGGATAGCTAGAAGCTTTGCCCTACAACAGTGATGTAGATGCAGCATACGATTTTGTGTACTGCTGTTTGATTTTGATCTGTGTTGTAAGATGTGCGCACAATGTACCTGCGACACTGTTTTTTGCTTTGTCAATGCAGTTTGGAATTTGATTATATCTAAACCCTTATGCTGAGTTTAGAGACAATCTACTCGGTTTTTGATGGTTTTGGCGGAAGAAAACTCGTTAGCTTGTTCATGTAACCATATGGCTCGTTTTTATGTTATGTTGCACATTGCTGCTTTTGTTGTCGATAGAACTCGTTAAGACTTGTTGACACATTTGAGTGGTTTCAGTCGCCTCATATTTTCCTCTCAATCAGGATTTTTGAGGGTTTTGCTGGGGAGTCACGTGAGAGAGAGAGGAAGAATGGGAGGGGAACGGGATAGTGTGCCCTATCTAAAGAGGGGTTGATTTCATGGTTTCAGGCTCCGGCACGCCGTGCACGTGTGTTACCAGTCATCACAAACAGATGCATGCACGGCAGCGGCAAGCCGGCACCTTAGAGCTGCCAATTCGGGCATGCACGATGCAACTTGTATTGCTGCAGGATTGCAGCGCACACCTTTGCTTTTGGCTGTATCTTATACTGTTGTTCAGCTCTTATTATTATTACAAACAGGTAGCTTATAAACTGTACCAAACAGGCAGCCTATTTTAGCCATATGCGCCAAAATTTGTTTGAGCCCTACAAGGATCTATCCACAACCTACTAGGTTACCTATACTTTTCTCATACAAAAGCATGATGTGACCAAGCAAACTGAAAGAAAAACAAAAAAGAAAAGAAAAAGAAAAAGGAGAGAACAATCTGCACTGCAGATTCATTATTAGGGTAATACAACAACCAGCTCAGGCGAACTGGAATTTGGGTGAAGATCATACAGCTGTTGTTCATTGTCCTACACCAGAAACCATCTTTTACGGACCTTCCCGAGTTCTCGTACATGTCCTTATACATGTTCGGCCTATTTCCTCATACCTGTTTTGTGCTCTACTCTACTTCTCAAATTATGTCCATACATCTCGCATGTGATGTCCATATTGCTTAGAGGAAGTATGTCAATTGTTGTTTCTTTCTGGAGCCGCCTTCACCGTACAGCTCGTTCCATTGCCTCAGCTCAGCCATTATGGCGCCTTCAGCAGCGAAACTTGCAGCCACCTGCATGTGGGAGTTTAAGGAGTATTAGCAACTCTTGAACCTCAAGCTGCCATTCGTTCATTTTTCATGTTGACAAGTGTAATGTGCTGCCGTATGCTTATCAAATTTCACTTGAATGAGATAAAAGGGATGGAATCACCTGGTTCTTTGCTTCCTTCAGATCTGTCATGTTTAGTGGCCTCAAAATGATGGTCTCCTCCTTTTCTTTCTTATTCGCAAGATCCGACGGACTTTCTCCTTTTTCACGCTTCAGCTTCTCCTGAAGACATTGAAGATGACGTAAAGGTCACATAGTGAATTCATACAAAATTCATCATGAATTAGATGCTTAAGATGCTGGTTGTTTGGTTTTGTTACCAGCTCCTTCTTTCTTTCCTTCTGGATTAGCTCCCTCACAGGCCGATATGCCGCTGTTGTGCACAGGTTCTGTTACAGAACAATTCAGAGTTAACCAAGGAGCTTTTTGTTACTGGGTCCTTGAGTGTATTGATGTCTCATGACACTGACCTTGAGGTCACTTCCGCTATATCCTTCTGTCATGGTTGCTAGCTCCTTAAAATCCAGCCGTTCATCAACTTTCTCCTTTGACAAAAGCCGCCTCAGTATCAATTCCCGACTTTCCATCGATGGCAGACCGACCATGATTCTGTCAAGGAAAGAGGAGACCACCTCAGGCATAGAACAAATGGAAGGATGAATGGAAGTAACTAGCGTCCAGGGGATATATACAAACCTTCGCTCGAACCTACGAATGATGGCCTCATCAAGATCAAAAGGCCTGTTGGTCGCAGCAAGAACAAGAATTCTCTGATCTGGTCTTGATAAGAGGCCATCCCAGTGCGTCATAAATTCATTTTTAATCTTCCTCATTGCCTCATGCTCTCCAGCTCTGTTCCGCTGCCCAAGCATGCTATCAACTTCATCGACGAAAATGATAGTTGGCGATACTTTAGCAGCTAACGTGAACAGTGCTCGAACATTCTTTTCGTCTTCACCGAACCACTTCGATGTGATTGTTGACATCGAGACATTTATAAAACTTGCTTGAGCTTCATTTGCTATAGCCTTGGCCAGCATAGTCTTGCCAGTTCCTGGAGGACCAAAAAGCAGTATACCTCGGCAAGGCTTAAGAAGACCTCCTGTGAAGAGGTCAGGGCGTCGAAGAGGCAGCATGACAAGCTCTTGAAGGGATTCTTTGATATCATCCAAGGCACCGATATCATCAAATGAAACTCCAATTTCATTAGCAGGTATCACTTCCGGTCTGATACGCTTTTCAAACTCATTGTCTGGTGGTACTTCCTAATAGGGAAAAAACATCAAATTGCAGATTGCTTTCTTAATTTCTCTGGGACAGGCACGGAATAATATAAAACAGACAGTGACAATACTATTTACTGAAAGATGCAATTAGAATAACATTACCGGTGCTTTTGCAGCTGGGGGTGGATTATCCTTCTTCTCTGGTGCTGTTTTGCTCGCAACCGCAGGAGCAGGAGTGACAGCAGCAGCGGTGGGAGCAGCAGCAGGAGGTCGTACTGGTGGCAACAAAGTTGCAGGTTTTGTTTCTGATTTTGTAGTAGTTGGAGCAATTCCCTTTTCAGCAGCCTATAAATTTTACATATAGTATGTTAACACATATAATTTCTAAATGTTGTTGAAACAGGTAAACGAGAACACTTGGGGGGGGGGTGGTGTATCTATTTCCTGAGTTTTAATCGTGAAATATTTTTAAGCATCTGTGTCATCAATCCAAACATCAGGTGCATCATTCTTGGTATCATTTCAAACGTCAGATACGACGTTTTAATGTCACAAGTAGCCATTTACTTATAAGATTTACTTAGTACTACCCCCGGTCAACAAAAGTTGACGTTTCAGACAAGGAACATTACTAATTTGCTGATGCTTTGCCCTCCCTCAACGTCAAGCTTTACTGACCAGAGAGGTAGTAAAATGTGTTATAACATCACTAGAGTCTAGTAGTGTTCTTTGAAATATAGGGAACCTGGTAAAAAAAGCTCAGAATGTAGAAATAAAAGCCACAGATTTGTATCATCATCTGTATAGTTAGTGGTGAATATGTGTAATATAAATCATTAAAAGAGTAAACCACTAAAAAATCATTAGAAAAGTAAATGATGATATTTTTCATCAAATTGTGTATTTAGCAGTGAATCAACATGAACATTGATTGAGCAAACCTTTAAGGCGTCCCCTGTCACTTCCAACTTCATGCTGTCCTTATCGCTCATCTTGTTTCCTTGAAAAATTTCCAGTGCCTGGGACAAGCTGTGCCATGAAAGTCATAAACCAAGGAAGAAATGAGAAGATTTACCGACTATACTAATATGCTAACTACCTCTTTGCAGATAGAACCAATTTTCCATTTCGGTACTCCGGATCTTTGTTATTCATCAAGTGATATGAAACCGCAGATACCACTATCTCCTCTATATACTTACTAAGGCACATTGTGTCTGACAGGCATATTGAGCCTAAATCATCACACTCAAGGTCATTTTCTGCAAGGACTTCCATAATATGATTTCGGTTATCTTGAAACTGAATCATCTTCATGTCTTCTTCTAATTGGGAGTTCCAACTTACAAGGTGATTTTCATTTTCAGGTGGCTTGACTTCTATATTATATGGGAATAGAACATTCAATCTCTCGTCCAACTCATCATCACTGTCCATTTCTACAATCCTTGATCCGAGGACTAGCACTGGCCCTTCAAGCTTGTTTAGTAGTTTTTCAAACAGGAGATACATTTTTGGGGACTTGTGAAGGAACTTCTCAACATCTCTTATGTAGAGTACAATTGGATACTTTTTTGACACTGAAAGCAAAACCTTGTATACTGCTTGTACTAAAATTTTCTCATCAAAATTCCAGCTGCTAGAGCGTCTGAGAGGAGCTGCATTGTTTATCAAACGAGCAACAGTGAGCATGAGAACAGAAAATGTGCATAATTCAAATGGAAAACACGGTAACAAATTACAAAGGCAACAGCTGCTGTAACAAGTTGTAATGTTTGCTCCATGTTCATTCAGTTCATAAGATTACAAGCATATTTTAGACGTCTGATACTAAAAGCAATGGGGCTCACAAAGAAAAGGAACAAAACAAATACTTTTCATCAATCCGTGCTTCAGATATGTTCCCAGATCAAAACATTCTACCTTGCAAGCCGAAAATTAATACCACACCCACTGTTTAACATGCTAAGCACATAAAAGCAGCATAAAACAACAGATCAGAAGCTAGAGACTCGACAGTGCTATGAGGCATACACCCAATTTTCTTAAAAAAGAAGCCCAATGTAATGCTAATAGCTTTTGAGTTTTCCAGTCTGCTCATAGATGGTGAAAAGGAAACTAAGGATATTACTCAAAGGACATGAAATAAGTCCTTCAAAAGAACAACTTTATGACCTGTACTAGTTGAAGGACCTTGTGATGCCAGGCTACTCATATCAGATGAAGTAGATGCATTCCTTCTGAGCTTTGGTAAGTTACTCATACTTTCAGAGCTCCTGAAAATTGCATAAAGAAGTGCATGTAAAAAAGTAAATGAATTATAGTTTCTATGAGCCACTGAAGCCTAGTTCTATTTTTTCTGAGAATACACCAAGGATTAATTTTCCCACACCTTAATTTGACATCAGTCATGCTGCTTTGTCTTCGTATAGTTCCTGTGATAAAAAAAGTAAGCTAAGAAATCTCCGCTAGTTCATAAACGAAAAGAATAGCATTCAGATGTAATGTTCTTCAGTATATTCATTCAAGTGAATTCAATATTACACTGAGAGGAACTTTTTTTTTTTTTTGCAGCATTCAGATGTTGTGTCCTTCAGTAGCATTCAGAATAAATGGCAGTTATCCAATTTCAAGCAAATGAGTTGCTCCAGCACATCGTTGGGAGTTGATGAATTTCAAACAGAAGCTTAACTAATTGGGTTCAATGTTTTAGAACTTTTAAATGGCTGTCTATAGTTTCACTACAGCAGCTAGAGAGCTGTCTCTACGACCTCTGTAGCAGAAATACCGGGTTATGGGGGTCCTATTAGCAGCTGGAGAAGGCTGCCGCTAAATTATATAGCCTCCTATTGAAAAGGCAGATTCTGTCAATACCTCCAGCTGTGGTTGTCTGTTATTTGAGCGCTTATGTCATCTTTTCACAGAAATTGATGCACATCAGCTGCAGACTATGTCAAAGGAGGAGAAAACCATACATTTTTTATGATCTTATCTCTCTCTCTTGTAGTTTCTATACACAAGCGGCTCTCAATAACTATGAACAGCGACAGGAACGGGATGGTTCCATTTATCTCATGGAATTTGTGAAGTCAAGAGTAATATTCACACCAGAATAGGTTTTTCACCTTGTCCAAGGAGAATGGCACCTGGAAGCCTACATGAACCCTCGAACACTTATACCGTATTACAGATTCAGTTCAAAACCTGAAGTAGACTACTAGAGCAGCAAGCGAAACACCGCAGTTCGATGAAGAGCTGGACACTATTAAGGAGTAAATGCCCAATGTCACCTCTGGGTTGCTCCTTTTGAGGAAGAATTGAAAGAGATCCAAGCAATCCAGACACACGTTCGAGCGTCGTCTCCGAGATTGATCTTTTAAACGTCTGTCAAGAAGAAAATACTCTTTGGTTACCAATTTGTCAAGGAATTGCATTCTGTGAAGTGCCAAACTAAAAAGATCAATCTTGGCAAAAATATGGAG
Organism: Paspalum vaginatum; assembly: GCA_030272315.1. Classification (NCBI taxonomy): domain Eukaryota; kingdom Viridiplantae; phylum Streptophyta; class Magnoliopsida; order Poales; family Poaceae; genus Paspalum; species Paspalum vaginatum. Next base: position 274,682 of record CM059014.1, on the reverse strand, counting down.
GCATATTACGGTGTATCGAGGATAAGCAAACTGAATATACTGGTAAATTCTGTTAACAACTAGTACATCTGAACGATGACTCTCTACGGGCACGTCACAAGCTAAGCTAACCCCAGAATGTTAGCCTTACCTGCTCTGTGCTGCCACCAGTGCCATACTTGCTATGAATCTGCAATGAAGGGCACTCTATTAGAAGATCATAATTTGTGAAAAGAATGTTAGCCGAACTTTATTTCTTCCTTGGTTGTTCTGCTGGGCTGTAAATCTTCCTTGAGCGCGTTGGGTAATCCCCGCTCTCCTGCGCATTTGTGAAGAATAATAATGATTTGTGAACAAAAACAGAGCCAAACAGACCTTTATAAGAAAATCTGTGGGATCCAGCAAGAGCAGTTTCGCCTGGAAATAGTGGGCGAGCGCCTTGGCAAGCATCTGCTGGTAAAGCTCTTCAAGACAGGACATGACAGAGCATTGGGTCTTAGTCCAGCTACGCAGAAATAAACCGACAGAGCTGAGTGGTCACTTTGATACCCAAGAGTGCGTGCGTGTGTACCTGCAGGGCCTGAGAGCAGGATCGCACGGCTAGCCGGAGCAAGGTTCCTGGTGTATTTAGAAATGTCTGCTTGCTTCAAGTGAACGTACGCGGCGCTTGTCAGCACAACACGGGTTTGCTCACTGCAAAATGGAATCCGAGCAGAAGATGAACAGTAAATGGGCGAAAAAAGGGGGGGAAAAAAACAGAGCTGGGTGCCATCGAAGTGAAATACGAGCAGACACAATCAGATTTCGCTTTCTAATCAGTAGACTGATGATACTATACCATTACCATGGTTTTGTTTGCCGTCATCGAAAAAACGACCTAGCCTAGCTTAGCCTTTTTTTCTTTTGGACAAAACCATTTCTGTCAGAACCATTCGTAGCAGCAATCTAAAATAAAATAAAATGCAGAGAGACGCCCGTGCGTGAGATCTGCAATCGCAGAAGCTGAAAACAAGGTGGTAGTAGTAGTAGTATGTGATCATGGATGACTTTGTTAAGGAACAGCGAGCAGAGGCCGCGGCAGAGAGCTCCTTTGGTGGTCCCTGAGCCTGAAGATCACACACATGACATGACACACCCACTTGCCCCCGTTCTTGAGTTTCGGTTTCAGAGGGACAGCACGCGCATGCCGCATGCGCACGATCTCATCGCAGAGAGGAACAGAGCGACCGAAGAATCCACGTGGCAGAAGGTTGGAGACGAACCTGAGGTAGTAGGGGAACTCGTCGAAGGTGACCTTGCTCTGGGCGGCGTCGGTGACGAGGCGCCTGAGCTCCTGCTCGACGCGGCTCAGACGGTGAGGCCTGCCGCTGCCCGCGCGGAGCCGGCGGCGGCCCAGGGCGCGGAGGCGAGGCCCAGGCCCACGCCGACCCCGATCCCGATCCCCAGCGCCGACATGACCACGCTCTTGCCCTCCATGGCGCCGCTCCAGGTGCAACGACGATCGACCAAGCTTGCGGGCTGGCTAAAATTAAGAGGAGAGGAGAGGAGAGGAGAGGAGGACGGGGCGGCCTTTGCTTGGTTGGCGAGGGGGGACGGAGGGGGAAGCGCGAGTGCCGGGCCTCGCTCGCTCGCTCTTCTCTGCCTGCTGTGCTCGTTGCAGAGGCTTGGCTTCCCCTCTCGGCCCTTCCGGTCCTCCGGGGTCTGGTCTGGCGCCGGGCTCAGGCAACGGGGAGCCGGCACGCGGCCCTGTACGTGTGCATCATATAGCCCTGCACGTACGCAAGTCGCACACTGCATGCGATGCCATCATGGTGCCTAGCTTGGTGCGTGCATGCAGAGTGTCAGTGCAGTCGTTGTAGGCGCAGAGGAATGGCCGGGGCTCCATCCAGTAATCCTGCATATGATATTGTCGATTGATGTGTTATTTTTGTCGCTTTTAATTTTGTGCACACATGCATGGCGTGGGTAATCGTTAACGTGCACGTCCCAGCTCGGATGACACGGCCTGGGCTACAACTTGCAGGCCGGCGCCCCAGCTCGATCACCGACTCAGCCAGCACTCGCAGTCGCAGTCGCAGTCACCAACTCACCACACCGCCGCGCCGGCCAGATCGGATGCATGCACCTCCTTCCTCAGAGCTGCCGTTTCAGCCATGCATAGGCGTAGCAGGCAGAGCGCCATGTCCGCGCGGCCGGCCGGGGAGTCGTCACGGATGGATCGGAACCACCCGCCGCCGACGTACTAACCGGGGCTGACGAACCGACACTCGCATCTCTTTTCCATTGGTGCGTCAGTGTCACACATCGAGTTATTTGCGAGCGAGCGAGCGAGGATCCACTCGCATCGACCCACGAACGCAGGCGTACATGAATCTTTAACCAATGATAGTTACTCGATCAGTCAGTCTAAAGGCTACAAATCACAGGGCACTTTGATACGATTTCAAAATATTACAGCGTGTCAAGTATAGTAATTAAACTTAGCTAACATGGCTTTATGCATTGTCAAATCATCATATTTACAATGATCTGAAGGAGGGAGGAGAGGAAATGGGTAAGAAATGAAGCAGGCTGGTAGTTCGTAGCCAGCTGAACTATGTGAGAAACCAAAGTCAGACCACCAACCGACTATTATATGAATAGCTAGGCTACTAGATTTGTAAATTTGTTGTATGTGACGGTCAGCCGCGGGTTAAGTTTGTCATCCCACCGCATATTGCAGGTACGATATTTTACATATCCATTTAGGTTTTAAACTCAGTCTTAACTTGAATCTAACAGATTATCTATCTCACTTTATATATTCAAATTTTATTTTATTCACAGCTACATGCTCGACTATGTAATACTCCGTAATTTTCTAAACACTTAAGCGCATTTGCATTTGACCCTAATTTTTTTCAAAATTTTGATTCAAATTTAAATTTGAGGCCTTTTTAAAAACTTGGAGTTTTCCAGGGCCAAAAATGTGAAAGGGTAGTTAAAATTAAGCCCTTCCACTTTTGTTTTTGGACCCCTGTCAAAATATGTAAAAATCTAGGGTTAAAAAAATGAAAAGGGTAAAAGTAAAAAAAAACAAAGAAAAGGGGCGAAGCCCCCGCGGGCCAGCTGGCCAGCCCGCTGGGCGAGGCCCAGCCGGGGGCGGCGGCCTGCGTGGCGGCCGGCCCGCTCGCCGCCCGCGCCCCCTGTCAGTCGGCGCTGACAGGTGGGGCCGCGGGGGGGGGGGGTCTCTCCCCCGCGCGAGCGGCCGCGCCAGCGCTCGCCACCCGCCCGCGCCCCGTGCCGTCTCCGCCGCCGTCACCGCCGCGACACCGCGCCGGTAAGCACGCCCCCACCCCGCTCCTTCCCTCTGCGCCACGCCGGGCGCCGGCCCGAGCTCGCCAGAGCTCGGAGCCCGCATGGCGCCGCGGCGTCGCCGCCGCGGTCCTCGCGCGCAGGAGCCCTAGGGTTCCCGCCGGCACGCGCATCGGGTGCGCCGTGGCCGCGCGCACCCCGCGCCGTAGAAAATAGGTTGCCGCGGGCACCACCGCTGCTGCGAGGCTACCTCGCCGGCGCGTCGAGCCGGCGGGCGCCATGCCGCGGCGGGCGGCGACCGCGCAGTGAAGAGAATGGGGGATGGGAGAAAGGGGAAAAGGGGAGGGAAAGAGAGAGGAGCTCGCGCCGCGCCCGAGGCCACCGCCGGCGAGGCCTCTCGGCCTCCGCTGCGCCGGTTGGTCGCCGGCGCTGCCGGCGCGGCGACGCGCAGAGCGCGTCGCGCTCGCGCAGCCGCGCCGCGCGCCGGGCGGCCGGGCGAGGCCGGCCGGCGGGGCCGCCAGCCCAGCTGGGCCGCTCGCCGGGCAGGCCGGCCTGCCAGGCCGCGCAGCGGCCGGGCCGAGCCGAAAGGCACGGCGGGGCCGCGCCTGAGCGCAGGCAGGCCGCCGGCCCATTTTGGGCCGGGCCAGGCCGAAGGGGAAACCCGCGCGATTTTTGAAGGGGGAAATTAGAACCTTTTTGCTTTCTTCTTTTTTTTATGGGCTGGGCCGAATTTCAATAATATTTCTGTTTTTCTTTTTCCTAAAAATTTAATATGTTTATCTATTTTGCTTAATTGTAATATGTTTTATTTTAAATAGAAAAATTATTTATTAATTCATATAAAAATAATGTGATATTTCTAAAAAGAAAGTAAATTAGAGTTTAATTATTTTAAAAAAATTTAGCCTTTATTTAAAAATGCAGAAAAATTCATAAAGAGCATTTGAAATAGAAAATTAATTCAAAAATCCATTTTTAATTATTCCAAAATTCCTAGAAAATTCAGTTAAGCTTTAAAAATCATTTAAAAATATTTAAAAATACCTGGTAATTTGTTTAAAGCTTAGGACAATCATTTTAATTCGAAAAATATTCATCTTTAACCCCAACCGCCCTTTTTCTTTAGAAAATAGTACACTCTACTTTTTCAACAGGTTGATCATCCTCATATTTTAAAAACTCCTGCATATCATCAATTAGGCACGTTGGTCTCACCGCTCCCAGTTGAAGAATCTTCCACTGCAACGGAAAATCCGGAAGCCGGTGCGACCGAAGCATCCTTCACACCTGCAGGAGGAGACTCCGAGTCACTGACAGAGGCCGATCCTGTGACTCAAGGCAAGCCCCGGTGCATTACCCAGTTTTCTTAAATTCTTATTTTAAGTCAGAGTTATGCTTGTGCATTAGAGTTAGGAGTTGATTGAAACCCTAGAGCATGATGATCCATTATCCAGCATATAATCCTATGCTCAGTAGATGGCTTAGGTGGCAAAAGCCTAGGAAGGAAATCTTTTACAGCAAGTTTTTGGTTGAGAAAAAAAAAGAAAATGGATAATAAATTGACAGGCATGCGGCGGGATCAGTTTCGCTTTCGTACTTTACATGTTATGACTAATTGCTATGGACCCTGATCCTGTCTGTGTCGCGTAAGGCCGTCCGATGTGTGGCCTGGTTGGGCCGAACGCGCCTCATTCACTTACCGTCCTTAACGGGCTCCGGTAAGCCTTTCGTCCTATTGTACCTAAGCGCGGAACTAGACGAGACCAACTGGAAGGAGGAGGTTGGGCGGGTGTCGAAGGACTAACACCCGGGTTCGGTGAGGATGGTTCCGGCTAGGTGGCACTGGATGTTGGGTTGTCGTATGTGGGGTCGATGTACACACATATGACGGGTGTCTGAGTATCCCTCTCGAGAGGTGGAAACCGATTCGAATCGTCTGTGGCTTGCCGGTTGTAAGCTGCCTGATCGCGACCAACATCGTAGTAAGAGAATTGATCTTATTAATGATGAATGTTTGGTAACATGTTTGTTTGGGTGGATGCTGGTGGGTTAGTATAACAGGCATAACTTAGTTTGATCAGGTAATAACTAAAAGGGTGAACTAAATTCTAAAGCTAAGGATTTATTAATAGGCCTGCCGCAGTGTGAGTTGACCTAATCACCCCGGCCTTGAGTTAGGAAGTGGGTTTCGACCCAGTGGTCGGGTAAGTCTTGCTGAGTAATTAGTACTCAGGCTTCTTGCCTATGCTTTTTCAGGTACAGAATACACTTGGTTTGAATGGGACCCTTATCTGAATCCTCCTTTCTTCTGAGCTAAGCCTGGCTATATCTGAAGAAGTTAGAGGTATGCGTGAGTCGAAGGGTCATGAGAACAATGCTACTTTTGTTTAAGGGATGAGGAACTTATCATCCGGAACTGTAATAAGTACAAAACTTATGTGTAATATTTTAAATTATGTGATAAATGTGATGTGTATGTTGTAACCTGTGGACTCCTTCGAGAGTCGCCCCAAAATCAAGCTCGATCCGGATGGGAAGGCCAAGTCAGGATAACTACATCCTAAAGGACTACCGAGGTTAGTTCGGATCTGGTGATTAAACACTAAATCCGGATTAATCTAGACGGTTCTGCCACAGACTATACAGTAGGTATACGCTGAACTTGGTATTTAGTCTACCTCTTAATCGTCGTGCGCGAATAGAACCAGAAGGGATGGTCTCCGGAATTATTTGCAGGCTATAGGTGGCCTCGCCCCCAGATTGTTCTGCTGATTGCTGGGCAAAGCAGCGATCGAGCGCGACCTGGGTGCTACGTGTCCGCACGCAGGGGACTGGCCCGGAGGCTACGTGGCATGCATGCAGGTACAGTGCTGGGCGCTTCGTGGAGCGAGCCTGCGAGCGGAATGGTTGGGCCCACGCCCATGGTTGTTCCTTCGCAGAAGCGCGGGTTGGGCCGTGGAGGCGCCCATTCCGAAGCCCACTTGGGCCCAACGGCCTTGTGTCTCTTCCCACCTTCCCGTTCCAACTGGAAGCGCAGGCGATCCCCCACCCGTCGCCGTCGCCGTCGCCGGAGCCGCCGCCGTTCCCGCCGTGCCGCACCTCCTACGGGCCCATCCCATCCGGGTAACCCTCTACTTCTCCGTCGGTTCCAGTTTCCCTTGATATCTTCGGCCGAAGGCTTGCGAACGATTAGTCCTACCTATCCGGTTCTCTCGCGACGCCGTTCGCGGGCTTGACACTCTCCGATCGACTGACTTCGTCCTCCTCGTTCGCAGCCAGCGCGCTCGTCCAGGTGCTTCGGGGTATGTTCCGGCCGCCGAATGCTTTCGGGCCGCCTCCTCTCCCTCCGCAGCCTACGCCATGGCAGTGGCAGCAGCAGCCGCCCCCGCCTTCGCCCGCCGTCTCGTTTTGGCGGCGCGACAACGTGCGGGACCATGTCAGGAAGCTGCAAGACACCATCGAGGTTTCGAGGGCACTGTGAGTTCCTGAAAACCCTGAGTGGAAGCTACTCATCACCATGCGCTGTAGTTTTGTTATATTTACGCCCCCTGTCTTAAGAAAGGGTTTCAACTTGCAGCATAAATGAGCTCGAGGAAATCGCAGCGTCCAGCAATTCCGGTGATGCTACTGCACAGGAATCTGATTCGTCTTCGGCGAAGCTCACGTCAGGGTCTGCTGATTCTTCGCAAGACATGCTCCTCCGTCTTGTTGAGCTTGCTAGATCCATGGGGATCAGTCAGGATACTCATGAGTCCATGGCAACAGATGCAGCTAATTACCTTTGTCACCAGCTTCAGCATCTTCTTGCGCCTATTTCCTCCGCCGTTAACCAAAGCGGCCCCTGGGAGGAAAGGTCAGCGATGGTTAGGTTAACTCAGAAGCTGCAGAAATCCAAGAGAAATAAGAGGTGGAGGCAGAGGAAGAGAAAGCATGTCGCGGAGCTTTTTCAGAAGGTGTCACTCGCCATTCTATTTCTACGGTTTATACGTTCATGAAGGCATTCCTTTGAAGCAGCCGAAAATCCAACCATATGTTGACACCATCAGTCGTCTTGTTGTTTCGCAGGAGCGTGCAGACTATGATAGAATTGACCGGGAAGCTGATGAGTGGAGGGCTAAGCAAATTGCCAAGGACATTGCAAAACGGAAGGTGCTTTCTCATTTGCGTGAAGTTTTGTTTCGCTGTTGGGGTTATTTTGCAGTAGGACAGCATTATTGCTTCACAATTGATTGATTCATTTCTGTACCCATAAAACAGGTGGAAAGCATGAAGCAGATTGCTAGAAAGAAAGCAAATGAGGAAAGAAAGCGCCTAGAATCTGAGGTAACATTAATAAATCCCATGCCTGGTGTGTGCTGTGAAAGTTCTATTCTATAGGGCGTCTAGGAATCTGGACTGTCCTTTACTAGTAGTCCCTCCGGTTTCAAAATAATAGACATTTTGGTTTACGTGCAGTCAATATATTTTAGTTTTAACGATCAATATCTTTTCAAATATTTCGACTTACATTTTGAAATTGGTGTGGTTAGATTCGTCTTCAATATTAGTTTCACAACAATACACACTTGATATATTTTGAATATAAGTACTATGATTAATTAATGGTCAAAGTGTTGTCTTGGTGACCGTGTCAATGTCTAAAATGTCTATTATTCTGAAACCGGAGGGAGTAGTCTGCAAGCTCGTGTAATACTGAATATTGGTGCAACCGTACAGCTCGATACTTTTTTAGTTACGATAAGAGTAACGGAAACATTTTAGCTATGCCTTCCTATTCTTGTGACCTTTCTCTAGTTTTCTTAAGGATTTAGGAACCCTCTAATCTCTATATATGTCTTTGTTATAGTATAGAACAACCAACCTTATGGGATATCATTCACCTTGTTTCTTGCCTTTTTTTCTGATATTTTGCAATCAGTTGAATGAATAGGTTAGAAGTTGTTCGAGTTGTTTTGTTTGAGCAAATAGTATCTTCGTAATATTCTTGATTCTGAACTAATTTTCCCAATCTAATCTTCCAGCTTGAGCTTGCACTTATGGTCGAAAAACTTCAGGAGCTTCGTTCTTTAAGAGTTCAAAAAATGAAGAAACAAGGTAAGACACTCTTGTTTTTGTATTTCTTTATTTGTCTTCATCTGTATTACATAATTTATTTTATGACAAAAAACAAGGCACAATATCCAGGAAATAGCTAATAACGGGTCATGTTTAATTTGATTAATAAATATTTTAGCATGTAATGTTCAATCTCTCTCAGCTTTGGAAGCATAGGCAGTGTTTGGAAAAATTGTGGTGACTACACTTTATTTCCTCTATTGACTTACATTGTGAAACAACAATTCTCAATATGACATTTTACTAAATTTCTAAAAATAGATGAGTGTTATTATCGCATAGTATCCTGATCATAAAGGCTCAGGTGCTCAACTATATTGTTCAGATTCCAGCATTTTGCATGCGGAAGAATGCACGCCTTTTGGAAATACCAATGAGTGCCTACTGTCTTCCTGTATATAATATGATCACACTGGCAAAAACTTTTAAAAATGCATGTGTGCTTAGAAGCTTCTGCACTCTACAGGGCAGCAAACTATGTGGTGTTGATTTTCCATTTTTATTTTGTTCGGTGTAAATACAAGACTTGGATACATGAGTTCCTTTTTGTGCCGCAGGTCATTTTCTTCCTGAAGAGGATGATAAATACCTCGAGCGTGTTAAGGCTGCAGTTGAGGAAGAGGAGCGCCAAGCCTGCAACTGCTGCTCGGACTGATGCTGTTAAGGATGCTATTCTGACTGCTGAGGAGTCAAGGAAGGTTCCACAGCATGCAAATTCTCAAGAAAACGATTCTGAACAATCTAAAAGTGAACCAACAGAAGACGAGAACCAGGGAACAGGTGAGAAAAATGAGCAGACAAGTCAGAGAACAGAACATGAAGATGTTGAGGGAAAAGGGCATGGGCATCATGACCCTGTAAGCAATCTGCCTTTTGAGTTCTACCATTATTACCATGGAAGCAGCTATGACATGGGGACACTTATTGAGGTAATGATTCTGACTTCAGAAATTTGTGTAAGTTTTTCTTTTAATGAATTGCCTATAAGACTCTATAGACCAGACACATGAACTAGGCACTGCAACCTTAGAAATAACCTGATAATTTTCACGTCATGGCGTGGGCAATTATGGAACGGGCAGTTTACCAGTGCTTCATGTGCAAATAAGAAATGCAGAAGTGGGGAGCGAAAGTCTATTCATTTATTGCAATTACTCAATATCTTTACTCAGTCAGCTTCCCTTGATATTGCCTCTTTTGTAGGTCCGTAGAATGTGGGATTCTTTCATCAGACCTGGAGGAAGGTAAGACATTTACTTGTCGAAGCAATTTCATTCAAGTTAGCTAGATGAGTTCAATATGCATCTATGTAAAGCGTTTGAAGTTGCCGTTCCATTATGGTTTCTGGGCATCTTAAGCTAACCATAATAAGATGAAAGGAAGGCTAACCTCATGAGGAGTTCATTATGCAATAGTGTCCAACATGGTCTAGACTCTAGAGTGGGAATTCACTATGAAAAGGTTTCATCTTTGGTAGTCAATGGTTCCTGTTTGGAGTGGAGTGATTCCAGTAGGGTTTTGAAGGGAGGAAGCTCCAAAGGAATTTTGCCTATTTCGATAGAATTACTTTGTAGCTATTGTGTTCCCAGTTTCCAAACGGGCCGAACTTATTATTCTTGATCATGAAGTAAAACACAGCTCTAACTCATCTTCTAGGTGTTCAACTGCATCGATACTGATGTCATTGTTGTGAATGTGTCCTAGATACAGCTTATTATAGCTTCCATCTTACCTGCCGCTGGAAGAATATATTTAACATGAACATTCATTGCTTTTGCTTGAATATTCCATCTTCTAATCCTATACAACACATATACTAATGTAGAACTAGGGTAATAATATGGCTGTGTGTTGTCATGTGCTAGGCAGATTTTATTTAACCTTGTCCCTAATTGTAACTGTTGCACCTGCTTGCAGCCGAATACCTGGGCACTGGGTTCAACCACCATCCTCCAGCTGACGGGGTATGGGCATCATATTTGGTCCAGCCGAAGTAAATCAACACTGGGTTCTAGAAATGGCCTTTTATGCTTCAAAACCATTGGAATCTTTCAAGCCTCCTGTGAGGTAAGCGGTATTTGAGTTATAGAACTTTAGGTGATTTTAAGCTCTGAGAGGTGCCGGTGCCTCCTGCCAATAACTATTGCTAACTTCACTACTTCGGTACCTTCTCATAAGATTGGAGGTACTTGTACCTCTTGGTATCTTATGTCAACTAATAATGTAGATAATTTTTTAGGGGTGCGATTTCAGTAATCATTCCTCAGTTGCTTGTTCTGTAAACATTTTTATCAATGCTTATTCTGGTTTATGGACTATCATGAAGCTTTTAACTACATAAACTTTTACGGCTGTGTCTGTGGAATTTTTCCGCTCTGGTTATATTTTGTCCGGTTTATGTTATTTTGCACACCTACTATATGTATTTGTAAGTTCATAGATGTTCTGAAGTTAAGAAAAGAAAGAAAACACTAGCAAGGAATCCTTTTTTTTTTTTTTTGCAAAAAGGTTCTTCTCTGACCTGCTGACTTGTTCATTGTTACCTGCTGTATACAAGAACGTGACTCCAAATTACTGCATTGTTCAATCAGAATCTCCCACTCTAATAATATGCTATGCTCCTAACTTAACTTGTAGTTATGAAAGAAAACAGATGTGCCCACAACTGATGCAAGCACTAAATCACCATGAGAAATAAATAACTTGCCAGTTTAACGTCCAAGCTACAATATTGCACTATTTCTTTGCATATCAAAGACTCGATAAAGCTAACGACTCTTTTCGAGATACAAAATGCTATGAAAGTTCAGATTGCATAATATTTCTTATCACTGTTTAGATCACTTTAACTATTATCTGGTTCAACTCCAACTCCAAGGAGCGTAAAACTAGCAGCTACAAAAGTTTGTGTTATATTTTTATAAGGCTTGACTTGGATCTTTCTGTAAACAGCAAAATATTTATGTTACGACTTACGAGACAAGAAAGCGGATAAAACTAGCAGCTACAAAAGTTTGTGTTATATTTTTATAAGGCTTGACTTGGATCTTTCTGTAAACAGCAAAATATTTATGTTATGACTTACGAGACAAGAAAGCGGAAAGAAAGCTGAAGGAAATAGCAAAGACTGGACACTGGTGCTCAAAGAGTATAATACTATAATTTGTGAAAATTTGGGGTAAATTTGTAGCATATAAGACATGGTCTTCATGATTTACCGTTCCCTCTTAGCTTAAATGGTACCCTACTGTTTTACTGGTCCCTCCATCATTGTTTTCCCAATGAGTGCAAACTGCCACAACACTTTTGTTGGCATCATCATTTGTTTGATCTCCAGCAAGGTACGTCCTTGGCTTGTGTATATAAAGTTTACCGCCTTGCTCGCTGGTGATTGGACACGACCGGTTGTCAAATAGTTGAATTCTGTAGATAAAATATTACGTTGATCTTTATAGTCCACTGAACTGATGAGAAATTTTGGTAAAGGTCAGTGGTTAAGCTAGATCATCAAGCTGTACCTTGGAAAAATGAATGGTAATTTAATGTTTAATCTAGTGTAATCTATGATTGACCAAATGAATAACATTGTTGCACAACACTGCTTTTGGCTATTTCTTCACCATTTCAACAAAATATGTTTGTGTAAGTGCATGGCCATTTCAGTTACCTGCACCCCTTTTCCTGAAGCAGCATTTTGGAGGATATGACTGACAGGTCACCTATTTATTAGGACTTCAGACTTTGGTTGTGTGTGTCCTGTACCATAGGCATAAGAATTAAAGAAAAAGCAGCTCGACTGAAAAACTTATGGACCATTCAAATAAGAAACTAAGAGGTTTGTGAATTGTATGGCATTAGCATCAAGTACTAGATTTGTTAGAATATAAAGGACAGCATATACGACTACCTTTCTGGTTATGCTTGCTTGCTCCTCCCATTCTCTATCTCTTTGAGGTGATTGCAATGCTGCAAGCCCAACACTGAACCCTAAAGCTTGTTGGTGACAAAATTGATGATTCTTGAATATCAGGGATTCAGGGCAACATATCTCCTTTCTTTTATGGAAAGCGATGCTGATTTGCTCATCGGGGAATTATTGGGTGCACTGGGTTTCTTGGGTGTAAGAAACAGAACGTCCATTGGCCCTCTGACTTGGCTGAAGGCAGTTTCGTTTCTGCATTTAGTCTAGGATGTTAAGAGACAGGTCAATGAAGCAACCCACCTAGGTTGGTCATGTTATACTGTGCGATAGACCTGCCAGTCCTTTTTTTAAGTCTCATGCACATTGCACAGTGAATGTCAGCGGAAGTTTTCTAACTATGCTGTATAATTTACATTTCCTCTCGCTACAAGAAATAAATCTGGCATAATTTCTCCACTGAAATTCATTCAGTCGCGGTACAATGTTTTTTCCTCAACCACATGAAATCGAGTGTCACAATTTTAATGAAATTCATCTGAAGATAATGCAATTCTTACTTTACCAGATTCTCTGAAAAGATGGCTCTGGTTGCAGGTCGAATTGCGACTTGAACCAGCTAAAGTTATTGGGATGTTGGGTGAGTGCCGTTTTATTTAATCCATCCATCGTCTAATTGTTATTCATACGGCATTTTTTCATGTTGTGAAAGGATTAAAGGAAAACGCAAAAGCATGTCACGCTTTTGGTCTTTAAACGCCTTCCATCCTTTGTAAAATCTAAAATGGCCCCGTAATCATATTGGATCGCTGGGATTTCGACACTTCTTATTTATCTCCCATGCTTGATGTGGCGCGCCTGCGAGTGTGACCTCGCAGCTGGGGTGGAGTGCGCGCTGTGTGTGACCTTGCCAATGCTGGTGTTTGATACTACAAATTACCTTGTTTATCGGCATTTCCATCTGCCATAGGCCGCTTATACAGATCCTCGATCGTGCTTTGTGGCTGTGCTGGTGCTGCATGAGATTTTAGGCGTGTGATAAGTGCGCATGCGCGGTCGTTGTTTCGCGCTGTGAAGACGTCTTTGTTTCACATGCAAATGTGTTGGAAACTGGTATTTTTTGCCCTGGCTTCTGACGAAGCCACTTTTTAAAAAAAAAAAATGAAACACACGCATCTGTGATCCAAGCATAATTAACTTGGGTGACTATCTAGGATTGACGTAATCATATTAGAGCCTTATTTTTGCCGATAGGCACGCTGCCTATCAAGAGCATGATTTGCCTAAACAAATTAACTTGGGTGTATAGGTTTTATCACAAGAAATCTAACAAACTAAGAGTAGGTGAGTTCGTGTTGAGGATGTAAATCTAAGCACAAACGTCTTTGAGTGGCTAGGCATGCAGATTTCGAAATTAAGTAAATTTGGACCTCGTTGCGGATAAATGCGAACACTCCGTTGAGTCGTAGGTTTGATTTGGGTGGACATATTGTATTGTAATAACCATAACTAAGTGTGGCTCTGGCTTGAGCCGGAGATGAAACCTATTGTTTCCATTCCAGATTACAAGGGGTTTTGGTCTTATTTTCTCTATCCCTATTTATTTGGATGATAAATTAGACACATATACAAACCATACATATAGAATATCGCATGGATATATCGATTTAATAAAGCCTACGACCTTTACGATTTAGAATGGAGTGAATAGCTCAAAAGCAACGCAGCCCTTGGAACCAATATCATCCTAGCATACGTCTACGTGCTCTACCACGATATACCGAGTGGCCTAGGCCAACGTCACCCTTGTCGCACCGGATTTACTTAATTATCCTGCAAATATGTGTGATTATACTTATTGTTATTGTCAGAGGAAGGAAAGGGCTGTTTCTTGAATTGCAGCTGTCTCAGGTGGGGAGTTTGCATTGCACGCATATATAAATCCGGGACGAGGGGAGGACGGGAGAACCCAGAGGGAGCAGCGCATAGACACACACACCCTTTTGGCTTGGAAGAACACAAACACGCTGGCCGGAGAGTGATCGATCAACATTGCATTGGAGATCGATAGGCATCCCATCATCTGCGGTGGTACGGTGCTGCCAGCAGAAGCAGATCAGACCTCTACATTGTTCGTTTGCAAAGGTGAGCTGGTGAGTGAGTCCTAAATAAATGCACCCGCGGCCTGCTGCTTGTGCTTCACCCTGTTTCTTCCTCCGTCCGTAATGTGGCAAACGTGTCGCCATGATCTCGTCAAGTTCAAAAGTTAGGCTGCTTCAAACTTCGTTCCTTCCTCCTTTGTTGAATACTTGTCGACGGCTGATAAAAAAAAGAGAGACAAGAACATGAATAAAGTGAGTGATACTTACTTTATAGAAATGACCAAATAAAATAGAGACAGGACTTGACAGAGGGGGAAAGCAAAAAAAGGAGCTGCGCGCTAGTGCAGTGCGGGCCCAGCATGTCATCCGCCTGCGAACGTACAAAGACATCCCGGCCCCTTCCCAGGGCGACACGTGCTCCTACCTCAAGTCCGATCCCACAAGCAGCGGCACCGGCCCAGCACGGCACGACGAGATCCCGTCTCCCTCCCGCGCGCCGCCTCCGCCGGCCGCCCAGATTAAATCCGCGATCGCCGTCGCCGACCGGTGACGCCGCCACCTCTGCGCTCGCCGCCGGCGGCCCGGCCCAGGACCTCTGTTCTCTGCATTGCCCTGCTCGATCTCACCCACCGGCCACCGGGCCCGCTTAAAGCCCCCGAACGCCACCGATGCACGTACGTTACAGGTACGGTCCATTTCCATGGATATCTATCACTCCTCGTCTTCTTTTTTTTTTCTTTCCCTTTCACGATGCTAGCAACGCCTGGCCTTGCGTTGCGATGAACACAGAGACGCCACGGCTCTGATCGTGCGCGCGCAGGCAAGCATCTAATACTATTTAGGCAGTTGAGCTCGTTCGTTGCCTGAATTTCCCTGCCAGACTTTCTTTCTGGCTGTTTCAGTTATGACAAGACCCACTGGCGGAGCTACATTAAGGCCAACCTGGGCCATGGCTCCTCCTCTAGTAGAAATTACTGCATTTCTACTACACTCACTGCTGCGCCATGATCCAATAACCGCACATTCATCTTGGTCTTCTCGGACTAGGAGTGAGATTAAATGCCCCAGCTAACACAGTAGACAAGCAATCAATTACAACCAAGTCAAACACACATATATTCCAACTTTTGTCAAACCTATGATTTTTCTTCGGATTTGCTACCTGGCCTCCGCCACTGACACAAGACCTGCTAGCTACCAGTACAACACAACCGAACTCACATCTTCTCCTCTGGTAGGTTGAATTAGTCCAGTTTGCATCCTTGCGAACAAGACTGGCTGATTGGAAAGCTGGAAAAGCGACCGTTTTTAATTCGCACTCCTCCCGCGCTGCCGCTGCTAGAGGTAATTCAGAGCAAGCAATTAAGTTTCTGATATGACGGTCGCCCCATCAACATGCCCCAGTTGAGGCCCGTTTGCTCAAGTGATCCAAGAGTGCAGAGGCATGTACGTGTCCCTCTCGGCATCGGCATCGGCATCGGCATCGGCCTGCGCTGCCTGATCACATCCATCCTCAACTGTTCCTCTTCCCTTCTCTTCTCTCCCCCCCCCCCCCCCCCCACACGCGACACCGTACCTCTGCATACATCTCCTTCCTATAGCAAAACTAGAGGTCATGCATGCTCTCCTCTCCTCACAGCTTCCCTGCACTCGAGGCAAGGGACTGTGCCCAACGGTTGCATGATTCAGAGCTAGCGAGTTCCAGAACCACAAGTTGTCGAGGTTTGCTAGATCTCCATCTCCATCTCCTGCGCCACACATATGGACGGCTCCCGATGCCTCGCCATTCAATTGCACATTCTGCTGCCTGACGACGCCGGCGCGTACCTCCTGTAGCTGCACCTCTACCTCTACCTCCACTCCACCCGGGGCTTCAGCTCATCGTCCGTCCGGCACCTTCCTTATATATACTATACGTATATACGTGCTTCCACTCTGCGAACATGTACTAGTCCACCTAGCTTATGAGTTGCTCGCCCTAGTGATCGATCGCTGCTTCACGCTGGCTGTCCTGTCTGTGGACCGCACTGCTGGACGTGTAGGCAATGGCACGGTGCACTTCCTGCGCTCGTAAGGACACTCTGGCAATGTGTTTGTCCTTGGTTGGTGCTCCTCCACCCTCTAGCTACTCCCCTGACCTGACGGCTGCCTGCCTGCTTAATATCTCGCAGGTTTCTCGAGGTTCATGGAGACGGGCGAGCCTGCGGCGCCGCAGCGCACCGCGCTCGTGCACCCCGACGCCATCGCCGCCCGCGTCCCGTCCAGCCAGCTCCGCCGTGGAGCCGGCGTCGTTCAGAGTAAGAGCCTTTTTACATAGTTTTTTGCTGTGAGTTTCTTTTCCGGTTTCTCATGGCACTAGATGAAATTCTACCAAACATCTTTATAAAAAACGATTTCATAGAAAAAGCCATTTTTATACTTAAAAAAGAGAAACCTACTAAAATATAGTTTTTTCTGACTCTTTTAGGCTGGTAGGTTAAAGACTGAAGCCATTTTTAATAAGTTCTGTCAAAGAGAGCCTAATGTCCTCTTTTTATCTGTTTGGTGTCGCGCTGGTCGATCGACCCGACGGACCCACGAGTATGAACAGCTGTGCGTGTGCCGGTGTTACGCAGGAGGAGAGACGCGGTGGTGACGATGACTCGCCGTTCCAGCCGCCCGCGCTCCCCGTGGCGCGCCCGGTGGTCTCGATCAGCCTGCCGGCGTCGCCGACGGCGTTCGACCGGTCCAGGGCGGAGGCGGAGCTGCAGCGGCACGCCATCGCGGACGCGCCGGCGCAGCCCGACAAGGTGGTGTTCCGGTCCCAGCCGATCGCCGCTGCGCCGCCGCAGGAGGACGGGCACGCCGTCGCGCCGCACCCGCACTTGGACAGGGCGGCCAATAATAAGGCTCGCAGGGACACCAGCTACGACTCGTTCAAGACGTGGTCCGGCAAGCTGGAGATGCAGATCACCACGCACCTGCTGGGCGGTAGGCCTGGGCCGCCGCAGCAGGAGGCGGAGGAGGAGCCGGAGGAGGAGGAGGAGGAGGGCACCACCAACAACCGCCGCCGCAGCTCCTCGTCCATGCCCAGAGTGCAGCGCTTCTTCGCCGCGCTGGAAGGACCCGAGCTCGACAAGCTGAGGGTACGGTACTGATGCTGATATCCGTATATAGCTGCTGTTCACGAGACGAGAACGTTACGTGACTACGTGTTTCTACCTTTGTCATATCGTTGCTGTGTGTGCACGGCTGCACGTGTTGTTGTGCTCGTACTAATAATTCGCGCCGTGGGGCTGACGATATATTTATATATGTGCATGTGCATGGAAGTCCTCGGAGGAGCTTGTCCTGCCGTCCGACAAGACGTGGCCGTTCCTGCTGCGGTTCCCGGTGTCGGCGTTCGGCATGTGCATGGGGATGAGCAGCCAGGCCATCCTGTGGAAGCGCATCGCCATCTCGGCGTCGACGCAGTTCATGCACATCACCGTGAAGATCAACCTGGTGCTGTGGTGCGTGTCGGTGGCGCTGACGCTCGCCGTGTCCGCGATCTACGCCTGCAAGGTGGCCTTGTACTTGGAGGCGGTGCGGCGCGAGTACTACCACCCGATCCGCGTCAACTTCTTCTTCGCGCCGTGGATCGCGTGCCTGTTCCTGGCCATCGGCGTGCCGGACCAGGTGGCGGGGGCCGGCCTGCCGCAGTGGCTCTGGTACCTGCTCATGGCGCCCATCGCGTGCCTGGAGCTCAAGATCTACGGGCAGTGGATCTCCGGCGGGCAGCGCCGGCTGTCGCGGGTGGCCAACCCGTCCAACCACCTCTCCATCGTCGGCAACTTCGTCGGCGCGCTGCTGGGCGGCATCATGGGGCTCAAGGAGGGCCCCATGTTCTTCTTCTCCGTGGGGCTGGCGCACTACACCGTGCTCTTCGTGACGCTGTACCAGCGGCTGCCGACGAGCGAGACGCTGCCGCGGGACCTGCACCCGGTGTTCTTCCTGTTCGTGGCGGCGCCCAGCGTGGCGTGCCTGGCGTGGGCGAGGATCACCGGCGAGTTCGGATACGGCTCGAGGGTCGCATACTTCATCGCCATGTTCCTCTACGCCTCGCTGGCCGTGCGCGTCAACCTGTTCCGCGGCTTCAGCTTCTCGCTCGCGTGGTGGGCCTACACGTTCCCCATGACGAGCGCCGCCATCGCGTCCATCCGCTACTCGTCGGAGGTCAAGAACGCATTCACGCAGTGCATGTGCATCGGCCTGGCGGCCGCCGCCACGTTCACGGTGGCCGCGCTGTTCCTGACGACGCTGCTGCACGCCGTCGTGCACCGCGACCTCTTCCCCAACGACATCTCCATCGCCATCACGGAGGAGCGCAGGCGCAAGCCCATCATACCCCAGGAGCTCAGGAGGATGATGCGCGACCGAAGCGCCAAGAAGAACAAGCAGCACGCGGTCCTATCCACCGCCGCCCCCTCCGACGCCGACGACCTGGAGGCCGCGCAGCGCGCAGGCACACGCGCCGCCACCACGTCCTATACCTAGGCCGGCCGGCTGATCTGACCCGGGGGTGAGCACGACGACGTACGTACCGCGCCTGCATTCATCAGATGAGAGCGACCTCTGGCTCTGAGCTCTTCTTGCATGCATTGGAGTCGATTGGCTGCCGTGTGGGGCAGTGCGCTAGCTCGGCAGACCCCAACAGTTGGATGCATGCACCCGTACGTACGTGGCTGCCTCATGGACACAAGACAAGATACAGAATGATTTTGATGCATACCATACGAAGCTTCTGAAGAACCTAATAAGGCGGATTAACGAGGGCACGTACACGCACAAGTAACACAATCATCCAAGGTCCGATCCATTTGTATGGCGTGACCATGTAATTAAATTAACATAGACCCAAGAAAGTTATATATACATAAATTGCTGTGTTTTTTATTTCGCTTGCTCCGCGCTGCTTTTTTATTTCGCACGATCAGTTTTTTATGTTGGGCTTTTTTCCTTTTTTTTTTAAGGGTCTCTCACTCTCAAGTCTCACCTCGGACATTCAGCTGGATCTAGCAAATCCCCATTCACCTCGGACATTCATGGTTATCCTTGCCATGCAAATGGATGGATGGTCCCTACCCGGCCCATCAACGACACGCATGCTTCCCCTAAAAGCCTGCCTCGTACCTTGTCCGCTTGCTGTCATTCTTTTGTGACGTGCACCGGCCGGTGCTCTCCATCCAACAAGTTTTTTTTTTCAGGCTTACCACCACTTTTAATTTGCTGTAAGCGCGCCTGGTAGACGACGTTATGCGAATCATCAGTCAACTTTTGTAACAGAAAACATATGGTGTTTGTTTCAGCTACGGGAACGGGAACGTCAATGCAGCCAGGAAGCGGCTGAAACCGTTCCAGTGTAGCGGAAAATGTTCTTTGTTTGGTTTGCATTCTCCGTCGTATGTCGCTTCACGGTATCCAATAACGCGGGAAAAGTTACGGGAGCGAGATTCTACAGCCTGGTATTCCATCGCGCGGAGATCGGTTGCGTACGTCGCTAGCCAAACGCAAAGCAACGGCACCTATTGGCTCCGTGAATGATTACGGGCTAAAAAGAGTCCAACCAAACAGCTAGTCCATCTGATAGATTCAGTTGTATCAACGTCGAACTATATACTACGTACTTCTGTGCAGTGTGAAAACGTGGTGCCCTAACTTCGTCAGAACGCGTACTAGTCATTAATAATTCCTTGTCAGTTTTTTCAGTCATTGTTGCCGATTGCGTGGATAGAATCTTACTATTATTAATTGGAATTAATTCCCTGCCTTACGTAATCACCAACCTCTCCCGACGCGGCTACCCTACGCTCTTTCTTCCTCGTCTGTTACTCCCCGATTGTTCCCGTGGGCGATGGAGCGGCCGGCGCGGCACGACAGCCTAGAGAGCCTGTTGCACCGGGGCATCACGCCCGTCAAGTCAAGGGCCAGGTGCGCTCTGCAAGCGCTGCGGCGCCGGGAAGGCCATTGCCTACGACCTCCGGTCCAAGTTCCGCGAGCTGCGCCACACCATGTACGACCCCGCGCCGGACGCCTGGATGTTCCCCGCGCTGCCGGACTGCGATGCGTGCGGGCACAAGGCCGCCACGTGGCCGGAGATAGCAGCCGACAGGTGCCAGATCGACTGGATGTTCCTGCTCCTGGGCCAGATGCTCGGCTGGTGCACGCTGGACCGGTTCATCTTCTTCCAGCACCGGTGCCAAAAGCTTCAACCGGTGACCGGATAGCTGCCCCTCACGTCATGCATGATCACATTCTCTCTGGCCGCGCAAGTCATTTTTGCATCTATTGGTGTTGGCCGTGGCAACGGCCACGGTAGATTGTATTCTCTGCTTGGGTCGTGGGGCATGGAATCAAAAGAGGCGGCTGGAGCTATTTGCTGCCTGCATGCGCGCGTGTGTGTAGGGTGCCACCGGATCAAGGCACAAGGCACGTACTGCGTCAAGTTACAAGCAGCTGGCGACGTCCGATGAGAAGGTCCAGATTGAGGCTAGCGATCGAGGAAGTACTATTGCTACCACCAGACTACCAAGGTCTAGGCTGACCAGCTCAATCTGCAGGCATCACGTCATCTCCTATATGCCCCAGATTTTTACCCTACGTGCAGTGGGGCAGATGCTACGACCTGATGACATGCATGGGGTGCCTACGGTGGTGCGACACGCAGCCTGACAACTCCGTCATGCATCGTACAGGTTCTATGACCGTGGCCAAGACGAGCATGGCAAAATACAGGTGCATCTCCCGCCCGGTGGGAAAGAGGTCGTACACGAAGGCGAAAGTTGCAAGCACACCTCAATTTAGCTGCCCAATTAACAAAGGTAAACACCCTAACTAATCACTAGCTAAAAGTATATTTGCATCGTACTTCAAAAGAAATTAATGTATGTACTACTATATATAGCCAAACATAAGAATGTGGATCTATAAAGAATATATTTACAAATATGAAATGATAAATTGTTCCTCTGTCAATGTTCTCGGTCATGTCAAAATTATGGTAGAAACATACTACCAACAATTTGGTAAATTCTAACCACGTTCACAATACTAGCCATTAATTGGATCTGATCTATATCTAAAAACGGTACCCACATCCGTCATTATGAAAACAATTTAAAATAAACTTTAAATCTATATCTTAACTAACATCACTTTGGCATCTTGAAAAACTAAGTTAATATACACCCAGTATTCATTTCAATTAGCTGTCTATGCCATCATAAAAAAGTTCTATGGACACGCACATAAATTATAATCTTAAAATAACATTGGCTGAAATACATATGCCTCTCTTCTACATGTTCAAGAAAAAAAATCACCTATACTGTTATAAAAATAATCTAGATATAGTACACACTATATCTCTAAGACTAAACTATTCAACTATGTTATTATGAAAAAAAAATCCACCCCCTAACTTTATAGATTATTGTATTAAATATATATGAAAAAATAGAACAAATTGATATAATCAATTGGAGCCTTTATGTTCCCACGAGGCACTAGAAAAATATAAGTTCTAGAAATTATTACGACAATAAATTACCTACCTCTGTTGTATGGCAGATAATAAAAAAACTTTTAAATTTATATCTAAGTTATGATAGAAACTATAAAATGATAACTTAAATTTATATCTACATTACACGTCTTTGACTTTTGCTAAAGGTAAACTACTAAACTATACCTAAAATAAGCCATAAATGTTCATATAAATTAACCAATATACCATCCTAAAAGATAAATTTAAATAGTTTCTGAATTTTCATATAAATTACCCGCAATACCATTACAAAAGATGAATTAAAATAATGACCTCTAATATCACTAAGGATTAAATCTATATTTCTTAAAACTTTAACCCGTGCGATGGACTAGTTAATAGAAAAGGGAGCCAGGGAGTCTTTTTTTCATTCTCTGCGGCCATCATTCATATCCATCCAGTAGTAGTGCAGAAACAAAAGTGAATTAGAAAGGTAGTAGAAGCAGAAATGACCGATCATAACAAACATTCCTGTCTCCATAATCAGTCAAATGATTGAATTCGAAATGAACAAACGATTAATTGCTGCATCTTATATGTGATCTTATTATATATGATATGAGGATGAGCAGCCGGCATTCCAAATAATAAATCTTTTGATCAGCTATTATTTTTTAGCTAGCTCTGCTTCTTGGGGGCGAGCCTGGACTTGATCTTGTCCACCTCCTTGGTGCCGACCTGGAACGCCTTGGTGAGCACGCTGGTGGGCACGTCGGGCGTGGCGGCGAAGAGCGTGGTGGCGAGGGACTGCGTGCCGGGCAGCTGGCTGTTGAACGCGGCGATGACGGCGGCGGGGCCGTCGCCGCTGTTCTTCTGGAAGTGCAGCAGGCCGCGCGGGAAGACGAAGGCGTCTCCGGCCGTGATGGTCTTGGCGACGAGCTTGTTGGCGGTGGTGACGAAGCCGACGTCCAGGGTGCCGTGCAGGACGAAGACCATCTCGGTGGCGCGCGGGTGGTTGTGCGGCGGGTTCAGCCCGCCCGGCGCGTAGTCGATGCGCGACATGGACACGCCGAGGGTGTTGAGCCCCGGCACCGTCGCCACGTTCGCGCCGGTGACGACCGAGCCGTAGGTGGTGTTGGTGTTGCCGGGGGCGCCAAGGCCCTTGAAGTAGAAGTCGTCCTCGCTCACCGTGGCCTTGCACGCGAACCCGTTCACCTTCACGCCTGCACGTCAGAGTATTAAGCATGCATTGCCAAGAAGGATCGGAGCGAGTGTATAGAAGCAGAAAATTATACTGTAAGGTACTAAACATGCGACTTACTGGACGTGAGGTCGGCGACGCAGATGTCCTGGAGCAGGTCGGCGTCGCCGGCGACGGACGGAGAGGGAAGGAGGACGAGCTTGGCCGCGGCCACGACGACGACGGCGAAGAGAAGCAAGGGATCAGAAGGATGCTGCGCCATTATTGCTTGCATTAATTGTGAGCTTTGCTTGCTGCTGTGCTTGTCAGTCTGTGACTGTCTATGGGATGGGTTATGGCCAGGGTCGTCAGTATGTATTATGCTGAATGGACTGATGAAGGTATGGATGGTATTTATAATGTGGTGGGGAAGCGACGGACGAGTGACGAGCTGACGAGCTAGCTAGGAAGAGATGGAGTGATGTGGGTGCAAATTAAGGAACGTGTGGTGTGGCTGTGGCAAGATTGTCCTTCACCCCAAGAAATGTGCTGTCGTCTGTCCTGGACATGCGCAGGAGCAGGAGAGGATTGCTGAATGAGTACACAAGGAACAACATACTAGGCTAGGCTGGTTATTTTATAGTATATTCATTCACCACTTCGATCTGGTGAGATTTTGAACGGCCACCTGCCCGTTTAATTTGATGCCCTCTTCTATTTTGTGAGCCAGAAGTTGCCGCAGCATCTCCAGGGCCACAATGGCCCAAACAGAAGGTAATAGACTGAGGAGACAATCGAATATGCATGGGAACAATTTTGTGTCCACAGAGGATGATTTAATTTTTGGCCCGTTTGCATACCACTGGCTAACTCTTATTCCCTCCACCATTCTGAATTTCAAGGGGTTGAAGCATTCAAAATGTGTCTAAAACATAAGGTATTATTATAAGTACATTATATTGAGCTTTTCCGTACTCTATGGACCGCTTCTCTGCGGCTATTCCGTCACCGCGTCAGGACTTGGCCCATAGATTTGATGGGCCTTCTCCTCAAGTGAAGAGGCCAGGTTTGCAGCAAATCAGTTTTCCATGGCAATCAATGATCACCACTTGACAAAGGCACATTTTAGCCATCTCATCAGGTACAAAGCAAAAGTATACTCCATCCGTCCTTATAATAACTGGTGTTTCAGTAAAATTTCAGATAAATTTTTTTACTGTAATTTCAGATAATTTAGTGAGGGTGGGCAAAGGCGCATGCATGTGCCCTTGATTAACATACTCGTCTTTCGCCTTGTCTGGTATAAGCATGCATGCATGTGCATGCGGGGGATTAATTGAATCGCTCTTTTAGTTGATCATTTATTATGCGACAAATTCTAAATTCTAATACAGTGGTTATTATAGAATGAAGGGAGTACTAGAGTTTGAATCAAAGCATGTTTTAACAAGCACTTTTACTACTGCTAGTACGAAATCTGCACCCAAAAGTCCAATGGGTAGGGTATCCACGTCATCCGTTAGCCCGTTAACCGTTGGATCGGGAGAACACGCGACGTGAGCCGTCGGATACAGGGTGGTTCGGGTCTCCTAGCCGCTTCGCAATCGACCCGAGCAGTCGCGAACGTTCAGGCAGCGTCGACGGCTCCCCTCGCCCCCTCGCGCCGCCGGCTGCAGCTCGGCCCCGACAAGACGTGCGGCGGCGCAGCTCCACGGGCACGACCCTCCACTCCTCCCCTCAGGTGACGCGGCGTGGCCCCATACCAGGTCCAAGCCTGGCGTCCGCCCTCCTCTCCTCTGTCTCGCGCGAGGTAGCGCGGCGAGGTCCTTCGACGAAGCCGGTGCCACTAACCCCCAGAAAACTCTCCGTCTGCTACGATCCATGCGGAGCCTGGTGGTGTCTATCGCCGGCGAGGAGGAACATAGTAAATTAACATGGTATGCGGCCATCACGGCAGCCGCTTCGTCCATGTGACCACAGACGGGCCACTCAAAATCAACTCCCGAGTCTCGACCCTGTCCACCAAGATACTGCACCAGCTGGCTGAAGTATATCCGACATCTTAGATCTGGTACACCCTCTAATCCTCCATGGAAGAACCTGATTTTGGGTTAAATTGTGCGGATCTGTGTATGTGTGATGATTTCTCCTCTGCCCCCTTGGTTCAACACTTCTTTTCCCCCCAGTTTTAAGCTTCTATGATTAATCATGGTTTGCAAGTTCGTACATTGTTTGTTACGAATATATTTCATGCCGGGATGATGTAGATGATGGTGTTAATTAAATAACTGAGGAAATGAAACCGGGTTGATTTGTAGCAGGAACAGTCATTTTTCCATCTTACAAATGCTGTTCTAAAATCATGTATAGGACGATTACACTCCTTACATATATGCACATTCACCTATTCCCTCCATATCATGGAGAGAATGTTGACTGTTGGATACAACTATAGATTACAGAATCTCAATACAAAAATTCTACACATTTCTCAGTTTGCAACAGTGCTCAGCATCCATAAGGCCCATAAAAACTGAACTTGCAAATTGTCAGGCTTATGCCTATATTTTCCAATATTTGAGATTCGAATAAATATATATATGCAAAATGGAAAATCTAAGTTGTGTATTATTCATATTGTTTCTCAATTTGTCTGCCCAGGTAAACCGTTACATGCATTGGCTCATGCAACGGAGTGGTGGACTTGCTCTCGCTCAACTAGCACATTCAGAGGAGCAGTAGCTGAAGCACATGAAGTCAGCCTTTCTGCAGGTAGCACGTCCAATGCCTGACAAAATTTCCCATTGGATTTCTATTTCTTCTTTGACCTCATTCTTATTTGGCATGACTTTTTCTGTTATAATTATGTTGGAGCAAATAATTGTCTGCTAGGGCCTTCTTCTGCTCCTCAGTAAAGTATTGTGGGTAGTGGAGTCATTCCTCAACTTTATCATGCTCTGAATGTCAAATAGCAGTTATGAATGGGCGTTGCTGCTTAGTGCTGATGCAAGTTTATTATTGGGCGTCACTCGCTCAATATTGTGGCACTGTTATTGCATATACGCATGATATTGCTTATTTCGTATCAGGAACAGACCAAATTCAGCCTATGCGGATGCAGTTATGCAGATTTTGGATGCCTGAAACTTGCTCAAGATATGCTTCAGTAGAATATGTAGTTTATGTTTCACTTTTCCATGGTAACCATCTGATATGTGGCCTATGCTTCCTATAACAATGCAGTTATGCAGATTTTGGATGCCTGAAACTTGCTCAAGATATGCTTCAGTAGAATATGTAGTTTATGTTTCCGTTTTCTATGGTAACCATCTGATATGTGTATTTATGTAAATCTTTAATAGTCTTTCTATTCTCAAAACCGTATTGCAGAGCTTCTCAGTTAAGTGTTCCATGCCTAAGTGTGAAAAGATTTGTCAATCAGAATGGCAGATAATTGATTTTTCAATTGTTCCATGTCAGGTTAATGTGCAGTGATGTGTTTAGTATTTCTCAATGTTGCCGTTTATGTAAAAAAACAAAATGGTACCATAAATTCATTTTCTTTGGTCAACATCATCAAGACACCGTGCATGTATCGCATAACCAATAGCAACATATACAGTCCGGCCTATATGCCTGGCGCGCGGCAATGCGGCGCGGGGTTTGTAGTTATTAATGAGGAATGTTTTCTTTGCTAGTGCGATGGTAAATCATGCATCTTCCCTTTGTTATTAACTCGTTGTGCTCGTCTTGTGTTTGGCAGCTAGCTAGCTACTCACTGATCCAACTTGTTGACTTGCTGTGCATGTAGGTATCTATCCATCTTGTTTCCTCTCGATTAACTGTTGACATCTCAGTGTGACCCATCACTCCAGAGCTAGTTATCACAACTCGCTGGGAGGATCATCGGATCGGAGAGGCAGCAAAATATACATCGATATCGATCAGGATCGGCCACCGCCGTCAATGCAAGATCATCCATCCCCAGTGTTGTTGTTTGTGCTAGCCGTATTGATTAATTTTTCATGACGATTGATGTATTTACAATTAATGACTTAATGAGCTAGCTGGTGTTCTTTTAGCCTTTAATTTGCGAGGTTATTGGCTTGTTATCTGCTTTGCCTAGCTTGTTTATATATGCGCGCTACTGATAGGATGATCATCTGATCGACCTTTTTGTATGTGCATGCCCGTCGTGTTGCAGTCATTTTCTTCTTCTGGCTATATTATTGGCTGCGTTGACCGACCCTTTCAGAGATCCCATGCATCGCATCGCATCGCATTCGCATGAGAATCCCGGCCCAGTGCAGGCATGGCGTATGCCATACTACTGTATGAGTATATTTATTTTCTGTGCTGATCGAATATTTGCCGGCAGGTACACTTTACATTCATACAAGAACGACAGATAG
Source organism: Paspalum vaginatum (assembly GCA_030272315.1). Lineage (NCBI taxonomy): Eukaryota > Viridiplantae > Streptophyta > Magnoliopsida > Poales > Poaceae > Paspalum > Paspalum vaginatum. Next base: position 247,177 of record CM059014.1, on the reverse strand, counting down.
CATCCAACCACACAGCAGCATCCGGAGAATTGACGACGACAATGCAAGTTAGTTAAAAGCTACATACGGCATGCAGATCCCAATAACGACCTGAAGTCCTGAACCATGTGGCAGGTAGCAGACCATGCATATGCATTTCATGCTGCTTGAGTTCGTCGATCGGCAAGATAGAAGACGAAGAGACGAGAGGTACTACGACGTATATAGCAGCTAGCCGGCGGCCGGTAAGGCTGATGACGACGAACGGCCGGACCGCCCGCGCTGTGACCTTGCCGTAGCCGTCGTTGACGATCGAGTGGCAGGCCGGGAAATAATACGTACTCATTAAACAGAAAGGCCATCCGTACGCCCATGCGAGCAGGAACTAATTAACCTCTAGTGCTTGCCGTCTCGTGGAGGTACGTGGAAGGTCTCAGCAGGCCGTCGTCGTCTCATCAGGAATCATCAGCTTAGTAAGCTGATCGAGAATGGGCCTGGCCTGGCCTGCTGCAACGATAGCATGCATCGTATCATAATTGATATATATGGACGACTCCGTCTCCACCACGGACTCCACCTCCGTAATTCATTGGTAGTGGCAGGCATGCATGCATGGTCCCGATCGATATGATGATCCCCACCCCATCGATGGATCCTACGTTTATGTGCATGAACAGGCACAGCACGAGCGAGATCTCATGTACAGCACAGTACGTACGCCCCGCGGCCGGCCGGATGCATGCAAATGCATCACACGTACAATCTACGAATTATTCACAGCAGTACGTATGTACTGAATAAAGTGCGTATATACAATGTCACTCCGATGATCCGTCTGAGCGAGGATTTATCTGCATGCGATGCGACAGATGATCCGATCCACAGGCCGCGGTATCGATATATCTCTCGATGGACGATATTACATCTTCTATATATCTGTCGGAAATATATACAAAAGCGTAGGCATGCAAGCAGACGGGGTTTAATTATGCATGCATTGCACGGCCGCCCTGCTGTGTATGTGCTGTGGGACCGGATCGCCCGCTGGGACATGCAATCCTCGATCGCCCAGCAATAAGGCATGCAGATCGACAAGGAGCTTCTTCCATGTCGTAGACGAGAACGTAGTAGTACTACGTACGAAAAAGCAAGGAACATCTATCTATTATATTAATAAGGGAGTATTAAAAGAAGCCACTACGTTTGCCGAAAGAATAAAAAATTCCCACGTTAATCGTGAAAAAGAAAAATTCTAGACTTTAGGATTTTATGAAGATCTAATGACCCATATTCAACGAAGAGTCCATATGGCAAATTACATATATACCGTATTTCCATATATAACATCGATTCTAAGGTTGCCTCAAATCTGATTAGGGATCTATTAGACAAATAGAATACGGCTTTGTATTTGATTAGGAAAAAAGAAATAAAAGGATTTCAATCGGACATGCCAAATAAAATGATTTGAATCGGACATGGCAGTCAGCACCGCACAGCTGTCTGTCTATCCGGATTTAATTTCCTTGGGGCTGTCGGCTTCCTCTCAGGTCTGAAGCCTGAACTGAACCAAGCAGCCACATGCCATGCTAGCTCATCACGCGCTACTCCGTGATTGGTTTTAACTTTTATCATCATACAATCTTGCTTTTTCTGTATACCATATATCTTTGCATGAAATTGATGCGTTGATCTGTGGTCAGGGGCCCCATTGCGTAGATCGTCATATCTATCTATTATTTATATTAGTATGGAAGTGTTAAAAAAAACAACTACGTTCGCCAAAAAAATCTAGAAATGACCATTTTAATGGAAAAAAATAAAAACTCTCCACCCCAAGATCTAATGAAAGTCCATAGGGCATATTATATATCTGTCGTACATACGTTCACATATCCAGCTTATATCAATTTTAAGGTGGCTTGAAATTCGATTAGGAACCTTTTAGTCGATTAGGATATGCCTTTGTATTTGATTTGGAAAAACTGTAAAAAAGATTTGAATCCAACATAGTGTATACATATACAAATAGAATATGGATTAGAGGTAGTGTAGTTGACTCTAAAAAAATAGCTCGGCTCTAATAAGTAAATTGCTAAGAACAAAGGATAAGAGACGTCGTGTATCTGACTCTTAAACAATAGTTCGGCTCCAATAAATAAATTGCTAAGAACAAAAGATAAGACCCCATATATCCGACTCTAAAAAATAGCTGAGCTCCAATAGATAAACCGCTAAGAACAAAAGAAAAGAGTCTGGGCGGTCGGATTTAATGAACATGTGACAACCTATGTTAATTAATATTATCAAATAAAGCTGAAGAAATAGAAAATACACTATTATCAAAGAGGGTAGGTTTTTTAGTACTAGCTCCATCCATTCTATATTTTAATTCAATTTGTCTTTGTCTTAAGTTGGTGTAATTAATAAACTAATTTGATATTATAGATGCTGGTACTATTTTCTAAAAATTTGATCAAAGTTCATTTCAAACAAAGCTCTATATTTGGAATGAATGAACTATAACATAAAGTCATTTTCAAGGACCAAATCAAACTATCTAAATGGCTACTCAATTATAAAACAATCATTCCCTCTATCATGTTTTGATATCTTGCAAATTATGATAATCCAGATAGAAGTTAGAATTTTGAATATAGCAAAAATAGTAATGATAATTGGATCTTATACATCAATGTAGTAAAAATATATTTTTTAGAATATTGGTAAATACCTTATTATATATGTTAACTCATGAAAGCTCTTTGTAAAAATAACATAGCAAAAAATCTAGGGAAAATGTATAATCGAAAACCAAGAGAAAAAAATACAAATATAAGAAAAAGAAACAATATTTATAAAATTGTTGATGCTCGTTATATACTAAAATTATGGATCATTTTTATATGATTTTATATCTTTTCGAGAGTCAATCTTACCATTTACTCTTATTTTACTAACAAATAACCCCGTTTTCGAGAATGCTCTTTGTTTTTGTGCAATATTTATTTTTGCAGGAAAATAGGGAATAATTGAGGATATTTGAGAATTTCTCGAAGAAAGGATTTATGCTATGGGGAAGCTTTGAAGAAAGGACTAATTGAAAGTCCAATTGAGGAAGAAGCCCAACAAGAGAAGAGTCTTAAAAAGATAAGGATTGCTTGAAGGACTAAATCCTGAAATCTTCTCGAAATTCATTACAGCAGCAGCTTGTTGGCCCAATTTGGAGACCTTAGCGACTTCAAATGGAGAAATTTTGAATACCAAAGTTGTAGATCTCTTCGAGCTCTACAATTTAGAGTCCGAGTTTGCATTAATTGGACTCCAGATGAGTAAGTTATGGTCGAAATATCAAAAGCTGCAGAATATGGAAGGACTCCAAGCAAGGAAGGATATGGACGACCGGGACTCTTCTAGAGGCATGGATATACATGGATATAGATGTTTTAATTGTTTTATGACTCTTAGAACCGACCTATTAGATTCCATATATAGGTTCCCTCCGGGGTATAAATATAGAGCCTCCCAAGGGGAGAGGGGAGAACACCACCGCATTATTCATTACAAGTCGGGAGTCTAGAGCAGAGGTCGGGGGCGAGAAGCATTCAACTCGGCGAGAAGTACATCTCGGCGAAAGGAGGAAGCAAGAGGAGACAGGAAGCCGGCCGGTCGGCCGACCCCTAGGGGTCTGATCGGCCGACCAGGCGCTTCCCGAGGAGACCTCGAGTTCATCTTTCGACATGTTCTTCGTCGAGTTCATCCCGACGACTATGCTTCAAAGTTTACGATGTATCTCGAGTAATTCTTTGTACTTTCTTCGATACTATGATGAAACCTTGTTATTCGATCAATAAAGGTTATCTTTTAGACTTAGCTTGTTGTTTATACAAGACTTATGATCCATATCTTTGCAATGCTTAATTCCAACATGGTTTTTCGGCCGAATTAAACGTTTTCATGTTTTTTCAGTAGATCTTTTTACTTTAATTAGTTGATTGAATCTGCTCATGCTTAGAGATGGTTAGGGTTTGCTAGTTCGTCGATTACCTGGTTACTACTGACAGTAGAGTCCGGGGAAAGGTTCGAGTAGATCCTTGATATTCATAATCATGTTGATTCTATGTTTATGATTATTAGATCTAGTTTCAAGGTTGTTCTTAGTATGAAGGATCTTTGTCACATATCTCTTGTGGATCCTTTTGCCATGTTAAATCTATCGTTTCCACGTTTTTAGCCTAAGCCTGGTTCTATTGTTTTATGCTATAGTTTAAACCCTGTTTAGAACATATTTAATTTATTAAGTAAGATATAATTAGAGAAGTCTTAATCATCTCTTAAAGCTTGCTTTAGATCTATTAGAATTAGTTAGTAATTCAGTTAATATTAGATAGATAGTTTCTTAAACATAATTATTCCCGGATTGACAAAACCTAATATACTCATCTTGGGGAAAAACTGTAATACTCCGTATTCTAAACACCTAAGTACATTGCAATTTACATTAATTTTTCTTTTAAAAATTTGATTCAAATTTAAATTTGAGGCCTTTTCAAAAATTTGGAATTTTCCAGGGACAAAAATGTGAAATGGTAGTTTAAATTAAGCCCTTTCACTTTTGTATTTGGACCCCTGTCAAAAAAGCTCAAAATCTAGGGTAAAAAATGAAAAGGGTAAAAGTAAAAAAAAAAGAAAAAGGGAGCCCCTGTCGAATTCTTTTACAGCAATTTATTGGTTAAGAATAAGAAAAATATTAATAATTTGACAGGCATGCGGCGGGATCAGTTTCGCTTTTGTACTTTACATGTTATGATTATTTGCTATGGATCCTGATCCTGCCTGTGTCGCATAAGGCCGTCCGATGTGTGGCCTGGTTGGGCCGAACGCGTCTCATTCACTTACCGTCCTTAACGGGCTCTGGTAAGCCTTTCATCCTGTTCTACCTAAGCGCGGAACTAGACGAGACCAACTGGAAGGAGGAGGTTGGGCGGGTGTCAAAGGACTGACACCCGGGTTCGGTGAGGATGGTTTCGGCTAGGTGGCACTGGATGTTGGGTTGTCGTATGTGGGGTCGGTGTACACACATATGACGGGTGTCTGAGTATCCCTCTCGAGAGGTGGAAAATCGATTCGAATCGTCTGTGGATTGCCGGTTGTGAGCTGACTGATCGCGACCAATATCGTAGTAAGAGAACGGATCCTGTTAATGAAGAATGCTTGACAAAATGTTTGTCCTAGTTGGTTAGTAGTTTAGGAATAACTTAGCATGGTCAGGTAATAACTAAAAGTGAACCAAATTCTAAGAGCTAAGGATTCACTATTAGGCCTGCCGCAGTGTAAGTTGACCTAACCACCCCGGCTATGAGTAAGGAAGTCGGGTTTCGACCCAGTGGTCGGGTAAGTCTTGCTGAGTAACTAGTACTCAGGCTTCTTGCCTATTCTTTTACAGGAGCGGAATATACGTGGTTCGAATGGCATCCTTACCTTACTCCTCCCTTCTTCTGAAATAAGCTTTGCCACGCCTGGAGCAGAATAAGGTGTGTGTTGCAGAAAAACTTGTGAACTATGTTACTTTTGTTAAAATGGCTGAAGAACTTATCAGCCGGGATGTAATAATTTACCAAACCATATTTGTAATATTTCAACTCTATGTAATAAATGTGGCTGTGTATGTTGTAACTTGTGGACTCCTTCGAGAGTTGTCCCAAAAAATCAAGCTCGATCCGGATGGGAAGGCCAAGTCAGGATACTTACGTCCTGAGGGACTACCGAGGTTAGTCCGGATCCGGTGATTAAACACTAAATCCGGGTTAATTTAGGCGGTTCTGCCACAAAAACTACCGCGATACTGTGCGCTTGCTATATAAGGATTGGCATGCTTAAGTGCTGTCAACAAAAATATGAAATTCAGGTGAAACCAAAATGTCAAAAAAAACTAGATTCCCGCACTATTTGCGTGGCCAAAGGCACCGAGACAATGGGGAAGATGCAAGTAAATGGTGCAGAGGAGGAGCCATCACATTCATCGATAGCATCCATAAATTATGATATCAATAAAAAACTACACCATAACATTAAAGATTATCTTGAGTAATACTCCCTCTATCCCTTAAATTAGGGCGTACATGTTTTCAAAAAGTCAACAATTTAAACCTTTGACTAATATTTTAATCAAAAATATATATACTTAGTGTATGCATACTATATATTTAAATTTGTAATCAACATCACTTTAAAAATAATGATAATTTTGTATTCATTGATGACATCTTTTAAAGGAAACAGATTGTCAAAGTTTTGAAATTGTGCTAAAATTTTATATGTCTTATATTATGGGATGGTGGGAGTAGATTTTATGCATATGTGACTTTCGACGTCAATTCATATATCAAATACAAATGAATAAAAAGAAAAATCTGCGCTATTAGTTCATCGAGAGGGTCTAAAAATTAGTACATAAATCAAAAGCACGGAGGCACCATAGAGGATCCAAGTTAGCGGCGTTGGCCAACAAACATGAATTGCTGGCCATCGGATTATGTTGGTATGGCGGTACCGTTGTAATACATCACTTAGGCTTACAAGGGGAAAAATATATTCTTTATTTTTCGTCCAAAGTATGATTTTCCAGTGGAAAGCACCAATAGTGATCAATAGAACAAACACATAATGATTGTTTAATTTAGTCTTTCACGACCAACAAAAATTAGAGTGGGATGGCCCAACTTACCAATATTGATTTAATTTTTAGTGCTTTCTTCATAGTCTAGATTATTGTACACTTTATGTTTGCCCTGTAGCTAAGTCGTACTCCTTCTATTTAAATTAAAGTCCAATGTAGTTTAGTTTTGTTACAAGATAAACTTCTTTAGCTTGGGCCAGTTTTAAATAATATATATTAACATCTACAATACCAAATAAATGCATTATCAAAGCACATTTCATAATAGATTTTAGTAGAACTAATTTGATGTATTGTTAGTGCCTTTTCAATAGACTTAGTCATAATAGAACAAATAAAAACCACCATGTTCTCCGAGTGAATATAGAAAATTACCATGTTAATCAAAAAATGAAAAAAAACTAGATAGGGTTTTATGAATATCTAATGATCTATATTAAATTATATATCAAATACCACTAAAAATTATAAAGATGCACACAATGGGTTGTTATAGTTAATTCAAATATTCTATATCAAAAAATTTAAAACTAAACTTTGTAAAGAGAGATGAATATTTCCACCATCTATTTATTATTTTAATAAAGATAAATAATGCACCAAATTGTTGATGGAGTCCAAAAAATGGTATCAATAAAAAACTATACCATAAAATTCTATAAACATCTGACCATCTACATTAAAAATGCCATGTTCTTCATGGAGTCTTCGAAAATACCATACTAACCAATAAGAAAGGAGAAATGGATTGAACCGTTTTGATATGCTGGGCCTTTGTGGGAGATTTATTTATCACAAATTGTTAGCAAAGAAAAAGAACATGAATGTTCTTGGTATTGTCGTATCTCGACATAGAACATGTGTTGGAAAGCGAATATTAGGAGATCGGTCTTGACAATCTTTGATTTATCATGTTGGGCTGTGTCAGATAATAGCAATACAACTATAGTTATTGTTGGTGACAGCAGTGAGAAGTGGTAGTATAAGTTTTATGACTTGCGAAACTGGAGGGCATTGTCGGTACCCAGCTAGCCGGGTACCCGCTTACACTAGACAAAGATCACCAGTATCGGCAAGAGCTGCAGTACAAGGAGGGCCTAAGACCGCGTACAGGCGGGCCCGGCCTACTCCTTATAAAAGCTGGGCCGCGCACCCGGCCCACAGGGGAGGCCCCGGACCTCCTTCAGCAAGGTCCGAGCCCCCCCGACCACGCGAGGAGTCCCCCAGGGGAAGGTGAGGTCCGGACCTCTCGGAGGTCCGGAGCCAGCGCCTTCGGTGGTCCGGGGCCGCCACGTGCCCTCAGGGAGGTCTTGCGCTGCCATGTGCCCACAGGGCGCGTGGCGGGGTCTTCAGGCAGGGGCCTCACCCACCTACTGCATTTAATGCGGGCAGGTGAGCGTGCCCCGTTGCCGCTGACACCGCCGCTGTCAGACGGGCACGCCCCGATGCCGCTGACGCCGCGGCCGTCAGACGGGCGTGCCCCCGTAGCCGCTGGCGCCGCCGCCGTCAGACGGGCGTGCCCCCGTTGCCGCTGGCGCCGCCGCCGTCAGACGGGCGTGCCGCCGCTGGCAGGCGACGGCGGCGAAGCAAAGGGGCGCGCCTTACTGAGGCACGACGGCAGTAGCAGGACACTACAGTCGATTTTTCCGGCTACGTTGGGGTCTATATTGAGTAAACAAGTACGCCGTACTCATCATGAGCCGCGCCACGCGCGGCGACCGCGCTCAACCTAATACTAGGTAGCGGCGCTACAGCGCTACAACGAGCGCCCCGTCCTGTCACGCCAGCACGTCGCCTGCTCCCTCAGCCTCTGAAGCCTCTCACCGGGTTTAGCAGCCGATGGAACAGGACGGCGTAAGACAGGACGGTGTGGCGCCGTATCCGGATGGTAGGACGGCATGGCGCATCTTCCGGGCCATACCGGGTCGCGTCAGTGGTACAGGCGCGACGCATGGGAGCGTTGGACATCAAGCACAGGATAGAACTATAGCATAGAGGAAATGGGCCGGGACCACCTGTCGGGGCCCGGCCACCATGTACGTGCCCCCCCTTGGGCTATAAAAGGGGAGGCATACGCAACACAGAAGAACGGACTCACCCAACAGACGGGCTGGAAGCCCACAAACCACACAATCACAAGCTCACAATCTCCACTGTCTTCTCCTACAGACAGGAATACAAGACCACACCCACAGTGGACGTAGGGTATTACGCTCCGGCGGCCCGAACCACTCTAAATCCTCTCGTCACCATCGTGCCACCATCGACCTAGCTAACAACGATCGCTCCCCCTAACTACTCTTAGTACTTAGGATCTCGGCCAGGTGCGTTCCGCTACCCGACCAGGAGCACGCCCGCTCCGACATTTGGCGCGCCAGGTAGGGGGAAAGCGTCAGTTAGCATTATCCCTCACGGCATGATGGTTCGCATCCGCGACATTCACGAGGATGCAGCCGCATCAGAGGAGGTGGCCTCGACTGGGTCGCAGGCCTCCCCCCACCGTTCTGAGGGCGCGGCACGGACGCCGCGAGCCCCTCGACGCCCCACGGGGGGTGCCGCTGCTGCAAACACTGCAGTAGCAAGCGCTGTAGCGGCAAACGCCGCCACGGCGAACCCCGCTGCTGCCAGCGGCCCGCTTGCCGCAGCCAGGGAGCTGCTCCGTAACCCCCCGGGGCCGGCAGCCTCTCCTAGCACCCTGGCGCAGTGGCGGAGCGATGTGGATCGCCTGATCAACCTAGCTGAGGTCACCCCTAGCCCAGCTAGGACTGGATCACGACCCCCTCCCAGCAACGGGGGAAGGTCGAACCGCCGCAGGTAGCACGATGCGGCAACATCCGCGCGCTCCCCCTCCGTGAGGAGCGCGCAGACGGAAGACCTGCGAGCTGAGCTCAACCGCCGGCGAGCGGGCACCCCCACCACCGTGGAGCAACCACAGGTGCAGCCAAATGCCACCAAAGGCAAGAACCTTGACGCTGCGTTTGCCGCTGCTGCACCTAAGCCCCCGGCTTACGTGCAACCCCCGGTTGGCGTACAAGCGCCGCCGGGGGTCATATCGGCTGGAGTTGGCTGCGCCGCGCTCGCGGACAGTCTCCGCTCCGCGCGCTGGCCGCAGAAGTTCCGGCCGCACCTGCCGGAAAAATACGACGGGACTACCAACCCGTCAGAATTCCTACAGGTGTATGTCACCGCTATCACAGCGGCTGGCGGAGACGACGCCATCATGGCGTCATACTTCCACGTCGCCTTGTCTGGGCCGGCCCGGACTTGGCTCATGAACCTCTCCCCCGGGTCAATCCGATCCTGGGAGGAGCTCTGCACTCAGTTCCTAGCGAACTTCGCGAGTGCATGCCAGCAGTACGGTGTGGAGGCCCACCTCCATGCAGTGCGTCAGGAGCCCGGAGAATCCCTCCGAGCGTTCATTGCTCGCTTCGCCAAGGTGCGGGGGACAATACCCCGCATCTCCGATGCGTCCATCATCACAGCCTCCCGGCAAGGCATCGGTGATGAGAAGATGCTGGAGAAGCCGGCGACCTGCCAAGTGCAGGACGTCGCCACCCTGTACGCGCTGGCGAACAAGTGAGCTAGGGCTGCAGAGGTGCGTGCATGGCACTCCCCGCAGCAGGATAGGACTGCCCGGCCAGGCGCCTCTGTCGGTGCTGCCCGAGAGGGCGGCAAGAAAAAGAAGAAGGGCCGACGTCCTGAGAGGTTCCTGGAAGGGGCCCCTGTCACCGCGGCAGCACCTGGAGGCCGCGACACCGGCGGCAAGCGCCCGAGGCAACAGGCGCGGAACAGTGGCGGCTCATGCCCTGTTCACCCCAACAGCGGTCACAACGCCGCCGACTGTCGCGAGATACAGAAGCTCGTGCAGCGGCGTCTCAGTGAGCGCCGCGAGCGTCCGGCCAAGGACGACTCGCCCCCGCGCCAGCGCCCAGGCAGGAGGAAGGCTACCAGCGATGGCGGGGCCACCGCTGGAGGCAAGGAGATGGGCTACCAGCCCCCGGAGCGGGAGCTCAAGAGCGTCTACGCTCTAGGCCACTCCAGCTCCGAATCCAGCGACAACGAACGTCGCAAGAGGCTGTACGTCATGTACGGCGGAAGCTGGGTGGTCTCCTCCCGGCGGGATGTGAAGGCCCTGCGCCGAGAAGTCCTCTCGGTCAGGCGGAGCGTCCCAGGGGTGGCTCCACACCACAAGTGGAGAGACACCACCATCTCCTTCGGGCCGGCCGACTGCCCGGAGAACATGGCTAGAGCTGGCGTGCTGCCGATCATCACGTCGCCAGTGGTCGCCAACATACGGTTCCACCACGTGTTGATCGACGGCGGAGCCGCCCTCAACATCATCAGCCACGCAGCCTTCAAACAGCTGCAGATTCTGGAGTCACGCCTGGCTCCGACGCGCCCATTCTCCAGCGTGGGCCCAGTGCCGATCTACCCGAAAGGGAAGATCGACCTCCCGGTCACCTTCGGGACCCCGGAGAAATTCCGCACGGAGAACGTCCAGTTCGATGTCGCGAAAGTCAACCTGCCATTCAACGCCATCATTGGCAGACCGGCACTTTACCGCTTCATGGCCGTTGCCCATTACGGGTACTTGGTCGTGAAGATGCCGTCCCCGGCGGGGGTTCTCACCATGCCGGGAGACCACCACGCAGCCGTCGCCGCGGTAGAGAAGCTCCATGCTCTCGCTACTGACGCAGCGAACCCTGCGGGGGACAACCCCTCGACCTCTCGGGCCAAGGTTCCTGTTAAGGAACCGAAGGTGCCCAAGGTACGCCCTTCCGACCCAGAGGACGTGCCAGTCAAGACCGTCTAGATCGGGGCGGAAGCCTCCCAGACCACCCGCATCGCAGGGAATCTGGGAGAGAAATAGGAAGACGCGCTCATTGCTTTCCTCCGGGCAAATGTTGACGTGTTCGCCTGGGAACCGTCGCAAATGCCTGGGATCCCTAGGGAAGTGATTGAGCACCGTCTGAAGATCAGCTCGGACACCAAGCCGGTGCGGCAAAAGCCACGGAGGCAGTCCGTGGAGCGCCAGGACTTCATCCGTCAGGAGGTCCGGAAGCTCCTGGACGCGGGCTTCATCGAGGAGGTCCATCACCCCGAGTGGCTGGCCAACCCGGTGGTCGTCCCCAAGGCGAACGGGAAGCTTCGGATGTGTATCGACTACACCAGCCTCAACAAAGTATGTCCTCCAGACCCTTATCCCCTCCCACGCATAGACCAGACAGTAGATTCCACCTCCGGGTGTGAACTTTTGTGTTTTTTGGATGCGTACTCTGGGTTTCATCAGATCCAGACGGATGAGGAGGATAAGAGGCATACAGCCTTCGTAACAGTAGATGGTTTATATTGTTACGTTGTAATGCCATATGGTCTGAGGAATGCTTTACCTACGTTTCTGCGTGCCATGAACTTCACGTTCCATGACCTGATCAGAAACATAGTAGAGGTCTATGTCGATGACATTGTTGTCAAGACCAGGGTAGGGTCGACCTTGATGGAAGACCTAGCCCTCGTTTTCGACAGGTTGCGCACAACGCGCACGAAGCTGAACCCCGAGAAATGCGTCTTTGGCGTCTCGGCTGGTAAACTGTTAGGTTTCCTAGTGTCACATCGCGGCATTGAGGCAAACCCAACCAAGATCAGGGCGATCGAGGCTATGCGGCCGCCGGCCTGCATCAAGGATCTCCAGAAACTCACTGGGTCCTTGGCAGCCCTCAGCCGATTCATCTCAAGGCTTGCCGAGAGAGCCCTGCCCTTCTTCAAGCTTTTGAGGAAGTCCGGACCATTCATATGGACCGTAGAGGCTGAACAAGCCTTCCAGGAGTTGAAGCAGCATCTCACCACTCTGCCCATTTTAGTGGCGCCAGAGCCTGGTGAGACCCTGTTTCTCTACCTCGCGGCGACATCCGAGGTAGTAAGCATGGTCCTGGTCGCCGAGCGACCAGCCCATTCCCACGAGGGAGACACCGGGGTCCCCCAAGTGGAAGGTGGTGGTCCGCCCACCGCAGAAGCTGCAACTGGCCCCGATACTGGAGGTCCGGCTGACACACTGCCCTGCCAAGGCGGTGAGCCACCAGAAACAGGAGGGCAAGCCGCCCAGGGGGCCAGCCTGGCAGAGGTAGGTGGCCTCGGACCTACCACTAAGGTCCAGACCACCCAGAAGCCGGTGTATTACGTCAGTGAGGTCCTCCACGGGGCAAAAGCCAAATATCTGGAAGCCCAGAAGTTCGCCTACGCGTTACTTATTGCTTCCAGAAAGTTGCGCCATTATTTCCAGGCGCATAAGGTTGTCGTGGTGACCTCTTACCCGTTAAGAGCGATCCTGCGCAATTCCAACGCCACTGGGAATATTGGCAAATGGGCGGCGGAGCTGGCCGAGTTCCAACTCGACTTCCAGCCCCGCAACGCTACCAAGAGCCTGGTCTTGGCCGACTTCATCGTAGAGTGGACTCCCACCACCACGGAATCTGGAGGTCCGCAAGCCGAGGCGGAACCTTCGCGGCCAGACAGGACCGTCCGGGTTTTCACTGAGCCACACTGGACTCTCTTCTTCGACGGGTCCGCCCGCGAAAAAGGGTCCGGAGCAGGCGTGGTCCTCATGGACCCGAACAGGGATCAAGTAAAGTACATAGTATGCTTTGAGTTCAAAGCCACTAACAACATGGCGGAATACGAAGGCTTGATCTTCGGGCTCATGATCGCCCAGTCACTAGGAATCAAGCAGCTCCTGGTTAAGGGGGATTCCCAGCTAGTGATTAGACAGGTCCGGGGGGAGTACTGCTGCAATAACCCCCAGCTCGCAGCATACCTCATTCGAGTGAGGGAGCTCGAGAAGGACTTCGAGGTCCTGGAACTGCAGCACGTTCCCAGGAACCTCAACTCAGTGGCAGATGACCTCTCCGCGAGGGCATCGACTCGGGGCCCAGTACCCGAGGGCGTCTTCAAAAGACAGCTGCTGAGACCAACCGCCCAGCCAGCCGAACTTGACGAAGGGGGCAGAACTAGCACCTCGAAGCTAGCAGTCCCGGTGGTCCTCCATCTCTGGAGCCCACCAAGGATTGTGTGGACTGATGACCCCAGCATGTCATCAGGGACACATCCAATGGCTCAGGGCAGTCCCGATGCACGGATCTCCGAGATCTGGGACTACCTGAAGGACAAAATCCTTCCCGAAGAACGTGTGTCTGCTGAGCGCATAGTGCGATTGGCTAAATGCTACACGCTAGTAGAAGGGGATCTCTACAGGCGTGGCGCCAATGGCATCCTCATGTGATGCATAACCCGGGAGGAGGGCCGCGATTTACTCGCGGAGATCCATGGAGGCGAGTGCGGGAATCATTCAGGGTCCCGTACGCTGGTCGGTAAAGCCTTTTGGCATGGCTTTTACTGGCCGACAGCTCTCCAGGATGCAGCTGAGCTAGTAAGGTCCTGCAAGGCGTGTCAGTTTCACGCAAAGCAGATACACACACCGGCTCAGTCTCTGCAGATGATTCCACCCTCTTGGCCCTTCGCGGTATGGGGGGTGGACATCCTGGGACCTTTCCCTAGAGCTGTTGGCGGGTACCGGTACCTTTACGTCGCCATTGACAAATTCACAAAATGGCCTAAGGTAACCCCAGTAGTGAGCATCACCCAAGGAACTGCAACAGCTTTCCTTAAGTCCATTGTGTGCCGGTTCGGCTTCCCCAGCCGTATCATAACAGACAACGGGACCCAGTTCAGGAGCCAGGTCTTCCAGGACTACTGCGACAGCGTTGGCATCCAGTTATGCTTCGCGTCTGTAGCACATCCTAGGAGCAATGGACAGGTCGAAAGAGCTAACGCGGAAATCCTCAAGGGGCTCAAAACCCACACCTTCAACTGCTTGGAAAAGCACGGTGCGAAATGGGTTGATGAGCTCCCCTGCGTGCTATGGGGGAACCGGACCACACCCAGCCGAGCAACCGGGGAAACCCCATTCTTCCTGGTATACGGGGCCGAAGCATGCCTCCCACCAGAAATACTCTTGGGCTCCCCACGGGTCCAAGCTTTTGATGAATCTTTGCCGGAACAGGCTAGGCGCAACGACGTTGACCTCGTCGAGGAGCAAAGATGGTAGGCTGCAATCCGGAACGCACGGTACAACCAAGCGCTCAAACGCTGTCATGAGCGAACCGTGCGGGGCAGGGTACTCAAACCTGGAGACCTGGTCCTGAGGCGCATCTTGAGCCGAGAAGGGCGCAACAAACTCTCCCCCAGCTGGGAAGGCCCCTTCAAGGTGACAGAAGTTAGTCGCCCCGGTTGCATTCGCCTCGCCACGGAGGAAGGAGTTCCGCTACCGAACCCATGGAATATAGAACACCTCCGTAAGTTTTATCCGTAGGCAAGCAATTCAGGGCAACCCTCTTTCTTTTTATAAGCTAAATAGGACCACCATGTGGACCAGAGCGGTGAAGGTCCACCCTTGTAATCCCGACCTCTGGCTGACATCACATGACACCCTGTACCGCTTGATAAAAGAAAGAGTTTAGCCCTAAAATCCTTGTCTCCGCTGTTACCCTGCTGCTTACTCAGCTGCCATCTGTTTCAATTTTTCCTAACCCCTGCGTGGAATCCTACTCTTGCCTAAAATCTCCTTGGAACCAGCGGGACTTAGCGGCTTGAGTGTGAAGCGGTTAGCACAGAGGCTGGGAAGGAGGTCCGGAATACTGGGTGCCAGGTCCAGAGAAAAGGGGCTCGCCTTGGTAGCACGGAGCTGTCAGCAGCTTAGCCTGGTCTCATACCCTAAGCACTGAACACTCCCTACCACCCCGTGAGTTCCCCCAGTATCAGGAACAGTGCGTTTAGTGCTCCGGACCACCCCCTAAGCTAATGGCACACCCCCTAACCTCAGCAGCAAGGTCCGGCTGCGACTCCAAGGACTTCGAGGCAGCGCGGTTACCTTTGTTTCGCTAAGAGAGGTCCGAACGACTGCAGGACCGGACCAAAGCTAAGATGTTTTGGACTAAGGATGGTCTAGGGCTGTGTCGCAGTTTTGCCTGGTTCCGTACCCTTAACTCACACACCCTGCTATCCCACGAACAGACATCCTGGCCCCTGGCCCGGACAGCAAACGCTCCAGACCTCGAATAGCGGAAAAGGTCAACTCAGAGTAGGTCCTGTAGGTGCGACACTGACGTTTGCCGTGAGTTGCATGCAGGTCTGGCCTCTGACTCGGTGGTAGCCAGCCTCAAAACTTAGAGCCTACCTACCAGGGGGCCAGGGGGTCAGGTAACAGCACACCAGCATGCAACAAGGAGTAAATGGAGATAAGTAGCAACTACCATTCTCATATTACTTGTCCATACTAATGATTTACATAGCCTTGTATAAAAACAAAAAAAAACAAAAGACAACGACAAAAGCTGCTGCCCTACGGCGCTGGGGGAGCTCCTGCCCCTGGTGCATCCGGCTCCTCATCCGCAGGGGCCCGTTGGAACCAGGCGGCGACGGCCTCCACCACCTCCTGCACGCTCTCCCGGGCAGCGGCCTCTGCCTCCTCCACCGGACCAGCAATGACCGGGTCCATGGAGATGGCGGGGTCGTGGCTCCGGAAGCAGACCAGGAGGTGCTCCGCCACGGCGCGGCACAGCTCGCGGCCCTCGGCTTCAAGGCGCTCCCCGAGCGTGGAGTCCAGGCGCCGGAGCTGCTCCACAGCGGAGTCGAGGACGGGGAGGGCGTCCGCAAAGGAGGACGGCGGCTCTGTCACCTGGATTGGACTCAGTCCAAGCGGCACCAGAGCCGAGCTCGCCTCCCCGGCCCAGTCGGCGATGCGTTGGAGGCCGGCGCGCATCTGCTCCCGATCCTCCGCCACCGCCTGCTGGGCAGCATCCTGCTTCAGCTGCTCTAGGGCGGCCCGCTCGACCAGCAATTGCTTCTCCTAGCCCGCGAGCTCTGCCTCCCTGGACTTCACCCAATCCTCTCGGATCTTGAGCGTAGCAGCCTGGCGGGCGGAGGATTCTTTGAGGGCCTTGGCCACCGCCTCGCGCTGAGCAACGGTGCCCTCACAGGCCGCAACAGCGGCCTCATGCTCGGCAAGCCTCGACCTCATCTTGTCGAGCTCAGCGTTGACAGCAGCCTGCCTCTCGGACACCTCCACCAGCTCTAGCTGGCGCTGCTCCACGCCTCTCTGCGCAGATTCTAGCTTGGCTTGGTCGAGCTTCAGCTGCGCCTCGCCCACCTCAACCCGCTTTTCTCGGACCCCGACCGCGCGCTCTTGGTTGACGAGCCTTTGCAGGTCCTTATGATAAGCCGCACGGTCGGCGTCGAGCTCTATGCGGGCAGTGGAGAGCTCCGCGTGGGCCCGGGTGTGCTGAGCGGTGGCGGCTTCGATCCGCTCTCCCAGACGGGCCTGCCAGCTGTCCAGGCGCTCACGCTCCCGCTGCAGTCGTGCCCATTGCAGCCGGAACGCCTCCTGGGCGTCGTCCAGGGCCTGGTGCGTCCGATGCAGCACGCGGGGGAGAGAAACTCCACCTGGCTGGGGTAGGAGCGGCCTGCCCAGGACCACCTCCAGTCCCCCCTTAGCAGGGGGCGGGGACCTGGAACCGGTCATCCGGGCGTCGGACGAGGAGGGCGCTGAGGGCCGCGCATTAGGAGCCGCCCTAGGCACAGGTCCTTGGGCCGCGACGCCTTCCGGCATCGGACCGCCTGGTACCTGTGGCTGCTCGTCTGGGACCGCCCTCCCGGCAGGCTCTCGGGACGCAGCCTCAGCCCCCGTGGCGCCCCCTGGCGTCGGACCACCCGGGACCTGGGGCTGAGCAGACGGGGCTGCCCCTGGTGCAGGCCCCTCGGTCGGGGTCCAGGCCCGCGAGGCACCCCCCACCGTTGGACCACCAGGAGCGCTCTCCTCCGCCATGTTCGCGGGGCTGCCGGAGCCGCTGGGGGGAGAAGCACCGACCGGGTGAGTCGACCTAAACAGAACACAAGACGGGAGATTGAGAAGCCTGAGAAAGCTAGCCACGACACGGCGAAGTGTTCGAGGCTAATCGAAAGGGCTTACCTCGGGATGTGCGCCGTCCAGCGACCACGAAGGCCAGAACCCCGCCGTGGCTGCTGGCCCGTGGCCTGCGGTACCGGTCGCCGCCGCTGTTGCTGGCCCGAGGCCGGCGGTGCCATTGGAGCCCGCCGTTGCTGGTCCACCATCGGAGGTGGTGCCCGTTGCTGCGGCTGCCGCTGGTCCGGGTGCGGCGGTGTTGGAACTCGCCCCCCTTGCCCAGAGGAGCTTCGTTGCCTCGAGGTCCGCTGGCGCTTCGGGTCGGGCTCCGAGACAAAGGTCCCGTCGCCGCGAACCAGCCTTCGCCGCGTCTCCTCGCCGCCCGCCGGTGGAACAACGGGGGACGCTGCCACCGGCCTCTTGCCCTTGTCAGCGGGAGTAGTGCCTCTGGCACCAGAACCCCCAACCGGGGCGTCGTCGATGTGGACCCCCCGATTGGGGTCGCCCCCAAGCTGCCGCGCCGCAATGCCGCCGTCGTCGAGCGTGGGCATCTCCCGGAGCACCGCCGTCCGCAAGGCCTGGTCGCGGCAGAGTGGCACGATGGCGGACGGCAGGCGCAGCTGCTCCGGGGAGAAGCTCTCGTCCGTGATGCACCGCACCCATTCCTCCAGC
The DNA here is from genome assembly GCA_030272315.1 of Paspalum vaginatum. Taxonomy (NCBI): domain Eukaryota; kingdom Viridiplantae; phylum Streptophyta; class Magnoliopsida; order Poales; family Poaceae; genus Paspalum; species Paspalum vaginatum. Next base: position 228,893 of record CM059014.1, on the reverse strand, counting down.
AGGAGCGGCGTCAGGTTGTGGTCTTCGCCACGCACCACCCGGCTGCAGTCGTTGGGGCCGGTGTAGCTCCACGCCAGCCTTGGCCGCATCTGCAGGGGGGCGAGCCTCCGCCTGAGGAAGTCCGCGAGAACGTGCATCGAGGTCAGCCCGCTGCTGACGAGCTCGGTGATCCTGGCCAGCACGGGGGAGAACTCGGGTGGCAGATCCGTTGAAGCACCCCACTCCGGGAGGGATGCGTCGGGACTGCTATCAGGGAGAGCTAGCCGGTCATTCGGCTCTGCCCTGACGATCACCCAGTCGTTGCGCCAGTGCTCCCACTTGGCGCTGGCGAAGGTGGGGAGGTAGGTCGACCTTCCCCCGGACCCCTTTAGCAGGAAGTAGTAGCGGCCAATCTCGGTCGAGCTCCTCCCGGAACACCTCACCGAGAAGAAGTGGCGGAAGAGCGTCACGCAGGGAGGAACCCCCACGAACATCTCACAGAGATGGACAAAGATTGCCGCATGAAGGATGGAGTGGGGGTGAGATGCTGGAGCTGCAGCCCAAACGCCTCCAGCAGCAGCATGAAGAAGGAAGAGATCGGAATCCCCAGACCGCAGTAGAGGTAGGGGACAAAGAGGAAGAACTCCCCCGGTTGCAAGTTGCGGTGGGGGAGGGAGCCCGTGCGAACGTTGTCGCAGCGCTCCGCGTCCGTCCAGCCGAGCAGGCCGCGGACGCTGTTGAGGTTCTCCTCGGTCTCCCGGAAAGATTGGTGGCCCGAACCCATCGCTACGGAATCTGGCGGTGGGGGGAAGAGAAGGAGCACACTGCAGACAAAAAGCGAGAGCTCTGCTGCGAGGAAGACGAAGCGCCGCGCCGGATGCGAGGGGTGCAAAGGCAAATGGTTGAAGGGTGTGCTCGGCCGATGGTCGAGAACCCTATTTGACGGTTGCCCCCAATCCTCCGCAAGCCGCGGGCGTCAAGCGTACGCGCGCACGGACGCACCCGCGGACGCCCAGGTCTATGACAGCAGGGGCCTGAGGATGCAGTCACGACAGGCAGGTAGAAGAGCAAGTGGGGCAGGAAGGCGAACCGGCGGCCGCTCGCGAACGTGCGCCTCGGCACAACACGTGGGGGCCCTGCCTCTCCGGTTTATGCATGACTGCCCACGTAACCATCTGCCCCCGCCTTAATGGCAGGAGAAGGGGTAGGTGAACCGCCGCTGCGGTTCCTTGTGCGGGCCTGCCCCCACGTTTCCCGGGATATTCCCACGATCGGGCGCCCCCAGATCGCGGGGCCCCGCGGGGCCACCCCGCGGGGTCGGGTGGACTAGGCCCCCTCCAAGGTCGGGTAAGGCAGACGATCGGCAAGATCAGGCGTGCCGGGCTCTCAGCAGGGTCAGGCGAGTCAAGCCTCGATCAAAGATCAAGAAGTTGGCCCTGCCCAACTACATGCTTAACAGCTAGGCGCCGGTAACCGCACATGGCTCCCGATGGCTTGAGTAGTAAGCGATGATGGGCTCACCTCAGGTTCGAAAAACTCACCAGAGGTGGGCCCAGGGGCCACTGTCGGTACCCAGCTAGCCGGGTACCCGCTTACACTAGACAAAGATCACCAGTATCGGCAAGAGCTGCAGTACAAGGAGGGCCTAAGACCGCGTACAGGCGGGCCCGGCCTACTCCTTATAAAAGCTAGGCCGCGCACCAGGCCCACAAGGGAGGCCCCGGACCTCCTTCAGCAAGGTCCGAGCCCCCCTCCCCCCGACCACGCGAGGAGTCCCCCAGGGGAAGGTGAGGTCCGGACCTCTCGGAGGTCCGGAGCCAGTGCCTTCGGTGGTCCGGGGCCGCCACGTGCCCACAGGGCACGGGGAGGTCTTGCGCTGCCACGTGCCCACAGGGCGCGTGGCGGGGTCTTCAGGCAGGGGCCTCGCCCACCTACTGCATTTAATGCGGGCAGGTGAGCGTGCCCCGTTGCCGCTGACACCGCCGCTGTCAGACGGGCACGCCCCGATGCCGCTGACACCGCCGCTGTCAGACGGGCGTGCCCCCGTTGCCGGCTGACGCCGCCGCGGTCAGACGGGCGTGCCCCCGTTGCCGCTGGCCCCGCCGCCGTCAGACGGGCGTGCCCCCGTTGCCGGCTGACGCCGCCGCCGTCAGACGGGCGTGCCCCCGTTGCCGGCTGACGCCGCCGCCGTCAGACGGGCGTGCCCCCGTTGCCGCTGGCACCGCCGCCGTCAGACGGGCGTGCCCCCGTTGCCGCTGACACCGCCGCTGGCAGGCGACGGCGGCGAAGCAAAGGGGCGCGCCTTACCGAGGCACGACGGCAGTAGCAGGACACTACAGTCGATTTCCCCGGCTACGTTGGGGTCTATGTTGAGTAAACAAGTACGTTGTACTCATCATGAGCCGTGCCACGCGCGGCGACCGCGCTCAATCTAATACTAGGTAGCGGCACTATAGCGCTACAACGAGCGCCCCGTCCTGTCACGCCAGCACGTCGCCTGCTCCCTCGGCCTCTGAAGCCTCTCACCGGGTTTAGCAGCCGATGGAACAGGACGGCGTAAGACAGGACGGTGTGGCGCCGTATCCGGATGGCAGGACGGCATGGCGCATCTTCCGGGCCATACCGGGTCACGTCAGTGGTACAGGCGTGACGTATGGGAGCGTTGGACATCAAGCACAGGATAGAACTATAGCATAGAGGAAATGGGCCGGGATCACCTGTCGGGGCCCGGCCACCATGTACGTGCCCCCCTTGGGCTATAAAAGGGGAGGCATACGCAACACTCCAACTTATTATGTACCTTATTTAATTAGATAGGGGCTAATTATTATAATACATAATCATGTAAAGAATGATTATTTAAGCTTATTTTGTACACATTTAATGTACAATGCATATCATTTAGAGTTATTTACCCACCAAAACTAAGGAAAACAAAGATCTAATTGGTCTAGGATATGTTTTTTTTTTGTGTTGTTAATACTCCCTCCATTCTAAATTATAGATAATAGACTTTACGTTTCTCTTAAGCCAATTTTAAAAATAAATGTCAACATCTTCATTATGAAATAGATGCACTATAAAAATATATTTAATATTATAATTAATATAACTAATTTAATATTATAGTCCTCAGGTGCCCTTTCCAAAAAAGTTTAGATAAATAAAGTATAGAAGTTATATTTGAAACAAAAGAACTATATAAAAGTTTTTTGAGTACCAACTCACAATGTTTTAATTGTTACACAGTTTAGTATAGATAGAAGCTAAAATCTAGAATTTAAATTAAAAATAACAATACGATTCGAATCCCACGCACTAACATATTAATATTTTAGAGAATACGTCTATGAAACTTATAGATTAACTCATAATGACATGTTGTATTGTTCAATATCATAGATAAACAATAGAAAAGCTAAATTAAAATAACTCAACAAGATTAATTTCAAGTAAAACCAAAATAGTAAAAAATCTAACTATCCGCGCAGATAGCGCGGGCCACCTTGCTAGTTATATATATTCTCATGCAAATGCAATGCAATGCCAAAACGTTTTTATTACTGTATTAGCAAACATACAGCTCGCGCCCAGCCGGCCGGCTCTGTCAGCATGGGGCGGGATCGGATCGGAGGCAGGCAGGCGTGCATGCATGCATGGCACGGCCACTGCATGATGCCTCGGCTCGGCGCTGACGTACGTACGTGATGTCCAGCACGCAGAGGCAGAGCGTTTCACCTAGCTTCTACGGCCGGCCGGCAGGCCACTGATCGATCATCTGCCGGTCCCTCCGGCCACATGCAGGCTCGATCAGTCCCACTCCCACGGTCCCACCCAGTGGCATCAATTCAATTCACCGTACCGACCGGCCGCTTGCTACATTTCCATGCATGCGTTTGCATTATGTACGTTCGGCTCCTGCTCGGCTCGGCGCGGCGCGGCGTCCGTTCGTACAGTACGCAAATTAAAATTATTAAAGCTAGCTGTAGCTCCCGTGCGTGCTGTCGTCGACGTCAACTCAGCAGCAGCTACCTCCCGTCCCGTGCTGGTTGGTCTATCACCTCCGGTCCGACCCCGACCCCTGGCCGGCGGGGCTGGTAGCCGAATACAGATGGGTTTTGCCCGCCCCTCTGTGCCAAGCACCTGTTACGTCAAGCTGCATGCGCATGCCAAGCCTCGACCACATTGCATGCATGCATGCATTCTCAGCTTCAGATACCACTATGTTGAAGTTGTCTAGCTACATACTGGAGTATATATATCGTCGTCCATGCACAGTAGGTTATTACGTAGATAGACAGGTCGACGACCGATCGATCACGTGCGGCATGTACCATACCACATGCATGCCGGGAGCGTAGTACCTGTGTACACTGTGCGTAGGGCGTGGGTGTGTGTCCGACTTACGACTAGACCAATATACATGCATGTGTGTCTGTCCACCAGCAGGGAGCAGCATGCATGCAGGTTCCATCGATATCGCTACGTACAGCATCATACATGCATGCTAGCTCCCTTGGCACAGTATCATACACACGCACGCGCGCGCGCGCGCGCACACACACACACACACACACCACTTGGCAACGTACCGGCAGGGCATCGTCGTGAGGTGAGACTGTGGGAGTGATACACACACACATACCACTTGGCAACGTACCGGCAGGGCATCGTCGTGAGGTGAGACTGTGGGAGTGATGAGACGACGACGTGCGTGCCCACACGATGATCGATCGACACCCACGTACGTACACAGTCGCACGCGCGCAGGTGCTGTTGCCTGCATGTTGGGGCCGGGATCAATAATCAATCATCAAGAGCTGCCGAGGCTGCTGACGATGAATGCTGATCCATCCAAGGGACGACGACTGTTTCTACGAACTGGAGTTGATACCACCGTACCATATATGTATGGAGTCCGAGCAAATTAAAAGGGCACTGTGTACGTGCCGATGGGCCGGCGCGCCAGGCAGCGGGCATCATCATTGCAGGTGATTTGATGTTGTTGGGCAGCAGAAATAATCCGCATCTTTTTCAAATTAAAACTCTGCTGGGCCGGCCGCGTCCTATACACGACTACAGTGGTTTTGAATTCAATGCCCCCAGCAGCGGGCCGGCGTACGTGGAGAAATTCCGATGGATCTACGTACGGTATGTGACGGCAGCAGGCCATGCATGCAGACCACACCAACACAAGCTAGATGCTGCTGCTCTCCGGACCGGAGTCCCTGCTTCCTGTCCCCCGCCCTTTTGCAATTCCCAGCACTGTTGATCGACAAAGCTAGCCTGCCCCTGCCTGCCTGCTATGGATGCTCGTGCTTCATTTGGATTCATTCCATGTGCATGCACCGTACTGTGTACGTGGCGGTGGTGGAGCTAGTGCCGTATGCATGTACTAGTGCATACGTACTACTTCATTGACTATACACATACCGCCCGGTTTTTGGACAGATCTAGTATAGTAGATGCATGTACATACTCGTGCAAAACCAGCTTTAATTATTACTACTTTCTGGTAGTACTAGGAGTGTATGCAAGTAGTCTCTGTGGACGACGTAAATGCATGTACAAGGGCCTGTTTGGGTTCAGGAGTTAAAGCAAAATGATCTAAAATTTAGTCACTTTAGAGACTAAAAAACCAAACATCAAGAACTAAAAGGGACTAAAATGTTTTAACCCCATTAGGCTGACTCCAATGGTATCCCTCAAACCCTTCCTCAAAACACTGTTTTGTACTGTTTGACATAAATGTTGCACTGTAGATAGAGAAATGTGCAGTTGAAATAGTGATAGGGAATTGGTTTGAGGGATACCATTGGAGTCCGCCTTAGCTCTCAAGGAGGAGCTAAAAGGAACTAGAGGACCCTTTTTCCCACCCATGCCCCCGGTCCCTACTCTCTCTCTCTCCCCCTCGCGCCGCCGTCCCCACCCCGCCTCGCCTCCTCGCCGCCGCCACCCATTGCCCCCACCCCTCCCTCCGTGCGCAGGCGCTGGCACTGCCCACGCCCGGGCCTGCCTCCGGATCCGGTCCCTCCATGAGCAACGCGAGGGCTCCCTGATGGCGCATGGCCGCTGCCGCCTCCTCCGCCACCGGCCTCAGCTTGCTTTGCTCGCATAGCTGCGCTGCGACCTGCATTGCATTGCACAGCTAGCTAGCCACTGGGGATGGGAGTGGATGGCGAGCACCGTGGGGGACCGGTTCTTGAGTGCGAGCAACGACCACGACATGGGGTGCGGCGATGGGCTGCAGTAGGACCACCAGGAGCACGGCGGCGCCGGCAGCGTGGGGAGGACGAGCTCCCTGCGGTGGTCCAAGAAGCGGGCCACGGCGACGCGAGGCTACGGTGCCGGCGGCTATGGCGCGAAGCAGGGGGAGGCCGCCTCTGCCGAGAGGAAGCGGGTGATAGTGGTGGTGGATGAGAGCTCGGGCGCCAAGCTCTGCCTCTGGCTCGATTTGGGGGACAGGTGGGGGGAGAAGGGAGCAATGGGTACCAACCAAAGGGCATTTGAGTCATTCTGCACAGTAATAACGTCTTTAGCCTGTACTTTAGTCACTGGATCCAAATAGGGATGGCTAAAATTTTAGCCACTGGTTTAGCTCCTTTTGCTTTAGCATCTTAGATCTAAACAGGCTCTAAAAATCCTAAGTAACAATGCAATGCAGCAATTAATAAGCTTGAAGCATTGTACTACAGGCTAGCTACAGAGTCCAGAGAGACCTGCATTTTTCCTTTTGTTTTATCTTCCGAGAATGAAGACTGCACGTATACATACTAGTATGATATAGTACGTGGTCCTCCGTCGAATTGAATGCGTGACATATAGTATAGATAGCTGCTAGCCTGCTAGCTTGTGGTAGCTGCACTCGGCATGCACTGCGTGGTGCCTACATAGTACAGACTGCCTCCGTCCTGTACGTCCTGCCGATCGATCGAGCCTAGCTTGTGACTGCGCTGCAGAGGACGGCCGGGGCGCTAGCGCGCGCCATGCCGCATGCATAAAATATACACGATACAGACATCTGAATTCCTTTCCTGTCCTGCATCTGTATGCGCTGGTTTAAAGAGATGATAAGGACGTATAGCTAGCTCTCATGTACAGTACAGTACAGTAGAGTAATGATGGGACGATAGGGACTCGTAACCAAATGGTGGGCAGCCCGGGACGGACGCAATTGCATTGCATTGCATTGCAGCGGCTCCCTATCATATCATTGCTCAGCAATGCCCAGCAGCCCGGTCCAACGACGCATGCATGCAGGATTATTGCAGGAGCGCACCATCACCCTGGGGCGTCCACACTTGTTGCAGTAAATAGGTAACTGATACGGAGGTAAAAGAACAATAAAAATAATAATTTATTTTATCACTATTATTTTATTCCATGTGTAATACTCTCGGTTTTCTGAAACATATGAAATCTTTGTCTATTTGATCATCGCTAGTCATTTTTGTTTTTTCTATTTTTTCTGTCCACATAAAAAAAAGAGAATCCATCTGGCGAGTGAAATTGATAGCTATTGGAACCGCCCGACGATCGATCGACCAGACTACTATACTAGTTGGGAGTAGCCAGACAGCAAGGCTAGCTCGCATTGGGAAGGAGACCAGCTAGCTAGCAGATCAGAGAGAGAGAGCATGCAGTGCAGGCTCCGTATGGATTAAAACAAAATTACTACTGCTAGTGTCAGTACGTTAATTACGTAGTATGTGTTGTTGTTGTTGTTGGATTAATTAATAGTTGATTGAAGGCTGTTTAGGTAGACTGCTGCACTCGTACGTGGAGTGTTTGCAAAGGAATGAGCGACATGGATCGACGACATATCACAGGTACGTATATACAACAAATAATCTTGTCGGACGGAGAAAAGAAGAAATTATTTATACCAGTCGGGCCAGGTTTCTAAGATCGAGTTCAGCAGATAAGGTAAATGGCTGTGTATACTGTACAGTAAAAACGATAACGTTCTGGGTGGATACCTGCTGGACTCGGTCTGAGCCTACAACTACAAGTGTGTTGGCTGTGCAGGCCCAGGTCAGGTCAGAAGCGCACGCAGCCGGGAGGAGAGGCCGAGAGGGTGGTGGATGAGGCAGAGCAGAGCTGATGAGGCCAGAGAGCAGAGCGGTGCTTGGAAACATCGATCCGTCGTCTCCTCTCCTATATATGGCATGCAATGGCACAATGGCTGCAGCCATCCATTTCAAATGTTGCCAACCGAACCGGCCACAAATTAAAAGCAGCAGCCATCAAATGAATCCTCCTCCTGTCCTGCAGCAACGGTTCAGCAGAGACGAGAGACCAGAGACGGTAACAGCTAGTGTTTGTTGGTGGATCTGATCTGACGAAGAACGCTGAAGATGCTCCCAACCGATCCGATCCGCAGAGGCAATGCATTCATGGCGATGGATGGGCGGGCGCGTGGAACAGCACTGGAACGCGCATGCTGTGCAGTAGTACGATCGAGCTCCAATGGAACAGTCTTTCTGTCGACCTGCAGTGAATTATAAATTCCGTTTCATCAGGATTCTTCGGGACATGTGACCGGCATTCCCTTCTTTTAAACGCAAAGAGCGAGCAAGAGGTATATTCCTCCCAGTTCATTGATCATCGATTTAATATACGTAATATTGTACTCCACCATGCCTGCCACGGAGAGCAAGTATAATAAATTCAACTAAACGGGCTTTATACATTGCCATATGAAATTCACGATGATTGGTAAAAGAGAAGAAAGGAGAGACAAATGAACTGGGGTGCAAACTCGAAGCTAGCCGCGACACAGGCCAAGGAAAGGAAAAACATTAAAGTTTAGTTTGGTAACCCCTCTATTTTTCCAAATTTTTTGAAAAAATAGAGTTACTAAACTAGTCCTAATAGTATTAATGTAAGAACAATATCGGTGAGCCCGGTGAGCCGGTGAGTACAGGTGAGGTGGTGAGTAAACGAAACCGAGAATGGGACGATGATCCGGCGCGGCGCGGATCTGTACCGCCATCACTGTGCTCGTGCGATCGACCCCAGGCGGCCACGGCAACGTACGGTACGGCGGCGCTAGAGCGCCCAACACCAACAGCGCGGCGAGGTGACCGGTGGGCGCTGCATGCCGTGCCGTGCCATGCTGACAATAGATCGATGCCGGTCGACGACGACACCACCTGGGCCTGGGCGTGGCACCTAGCTCCACTCCGGCCGTCCAGGAGGCATCGTGTGGTCGTCGTGGGCGCCCCCAAAGCCAAGCAGGCGCGCGGGACACGTCCAACAACGCGGCGTACGGTACGCCCACCCTGGACTGGTACCAGCCACCAGGACACGTTGCCCGTCCGATCCGCCACGCCAACAGCCTTCTTCGTTTGTCTTCCTCCTCTCATCATAACGAATGATTCCAACTGAAACCCACATAATAATGCACGTCTTTTTCCATCCCCCTGTTTATTTGCATCCCCTTTAATTTATCAGGGTACACGTCACTACAAAAGGAAATATAAAAGCGAGGAGTCTTTTTTTCTTGCAATCTTGAATTTGTCCGATTCTCAACCTAGAATTATGCAACAGGGTAGCCATGCATCCTGAACTAACTAAACCGGACAAAACATTCCCTTGAGCAGTGGCGTTATGTTTAGGTGGTGCACAGGAACCACCCTAAATCCGAGATTGCTCCTTTAATTACACTAGCATGAACAGTAATGCACAGTTTTTTTCTTACTTTGCAATGCTTGCTGGTGCACCACCATGCTTCCTAAGCTAGCTCCGCCCCTGCCCTTGAGCTCGGTGAAAACGGGATGTGGTTTTCTTTTTTTTATAAAAAATTAATAAAGGCTTGTTTAATATCTGAAAATTCATATAGTTTATTTTACATTAGAAATTGGAAACATGTATCGGTTTTTGTGTACAAATATAATCTACCCATCCGTGCTCTATCTGGAAAACTTATTTATTCCTACATCTATTCTCCTATTGCTCTAAATAGGACATTAGAAACAGGACCAAGCAATTTCTATAGATCTCCAGACAGAACACCAATAGATAGATTATATTTGTACGGAGCATGAGTTTGGTACACGTTTCATATTTTTCTGATTTAAAATGAAGTGGTTGTCATTTTTTTAGAGATTAAACAAGGTTTAATTATTGTTTCCAAAAATAGGAAAACACTCACATGGCAGGGTGATTTCACCCGGTATGGTTACTTCTGAGGCCCAGTGTCATGAGGATGAGGCAGCAGTAAAAAGCTTTACGATACGTGCGCACCAAATCTAAGCTGCAGGGGCAGGGTAATGGAAGTACACTACACCAGCGAGGTGACGAGGAGCGTCCACGGAGACCACCACCGCCTTTTCTCCACGTTTCCTCTCCCTCCGTCTCCGCCAATTCAAATCAAACCGCTGCGCCTGCGTTACTGGAGTCTGGAGTGGACGCGCCCGCGCTATATATGGCACGCTCAGCAGCTCCACCACGCAGCCTCCAAGTCCAAGAACCACCACCACCACGGTCCGAGACGACAGCAGCGTTGGCATTCCGATCCGCCATGGACCACGGCGGCGGCGGCGGGAGGAGCAGCAGCCGGCTCCGGGACCGCCTCGCGCGGATGTTCCGCCCGGCCGCGCTGCTCCGCTCCACCTGCAACACCACCGCGTCCGGACCGGCCTGCTCATCCTCGACCTCATCGTCCCCTGGTGGCCCGGCGTCCTCCAGTAACCATCCGCCGCCGCCCTCCTCCGCGTGCTCCTCCAGCCGCGCGCTGCTCGGTGCCGACTCGCGCGACAGGGACTCCTTCCTCGCCTCCTCGCGCCGCGACCTCGTCGCCCGCACCGAGTCCTTCTCCACGGCCCTCGACCGCCTCCACCACCGTCGCGCCCCGGCGCCCCCGCTGCCGCCGTCGCGCTTCTCCGTCGACGCGCCGCAGCAGACTCTAATGGACAGGGGGAAGGAGAAGAGCCCGCGCGACGTTAACCACCACCGCCGCCACCGGCTCGGTGGGGTGAAGCTGCTGTCCACCAACCCCTACGGCTTCAGCACCTCGGACGACGACGACGACACCGACGTCTTCAGCAGCGACGCCGAGGACCTCGGGGGCCGCCGCGGCGGCTCCGGCAACAAGAAACTGGCCGTGGGCGAGTCGGCCGCCGAGACCTTCTTCTGCTCCTCGCGGAGCTTCTCCTCCGACTCCTCCGAGTTCTACACCAAGAAGAAGAAGAGCAAGAAGTCCCCTTCTGCAGCGGCGGCGGCCAAGAAGCCGCCGCTGCCGCCCAGCAAAAATAAGCCTCCGCCGAGGAGGCCGCCGGCGAGGCGTGGGCCGCAGAGCCTCGCGGGCAGCAGCATCGTCAGGCGGCACCGCCGCGCGGCGTGCGACACGTGCGGCGTGCGGGACGGGTTCCGGCCCGTGGTGGCGTCGTCGTCGTCGGAGGAGCAGCTGCGCAAGGGGTTCGCGGTGGTGAAGCGGTCGCGGGACCCCTACGCGGACTTCCGCGCGTCCATGGTGGAGATGATCGTGGGGCGGCAGATGTCGGGCGCGCCCGACATGGAGCGGCTGCTGCGCTCCTACCTCTCGCTCAACGCGCCGCGCCACCACCCCGTCATCCTCCAGGCCTTCTCCGACATCTGGGTCGTCGTTCACGGCGGCTAGCTGCTGGCTACCTTCCTCAGCTTGCTTCGCTTCCTTCTTGCATTGCATTGACGATCCATCAATCAATAATAATGAAGCTTATTAATTAAGATCGAATTGAAGGGGCCGGGGTTGGTTCATCTTGTTTCCTGCTGTAACCAATGCAACCGTGTCGGTGTTGCGCGCCGCGGATAATGTACCACCTCCGTGTTAATTAGTCAAGCTTGCATTGTTGTGATTAATTATCTGTGAGTAACTGTTCATGGTTAATTAGCTAATCTGAGGAGGAAGAGCTATCTTGTTCGATCAATTGTTTGCAATTAATTAATTTCGGTCTGAATTTCGTAGCCGATGACAGCATGTACTGTCAACTGTGTAGATGAACGTATATGTACATGTACTCTACTGTTTCTAGGCTCTGCACTTCTGAATCTGAACCAGCTTCAGATCGATTTGGATTGGAAGTCCATTTGCAGATACCAGTTTGAGAGAGAGAGAGAGAGAGAGATGGTTTTGTTGGGTAGCTAGAGGCTCGCTCGCGCCCACTGTACTAGTGTACTGCGTGCTGCCTCCTGGTTTGATTTCCGATCGGGGTCAATCATCTGGACTTTAGAGATGATGACGAAGATGATGGCAGATGGTGATAGTACACCACGTACGAGTACTAGTCAAGCTTGTGTCACATTTGTGTCGGCAAGGCAAAAACTATGGCCGGCCGGTTGCGTTGCGTTGCGTGAGGGCTTGTCAGCTGAAATTTGAAAACGGACCAATCAGTCCCGTCAGACAACTATATTGTGCACGGCACTCATCTGTGTCGTCCAACAGGAGGCTCCAGTGTCCAGAGTGCCACCAAGAAGTCAATAAATGTTCTGAATTCAAAAAAAGAAAAAAGAAGATTCACACAGATCGATTAAGAGCAATCAGCTAGAGCTAGACGAGTAACGTGAGGTCAAGCCCAGCGCATCTGGACAGCGGCTACACGTCAAAGATTATGAAAAACAACCGGCCCGGCCACTACTTCAGTGATGAGCCCCTGCTAATGGATTACAATACTCTGGCCATATGCCGCCACACACAAGCCGATGAAAATTCAAACAATTCAGCAAAATGGGCGGCATGCAGCTGCAAATTCTCCAGTACATTCTGCTTCTGCATACTATTCCTCCTCAAAAGAATCGTTTTTGTGCGCAAGAGGTCAATGGGAAAAATGAACGGAATCGACGGACCTCTTGCATACTAAAGTATGCAGTGTGCACAGCACGAGCTTGGGATTTGGGCCCTTCCTGCCTGGCTTTTCACCTTACCCTTGCTGACCTATCAGACCAGCAGGCGGTCCAAATCAAATAATCAGAGGCACTCGATGAATTGAGATCATCACAAGCAAAGGTACTTCTAGATACGAGCAGTAGTACGTTGGAGCAGGGGGAGAGCGGCGCCTTTTCTCCAAGAAACTGGACTGGAAAGGCTCAGGCTATAGAACGAATACTACTGCTAATTGAAGTATATGTATGTAGTGTAGGTAGATTTTGGGTTTGAACTTTGAAAAAAGGTGACAGGCTTTTTGTTGGCGGCTTGACGCATTCTCCAAACCATGCTAATGGAAGTGTCTTGTTTGCTCGAGGTACGGTACGGTGGTAGGTTGGGATTAGGTTTGTGGGGCAGTGTTCTAGTCTGTTAATTAATAATACACTGCTAGTATATAGTAGTACTGGTTACTGATGAGGTCAAGCTTGCTTCTTGTTGTTTTCTGCTTAGAAGCAGCGAGCAGACAAGGGATCACCTGAATGCCACGCCCTCTGTAGTATCATATCTTGTTTAATTATATTTGTTTATACTTACTACTACTATGCATCAGTAGCAGCAGCTGGGTACAATGGATTAGTTTGCCAAATATAAATACACATATGCTAACAACGCACGATCGACATGTTTCACAGTGACGACGTTGCTATATATACTCTGCTGACTGCTGATGTTGTGCTAGCTCGCATGCATGCCCAGCTATGGATGGCAACATATATACATACACATATAAATTAGTTATACAATGGCCAGCTAGCTAGCTACTCCCAGTTGCCATTCCTGCTGAAAACGGGCGGCGGGCCAGTTTTGAATACACCTCGATCGGGCCCCCTTTCCGGCCATCTATCTCGCATCAAAAATAAATTAAGCGTCTGCCTGCTAGTGCTAGCTCGATCGAGGTAACAAAAGGTAGCAATCAAACGGTAATTTCACTTCTCGAGCAGATATATACTAGCATGCATGCAGGTAGTAGTATACACTACTGTGTTTTGACAACAAGAATATTTGTTCCTAGCAACCTAGTATGACTAAATGCATGCAGCCGATGATCGTCGTCGATCGGGTGAAGTTTGTTTATTAATGTAGTGATTGTGCTCGGCCATAAAGCTAACTGTTGTAGCTAGCTAAGATATACTCCACTGCTAATGATGGTTAGTGCTGTCTCCTCACTTGTAAGTCAAGTCAAGCAAAAGGCTTAGCTGTTCCCCTTTGACCTCTGCATCCACGCATATGCATGCATCGCTTGGGGATACGATGTGTCGTCCTCGTGCTCGTCTAGTCCGTCGTCCGGCCGGCGCACCTTCCGCTGTCGGAGGAAAAGAATTCCGATCGGACCTTTAGCTGGTTTTGAAAGCTGTTTTCTTTTTTTTTTAATAATAAAATGCCATTTATTCTTTAAAAATTCATAATAAATTTATTTCAAATTATAAAAATATAAAATCTATACCATTTTTTTTTGCTAAAATATAATTTATATACATGTGATCTATTTGGAGTCATGTTGAATTTTTATGTTTATATGTCTCCCGGTTTGTTGCTCAAAATAAAAGACGAGAAATATGAAGCAAATAAATTCCAAATAACCATGAGCAAAGAATTATTAGATAGACTATATTTTCAGAAAAAAAATATGGTGCAATTTTTAAAAATGTATCAATTATAGGTTTATAGGGAGATAAAAAATATTATTTTTTCTTAAAAAATAGAAAACCACCTTCAAGACCAGCTAAATGTCTCACTTTGTCCGGTCTATAATAGTTCGAGATACTTGATGTTCAAGTTTGTAGACTTAGATAGTTTGAGGTCGTGAAATAGGCTTTTTCTCTTTTCTCATGGCGATCCATGCATGTATGATAGCATGCGTGCGCCTCCATGCAACTATGCAAAGCAAGCGCGTGGAATGGGTCCGTCCATGATCGACATCCTCCTAGTATCATGCAAGCATCATGCGCCACTCTCTTCACCGGCAGCATCACTCTCGTCTGATTCTGAAAGGTCACCTCGACCTCGGAGTGTGCATGTCAGCATGCATGTGCACGATGCATGGCCTGCACTGTGTATATGAAAAGCTACCAACAGAGCAAGGGTAGCTGGTAGGCCAATGGTCGCGCGGTTCCTCAGTCGTCGTTGTACACGTACTACGACGTACGTCCGCGCGCAACATGCATGCATGTGTGGCAATGGCAAACTAGCTACTGTGCTGTACTGCTGTTTGAATCGGAAGGTCGTGGTCGGGTGTTTGTCTCCGTTCGCGCCCGCCGCAGCATCTACCGTATTATGGGGGAGGAGCACTGTTGCGATCGATACATACACATACCATACGGTCCCTGATCCTTGCTGCCTGCCACTGCCAGCGATGCAGAGAAGACAGAGGGGGTCGTCGACAGCTATAGCAGGGAGAGGGAGCAGCACGCGGCGCATGCCGTCTAGCGCACAGCGCTGCGACTGGCTAGCCAGCAGGCAACAAACGGCATTTATTGATCTGAATGCATGACGATGGATCCATCCATCGGGCCGAGGAACGAAGCGATAGCAGTCAGAGCCAGCAGAGGCGTTGGCATGGCATGGCAATGGCAATGGCGCGGCGGCATGCATCAGAAGCTAGGCACGCTAGCTGGCAGGGGTACGTACAAGAGCGGAGCTCGATCGGCGTGGCCGCGGCCGTACGTCTGGCAGGAATGGAATGGAATGCATGCGGTCGCAGCAGCCTGGCTCCATCCGGTCCAAGAATTCCACGGCACGCCGGGACCACATACGGAAACACGCATGCAGGCACCGACCGACGACCGGAGAAAGTAAACAACAAACAGAAGCAGGAGCAGCTAGCCTGCGGCACTGCATCTAGCGGACACTATCCTATGGTATGGTTGGTGCCTGCGATCTGAGAAGCACTCACCTCCTGCATCGTCTGCAGCCGATCGATCGAGGGGGCAAGGCGCCTTGAATTGAATTGAATTCCCCTGCTGCGCTTCCTTGGATTGGATTCATTCGATTCGATTCGACTCATCGGCCACCGCGACGGCGGACGGCCGGCCGGAGGGCTGCCCTGCTTGCTGCAGCGCGGCCGCCGCCGGTGTCTGCTGCTCTTGGCGACCGGGCCGGGCCGGCGGAGCGAGCAGGCGCTGCCCCGTCGCCTCGTCCTCCGCATCAAATGCTCTCGTCTGCGGCCGGCCTGCCTGCCTGTCCGGCCGCCAGATCCCCCGGCCCGCCCAGGCACGAGCGCATGTGGGCTCTCGTCAAAGCCCAGCCACGGTCGTGTTGGGTTGGGCTGGGTGGGGTGTCCTCAGCCCGTTCTTCCGCCTCGTGGGCCGACCGGTGCGGAGTTGGTTGAGTGCACGTATGCTGCCTGCCTGTGCAGTGCAGTGGTACTACGTACAGCCAGGATAACGGTGACACTCGCACAGTCCAGCAAGGCAGGAACACCTACTTTAATTTGCGTTGCGTGGCAAACATGACCGGCCGCTATTTGTCGCCTCTGCCTTCTACTTCTTCCTTGCAAGCCAGCCAGGTCAGGTTGTTCCGTACACGTATTCCCTCCCTGTCCCTCAGATCGCCACGTGCCTAGCTGCAGTGCTCGCTCGGCTTTGCCCACAATACTCTGACCTCCTGTTACGGATCGGGGCACCCACTTGATATTTCATCCACATCCACCCGCGGAGGTGAAAAGCTTCCAAAGACGAAACTACAGAGCTTCCAAAGTTTACGGAGTGCTATTTTAGCAGCACAACACACACACACACAGGTCTCTGCTACCAAAAGTGCCAAAGGGCAAACTACATACTACTATTACGCACTGGAGATATTTTTATTCCCTTTTCCGAGGATAAAAATATCTATTAGATATTTTTTTTTGAAAGGAGAAAAAAAAAAAGAGGATATCTATTCTTTCTGAAGACTGATTGATATCTGGGAGAGAGAGAGAGAGAGAAAAAAAAATCCAACTCCGGAATCCGTGCAAGAAGAAAGAGCCTACTCCTAGCTGGTGGTCCAGGGCCACCGGGACGCGACGGAAAGCAAAAAGGCCACGTGGCGCCTATCCGCCACGGGATGAGGTTGCGGCAGCGTGTGGCCACCCTACTCTTCTTCTTTTCTCTCTCTGTTCTCCTCTGCCAAATCCAACTACAGTAATACTTCCAGTTATCGCTAAACTAGAATTATCATTTATTGACCGGAGGAAATACTAGCTTAAAAAAAAAGTTCCGAAAACTTGTGTCTTGTTGCCGTGTCTGGTCCAACGTCGTGTTTGGTACCTGTACTTCTCACTGCAACTGTTCTCCTGAAAAAACGTGGCGGCCTGACTCAGCACACCGCACACTGCTCGTGCTAATGATAAAAACAAATTACCAGTATATGCTAGGGTCCTTTCTGCCAGAAGGCCCTCCCTGTGATTACGGAGGAGTGTTCATTATTATTATTTATTCACTGGCAAAGCGCAGGGCACGCGCCCGCCCCCTCCTTCCAAAAAGAGAGGCGAGGAGCGAGCACACGCAACACGAGTACAGGACACACACACAAGTGAGAGATCGCCGCGCGCGGCCGGATCCTTATCTGCTCGCCGCGCCATGGCCGCCGCGGTCGTCCACCTCTCCTCCGCGCACGCCCGCCTCCGCCGCTCGCCGGACCCTCCCTCCACCTCCTCCCACCGCCCGTCCCTCCTGCGATGCCGCGCCTTCAAGCACGAGGAGCCCGGCAGCGGCACCGACCCGTCCTCCGCGCAACCGACCAAGCGGAGGAAGGGCCCGCTCTACAAGCTCAAGGCGGCGATCCAGGGGCTCGCGGGCTCGCGCTCCGCGGCCGCCGAGGCATACGGGGGAGAGTACCAGCGCGCCGTCGAGAAGGCGGAGGAGATCTTCTTCTCGGTGAGCTGAGCTCCTCTTTCTGTTTTGATTTGCCATCCGTTTCGAGGCGACGATCGCCTGGCTCAACTGAAAGCCAGGAGGAGATGGGTGGCCAAGTTCGCTTCACCCCATCGGCCATCTGGTCTGGTCCACGATACTCCTACGTACTACTACTATCAAGACAAGCATCAATACCTGGAGTCCGCATCTAATTCACCACTATCGCCGGTTCCACTCCATGAGTTACACGCTAATCCTAATCAGCACGTTGGTAATCAAGGGCCGATGGCGTTTTCTAGTGCGCTGTGCTTATTCCATAGTAATAATATATATAATAGCAGTATGGTTTTGCACTAACGCCTACGGCGTCACTGCACTTGCCCCTTTGCAGAGCTCGCGTTTCTCCTTACGTGCCCATGCTGGAACGATCACCGAATTCCCATATCCTTGGACCTCGGTTCCTGCTTCTGTTTATGCGCAAACTTTGCTCTTGGGAATTTGCAATCATATGACAGGCGACTGCATGCAAGGTGGACCACTGTGTTTGGATACTCCAACTATGGCGGAGTCTTAGGGACGTAAATGAAATGGCCAGTGTTTGCTGATTAAAACCAAAGTACCTCCATCAGTGTTTTGTTACTGAGCCTATTCACTTGTCAAATCGTCCACAGGCCAGACGTTCGATTCAGGCATACATTTTACCATGTTAAGCTGTATATCGGCCAGCAGCAGGGATCACGTTTATGTTTCCTGATAGCTTTCACCTTCTCACAGGTTGCTACACAGCTAGGCAAATATGTTATTACTATGATGAGCAGTGGTGTCGTACTTGGGGTTGGATTTCAGCTCTCAGGTTCGCCATATCCTTGTATTATTGCACTGCCTCTGCTTTATGCCCCTCTTCGCATCTTGCACTCATCTTTTCTGAAATTTCATTTACTCAGTCACATTTCCCTTGTCTCCCTTCTTTAGGTGGAGACAGCCAAATGAACGAACTGATTTGGTATAGCTGGCTTGGTGGGGTAATTATCGGCACAATGATAGGTGCAAACAGTGTCCTAGAGGAACACTGCAAATCTGGGCCTCGCAATGTCGTCATAACTGGAAGGTATACATAGATTGCCTTCTCAATTTTCTTTTCTTTTCCCAGGAAGTAACATGCAGTGGGTTCCATTTACATTTTGGCTTGCCCTGTTAAAGTGTTTTTTTTTTTGGGGGGGGGGGGTATTGAACGCCATGTTGTATATAGCAAAAATCGCTCTGAAACAGAAATTTGTTGGCTCCAATGGATTTTTCTGGTACCTACAAAGCAGGAAATAAACTTTTGATGTGCTTTTGAAGTTTTTCCATTGGATGGGTGGTTTCATATTGTTAGTTCCTATTTGGTGAGTAGTATTTACATCAGTTTTTTTTTTCCAGCACAAGAGGGTTAGGAAAAGCGCTTGCACGTGAATTTCTTCTTTCTGGAGACCGTGTTGTAATTGCTTCACGAAGGTGATATTCATGAGCATGGTGCTCAAACCTTAGTCTAGTTCTTTAACCTTAGTGTTTTTTTTTTCTGATGGAGTTTATGCTTTGTCTTAGTTTTAAACATTTTCCTTTTGTGAAGGCAGTCCTGAATCTGTCCTTCAGACTATCAAAGAACTTGAAGAGAACATACAGGAGGGCTTGTCAGTTGCCAAAAAGAAAGAAAGGAAAGCTTTATCACATGCCAAGGTTGTTGGTACAGCTTGTGATGTTTGTAAACCTGAAGATGTGAAGAAGTTAGTGAATTTTGCTATTAATGAGCTTGGCTCAGTTGACATTTGGGTAGGTAATTCGTGGCCTACCTTTTGTATTCATTGAACTGAATAGCTACTCAAAAGATGGATTATACCTGATAATGGAGTTTACAACCTTCACATAAGTTATGAAATATACGTTTATATATAATGACATTAAGATAAATTTTGTGGGGCCAACTTTTATCTTTTCCTATTTGGTCCTATGGCTGCATCAAAGAACTATATATATTTACTGTTTCTTCAATCTTATGTACAGATAAATAATGCCGGCGCAAATAAAGGTTTTAGGCCGCTAGTAACCTTTTCAGATGATGACATTACTCAGGTTTGTTTTTTACTGTTATATTCTGTTGTTGCCTTCATATATGATGTTTATGCATGTATCATCAATCAGAGATTCAGAGGGCCTGGCTTAACCATGCAATTTTATTTCCTTCTTTTTAATTTTTTACTGATCTATTTCATACTGTTGCAGATCGTCTCAACAAACCTAGTTGGCTCTTTATTGTGCACCAGAGAAGCCATGAATGTCATGCAACACCAAGAGAAAGGGGGCCATATATTTAACATGGATGGAGCAGGGTCTGGAGGATCAAGTACACCACTGACAGCTGTGTAGGCATCTTAAATTTCTAACAATTTGCTGCTTCTTGCAGCTTACCCTGTATAAACATTGTGTTGTTTTTTCTTTGTATTGGATTCCTTATGTTCTGAAGCTAAATCTGACGCTGAACCCAAATTTGTAGCTATGGTTCGACTAAGTGTGGACTGAGGCAGTTCCAAGCTTCACTTCTGAAGGAAAGCAGAAGATCAAAAGTTGGAGTGCACACTGCCTCTCCTGGTATGGTCCTCACAGACCTTCTTTTAAGGTAACCTCTGCATCCTTACCTATTAGTTTACATGATATACCTCGTAAATCTCACTGTAACTCGGTATATGTCGATTCATTACTTATATTTTATTTGTCACAAGTTTTCATGATGTCGAAACTTCAGAGTATTGTGTCAATTGCAAAGCAAGGTTTGACTTAGGTGTGGTTGCATACATACACATAGCACATGAAACACCAAGTAGTGTAGATCTTTCTGAGACCACCTCAGAACATATTACATAGTCTGGTGCTGTAATATATGTTTCAGCTATGAGCCTATGATACTCATGAGTAACTATGATGACAGAAAGATCAAACACAAGACTTATTAGTTACTACTTGTCTAGTTATGCTATATTGTGTAAAATGTCTGTTGCTTCTTTCCCACACTCTTCATCAAGTTCATCCATGATCTGATCAACCCTCTTATTTTTATATGTTGGAATCATGATTCTTCTTTACTGATAACCTGTTTCTTTGCAGTGGTTCATCCCTCAGAAATAAACAGATGTTCAATTTAATATGTGAGCTTCCAGAGACAGTAGCTAGGACATTGGTTCCAAGGATGCGAGTTGTAAAAGGAAGTGGAAAGGCAATCAACTACTTAACACCACCAAGGATCTTGCTTGCTTTGGTTACTGCATGGGTTCGACGGGGCCGATGGTTTGATGACGAGGTACACAGATCTACTTATCTTATACCGAATCTACTTAATGTTAAACTTACATTTAGGAATCCAATAGTGTCACTTTTATTTAATAGGATCTATAATTGGATTAGAGGATGAGACTGAATCATTTTTTACTAATTCACCCTCTATGTATAGTTAGAATGTTGGAGCTCACAACATTGACTTATTATTGTTCTTGGATTTAGATTTCCTAATTCCAACGATAGAATGCTGAGTCCTACAACTGAGCTAAATGTATAAAGAAAGAACGTCGGACCTTTCTTTCTAGGCTTTGGTTTGGTTTGGTTCTTTTTTTGGCTTTGATCATTTCTAGCTGTCATTTTCACGTGTTATTGATTTGTTTTTATTCTTTTTTTTTTTGCCAAATCTGGCAGTATTCCTCAGCCACGTGAACTGTCACTCTTAATGGATGATACCCACATCTCCAGCACTCCAGCATACTCTAAAATGGGGAAAAAAGCTTATTAACAGCTATCAAATTGTGTGTTCATGATGTATTGCATGCTGAATAAACAATGTTCCTTCAAGGACTAGACCAATTAGGTGGGCCAGCATGTATTAGGGTTCAGCATGGACGGCAATGATACCAGGGTTGTTTGCCTCACAGTCACATACTCACATGAGCATATTCACCATTCAATGTAGATGAGATGTGCACTTGCAATTTGAGGAATACTGCACTTGAAGTTTGCAAACTAGATTCTAGGTGACATGAATAAAAACATTAATAGCATTTGTACTTCATTTTCCCAATCTGAACTACTTTTAGTTGTGTTATAGCCAGACGCCATTCAAAGAAAATGATAGCTGCTTTACCATTTGAACCATACAGTGATCATCTTTAGTGTCCTGCCATAACTTAGTGTTCGCAACACGAACATAACATGTCACCGGATAATCGGTGCCTAGAATTTTCATGTCTTGAGCCAATTCTTTTATGCTAATACATGCTTGATATGCACTTCTATGTCTGCATCCGTGCATTCAGAGATAATGACACATTGCTCAAGCACTGAGCTTTATCTTTTTGCTGCATGCCACTGCTGGCTGAGTTATATAATCGAATCGAAATTATCCACTACAGGGAAGAGCGGTGTATGCGGCTGAAGCTGATAGAATTCGCAACTGGGCCGAAAGTCGAGCACGCTTCTCTTTCACCGACGCCATGGAGATGTACACGGAGAACACTTGGGTTTCCGTATTCTCACTCTCTGTGGTCTGTGCCTTCATAATTCTTTCCAGCTCAGGTGGACCTCTTCCAGGCACATGATTTCTAGAGTTGCAACTAGATGGCCACATACTCTGTTCTCTCCTCACCAAAGGCATTCTATTATCGGATGGCGTATGACACAACACTTATGAATGGGGAAGAAGATGAACCCACAAATGTAGATAGGTGCTAGGGAGATGAGCAGCAGCTTCCTCTCACCATTTAAGGCTTGGCTAACCATGTGCCCAGAAAAGGGTAGATAGAATTTGTTGCGTGGGCATTCCACTGTCACTGGTCTGTTGTCTGTGACTTTTTTAAGAACATGTATTCGAAGTTGACTCAGTATGAACAGAGTCGACAGAAGTACTTACCTCTTGTACATGGATATAGCTATTATAATCATTGTAACTTCTAACCTGGGGTGTTCACTAAATAGCAGTATGAATATAATCGAATTAGCATGCACTATATTTTGTTCATCTGTATTGCCTTCGCATCACAACAAACCTGGGTTGTTTAACGGTAACGTGTTTGATGGGCCATTGATCATTAGTATGAGATGTGTACACATTTTAGATTGCCTGGCCCCAGGGGACCTACAGGAAAAAAAAAGCTTATAAAAGGTAATCTCTTGGATATACTGATCTTTGCACTCCAGTTTTTGAGCTGCTATGGTATTTGGGTCGGCAAATAAACATCACTCCAGTTTGTAACTGCAGGCAATATTTGTAGAAATTTTGCAGGAAGCAGCCGGCAAAGTGTACTGCACCATTTCTGCATGTCTGTGCAAATCTCGTAAAAGTAGAGGAGGAACTGGCTCTTCTTTCCAAGTGGTGACAAGGGCAGACACTTTGAAGTTGGGTGTCAATTACCATACCTTTTTCGTTCCTGAGCACTAAGCTCTCCAGATCATCCAATCGTTGGGGAGTTGGATTCCGACTTTGGAACCTTCCTACTTGCTTACACACTCCAAGCTCTCTAATAATTATTTTGCCCCACCATTCCATATTGCTGCTCCCAACTCCTGATGGCCTTGACAAAAATCTCCAACTAACCGGAAGCACCCTTGTGCAAGCATATCGACTCTCACAGTACGCGTACAGATTGTACTTACCAACTTACGGTCGGCACCGATAGATTCTCACAGAAGAGTTGACTGTACGTGTGCCGCCAGCATTATTTTCTGCCGGTGATTTTGATATTTCTTGGATTGGGCCGTGATTGCAGCTATCTCACTTGTAATAAAGTACTTGTATAACTGTGTGAGTACACACCACCGCTTTGTTGTTTCCCCTTTCTAAAGAGCATCGTATCATTGCATTAGAGGTGGAGTAGTGGTCCACTGTTTCCTGTTTGATAGTGATTTTTTTTGGCGTCAAAGTTCACACCGGCTATCATGCACACGCCGCCTACTATCTTATTCAGACAACAAGAGGAAAGAGCCAGGACTGGTCTTTATATTGGGCACTAGCTGGCTGCCGCACACTTTGCTACTATACTGTAGGTCAGTGATGCAGACCGTTTCTTCCCAGGCGACCAAAGAAGAGGGCGCGCGCCGGCTTACTGAGTGAACCAATCGGGCCTACGGTCGTATATAGCATTATTATACATGTTAGGTATCGGCACGAGATAAACGCAGAAAGATTAAAACCAATGACAGAGACACAAAGATTTAACGTGGAAAACCTTCCAAAACGAAGGGAAAAAACCACGGATAACAATCAGCCACAACTTCTACAATTTTTTAGAGTGTTTACAAAACACCGTATATTTTCCGACGGCTCATAAGAATTTGGATCAAATACATAGGAGTTGTTTGGTAAGCTGTGCAGCCCGTCACCTAGGCCACAATAAACCATGCCTGTTTGTTTGGTGATCTAGGTCAACACCTAGCAAGGGCCTGAATGCAAATTGACCCCTCCACCTTAGCTATAGGAGAACGCTGAAATCGAGCGTTCTTTCTTGGCCAGACCGATTTCGGCCATCTGCGCTAGTCCTCTGCTAGCTTGTTTTGGCCACCCGTGCACACTCTTGTGTTGAGGACAAAGAGGTGGGCGACGCGGCCGCGAGGATGGAGAGCGGGCGCGGCAATGGCGGCCGCGACCCGCGAGGATGGGGACCAGCGGGGGAGTAGCAGCGGCCCTGAGGAGGGGAGCAGGTGATGCGGCGTCGCTTAGGAAGATGACGATACGGAGCGGCCTGCCACCATGGATCTGCTCTGCTGTCTCGCAGCCACCACCGAGCGTCGCCGCCTTCTCCTCCGTCTCTGGCCACCGCATGGGCTCTTCGCTACCGCCTGGCCGCCACGCAGGACCACCGAGCTCGTCCTCACCGTCTCCTGGCACACGAAGGTGGAGAAGGCCGACCTCATGACTACTTCCAACTAGAACACTGGCCAGGCTACCAAGTATAGTATGCATAAGCTGTTGGCGTCGGCGTCGGCCTTACATACCCAGTACCCACTCGCTTGCGCGGCTGCAGTGCCACAGCATGTGGCCGTGGCCCGTGGGGGGCAGGCCACAAGGGAAAAGCGACGGCCACCACCATCGACCATATGTTGGCCTGCACAAACACATGGGGCCGCCGTCGGCCGTGCATCATATGCACGCACGGATCAAAGACGTCGC
Source organism: Paspalum vaginatum (assembly GCA_030272315.1). Classification (NCBI taxonomy): domain Eukaryota; kingdom Viridiplantae; phylum Streptophyta; class Magnoliopsida; order Poales; family Poaceae; genus Paspalum; species Paspalum vaginatum. Next base: position 203,989 of record CM059014.1, on the reverse strand, counting down.
TTGTTTGGTTGCATGTCCAACCAACCCAACCATCGGCACTCTAGGTATATAGCAGGTATCGTGTGTGTGTGTGCGTGCGCATATATATATAGTTGTAGGTAGTACGGTACCTTGCAAGCGAATTAATGAAACAGATGCATATATATGCTGGTTACGTTGCATTGGGTGGGACCGGAGGTGGTGTTGTCCAGCTAGCCGGCCGGCTGAGATGTATCGATGCGCAGGCGCTGTCTCCCCTGCCGGCGGAGGCAGGCCAGCAGGCAGGTTGCAAGTGCAGTGCTATCTTTGTCAATCGCGTACGTGCAAGGCATGCAACCAAACAAGCGCGCGCGCACGGCCATAGGCGTACAGGTTCTAACCCCGTCGCGCGGTGCAGCAGCCACCCCGATCCATCGTCGCCTTCAGGTTGAGCAAAAAGTCTCTCTAAGTAGGAGTACTCTTGCTATTGTTGAGAATTATTGACAGCGCGCAATCATACAGGAGGTAGCCGTCGATTATCAAATCAATCAATGTAACCGTGTCCGTTAATTAGTTGCGCGCGACACCAATGACAAATATCTTTGCACGGACGGGACGTTGGCCTGAACGTGCATTGGAATTGATTGGGCGACGCCATGCATGCATGGCCTGAGGTATATGTATACACGCAGCAGGAGGACATGCACACCTGAATACTATAGTACTAGTGTATAATTCAGCGTAGAGTAGACAGTAGAGCAATGAAGTCAGGGCGTGCCGCGTGCGATGCAAGCGGCAGCAGAGGCTGTAGACTCTCGAACGTGGCCACGTCATCTTCCTTCCTTCCCCGGCGACGGCGAGTACCGTAGTAGCTCCTGCCACCCGCGTCACCGTCGCCAAATAATCACGCCTGCCGTGGGGTGCGGGGGAAGCAAACGCGACGTATATACTTGGTCCCCGCAGCCGGTTACACGCCTTCCACTGACGTTCGGGACCCATCCAAGCAGAGCCCACCGGCCAGCCGTGGGGTGGGCGCGGGTAGGCCGGGCCGCGTGATTCGTGAACGGCCAGCAGCGACAGCGATCCCACGCAACGATTCCCGTCCCGCTTGGGTTGGGTTGGGCCTCCGCCCGCCGCCACCAGCCAGTATAGCTGCAAACTGCAACGTGCTGCTGCTGCTGCTGGCAGGCCTCCGCTTTGCCGTTCCCAATTCCCCACCACCACCACCTGCAGCAGCCACCAAAAGCCGAGCACGCGCGGGTGACTGCCAGGCCCGGGCCGCGATGTCCTCGTCGCCGCCGACCTCCCCGCCTGGCGCGCCGCCCAACGCCACGGCCCCGCCGCCCGCCGCCGCCGCGCCTCCGCCACCGCCGTCCAACTCCTCCTCCTCATCCCCGCCGCCGCCGGCTCAGACGCCCCCCTCGACGCCCACTGTACCCACGGCTCCCTCCGCGCCGCCACCGGCCGCTCCCGCGACGCCCTCCTTCACGTCGCCTCCCGCGCCTCCTGGGACACCCCCGGCCGCGCCCGTCCCCCCATCAAGCGGGGCCACGCCGGCCTCTCCCTCCAATTCCGCCTCCACGCCTTCCACCTCCGGCCTCTCCACGCCCGTCGTCGCGGGGATCGCCGTGGGCGGCGTGCTCGCGCTGCTGCTCGGCACCCTGCTCTGCGTCTGCGTCTTCAGGAGGAGCAAGAGGAAGCGCCGCGGCCGCCACCACCACCCGCCCCCGCCCCCGCCACACCTCCAGCACTACTACGGACACCCGCCGCCACCCCCGCCACCACCACCGCCACCCCCGCCGCACAAAGGTGAGACACACGCCATGCAACCTTGAAGGATACGCTTCGCAAACAGCCTGCCCCGTCGCCTTCATTTCATTCACCTGTGTGTATGCATTTGAGTATTTCCGCCGCGTTCTTCTGCTAGGCAAAGGCAGCTGTGTTTGCTTGGTGCCGCAGTCGTGCGTGGTTTCGTTTCTCTCGCTCCAGGTTTTGGTGCGTACTACAGGAGTGAGTACTACGACATGGCATGGATGCATCCTCGCTGCGGTTGCGGCGGCATGGATGTCCGTGCCACTTGAGCATTGAACCGTTTTTAATTTGAGCCTGTCTTGTGTGGCGTTCGAGAAATGCGGGCGGGTGACGGGTCTCACGTGGTGTTCATGGGGCCTTAATAGCATGGAATGCTCTTGATGGGCATCTTCGTCTGCGTTCGACTTGCAGACAGTGAACACCTTCGGTCAATTTTCACAGAACGAAAAAACTGATGGCACACCACATGGTTATTACAGTTTCTGGGTGATCATGTAATTCGCCGCTTGGTTTCAGTTTCAGTCAAACCAATCACGAGAGAGAAGGATTTCTTCATTTTCCGGTTTCCCTTTCCTATCATGCATGTGTCTACCTTATTGCAACCTTAGTGTTCCTTCTCCATTTTATTCTGCATCTGCTCGTTGCATTTAAGATTGACGACTGCCTTTAATTGAATCACTTCTTTCTGCGCTTCAGGGGACCAGCACCAGAATTGGCAGCATAACGCCCCGCCGCCGCCACCACCTGATCATGTGGTCAAGATGCAACCGAATTTCCCCCCTCCGCTCAACGTGCATAGCAGTGGTTCCGCTTCCAATCACTCGGGCGGCGAGAGCCGCCCTCCACAGTCGCCTGGCCCTGCCTTCGGCTTTTCAAGAAGCGCATTTACCTACGACCAGCTAGTGGCGGCGACCAATGGGTTCTCCGATGCTAATCTGCTCGGGCAAGGCGGTTTCGGGTTCGTCCACAAAGGAGTCCTTCCAAACGGCACGGAGGTTGCTGTTAAGCAGTTAAGAGATGGAAGTGGACAGGGAGAGCGTGAGTTCCAGGCAGAGGTTGAGATTATCAGCAGAGTACATCACAAGCATCTTGTGTCTTTGGTCGGCTATTGCATTTCTGGAGCCCACAGGTTGCTCGTCTATGAGTTTGTTCCGAACAATACACTGGAGTTCCACTTACATGGTATGTTCTCTTCCTGTGCCTGCACTGCAACTACTTCGTCTCGCTGACAATGCTGTGTGTAGTCTCCCAAAGGCAGCTAAGAAAATGTTTAATCTTGTTTTCCATATTTAGCAGCCATATTTATCCTAGCTAATACCTGTATTATCATCATACACTAAAGTAGCCTAGTAAAAATGCAGATGATTTGCAAAGTAAATCTGTGAAACCAAGGTACACATATACAAAAATTGTTCCAAATTATGTTGTTTCTTTCAATCAAAGCAACACAAGACGTATACTAAGGATATGACATTTCTTTCGATCAAAGCAACCCAAGACATGCACTAAGGATATGTTTTCTCTTGCTCGGAATGATTTAGTACTATGAAATTTAATCTGTTGAAGTGGATTACAGTGGCCTATTCCATCAATGCATACTGCATAGTAGTAGGCACAAACAAACCTATTCCTGGAAGCCATTATCTAGGGAAAATTGCATAACTGCCCTCGTTTTAATGCTACTGCTTTCTTCAGTTTGAATTACGTGTCACTTTGTCAAATAGTTATGAGTATCAACAAAGATAAGAAGATGCCACATTCAATGCAGTGGCTGAGGCTGTGCTTGTGCTAAAGAAGGGAAATTATTTCTGACCCCAATAATTTCCCAACCACTTTCCACAACATTTTTCTTGGACGCACCTGTCATGTCATGCATACCATTTTGCTGAGGCGTTATTTTCATCTCTGTTTCAGGAAGAGGCCAACCAACCTTGGATTGGCCTACAAGACTAAAAATTGCTCTGGGTTCTGCAAAGGGGTTGGCATATCTTCATGAAGACTGTGAGCTCGCAGCCATAGTTACTTGTTATGCTTTGAGGTTTTCTTTTCGCTTTCAGATGGGCAATTGGCTATTCCATACTGATTTTTATTTTTGCTTTCACTTCACAGGCCATCCTAAAATCATTCATCGTGACATAAAGGCCTCAAATATTCTTCTTGATCTAAGATTTGAAGCTAAGGTATCCTATACTCTCTCAGGTCCCTTCCTTTTCCCAACATTTAACACACTTCCTCCACGGGCTTGTCGTTGTTCCTTGAATGGCACTAGATGAAAATTTTCTAGATATGCAATTATTAAACTAGACTGGCCCTTTGTGTGTGGTTGACATGAGTACATTTAGATGACATAATCATGACAAACAGATCGATATTAACCTACTAACATACTATCACAGACAGATGTGCAAGTGCAATTTGCTAAGCACCTTCTTTTTGCAGGTGGCAGATTTTGGACTTGCAAAATTCACTTCTGATACCAATACCCATGTTTCAACCAGAGTAATGGGCACATTTGGGTATGTTCAATCTTCTGGTGTAATATCATATCGTTCTGTTTTATTGTTTTGAAATAGAAGATCCATCAGGGTTATCTATGTCCATGATTGACACGCAGGATCTACTATATCCAATTGCAGTGTTAAAACCTCTTATCCTCACCTCACAGGTATCTAGCACCAGAGTATGCTGCTTCTGGCAAGCTCACTGAGAAATCAGATGTCTTTTCTTTTGGAGTAATGCTTCTTGAGCTGATAACTGGGCGGCGCCCTGTAAGTTCGAGAGAAGCGCCTATGGATGACAATTTGGTTGATTGGGTAAGTTGTGCGTAAAAAAGCCGATTCGAATTTGCAATACTGTGGCCACTAGGTTCAACTAATTTGTTCCTGTACTTTCACTTATCCTAATGCCTGACTGTATTTACTGTAATTAATAGCTTTGAACTTTGCACATGCCTTTTTTTTTTTGTGTGCAAGAGTTCTTCTCAGGTTTTTAATCATCATGTAAACCTGGGACAATGAATCTCTCACGTCACTTGTGCAAGCATGCGTTCATTTCTTGTACTGCATCGATGTATTGTTTTGAGTCATCTCGTTTTTTTTTTCCTGCAGGCAAGGCCTTTAATGACAAAAGCATTTGAGGATGGCGATCATGATTCTTTGGTGGATCCCCGGCTGGGAAGCGAGTATAACGACAATGAGATGGCGAGGATGATAGCCTGCGCAGCCGCGTGTGTACGCCATTCCTCGCGGCGGCGGCCACGAATGGGCCAGGTATACAGCTGAACGAAGTGTTTGCTGGGCTAATTTCTTGGTACTCTGACGATTCTTTTGAGGAGAGGTTACATTATATCTGATGATGATCCACGCAGGTGGTCCGGGCGTTGGAAGGCGACGTGTCTCTGGACGACCTGAACGAAGGCGTGCGGCCCGGGCACAGCCGGTTCATGGGATCGTACAGCAGCAGCTCGGCGTCGGAGTACGACACGAAGCAGTACAAGGAGGACCTGAAGAAGTTCCGGAAGATGGCGCTGGGCGGCGGGGGCAGCGGGGTCCAGAGCAGCAGCCAGCAGACGCCGACGAGCGAGTACGGGCAGAACCCGTCGGTGTCGAGCAGCGAGGGGCACCAGAGCCAGGCGGCGCAGGAGACGGAGATGGCGAGCGTGAGGAAAGGGCGGCGGCGGCGGCGCTGGAGACGGTCCCCCGAGCCAGAGCCAGGCCTCGTGAGATTGTATAGCTAGATGGTGGTCCGGCCCAACTTACCGCGCATCTGTAAATCCCCCGGCCCAGCCTGGATGATCGATTCATCGAACCCCCATCCATAAAGTTGCTGATCTGTCTGCGGAAGAACCGGTGATTTGTTTGGTTGAGATAGTTTTTTTTGTCTGTTAGTAGATTCGATCAGCTGGTTTAATTTGCTGTGGCTGGATGAGAATGCTGCGCTGCATGAATCGTGAGTCCACTGATTATGGGCAAAGCCTGTTTGTGGAGCAAGACGCGTAGCGTAATGCGGTTTGCCATCCTGTCGGTTGCGTGGAGGAGTTGAGCCGTCGGCGTCCTCTGCCTCTGTCTCTCTCTGTGGCGTGCTGTGTTCCATTCCATCGGTGGTGGCGATGGATTGCCGGGACATGGAGATCCAATCCAGCAGCGCAGGAGGCGGTGTATACACCTGTCGACCGTGCTTACCAAAATAGCTCAAAATACCGTTTTGCATTGCACTGCACATGCACAAAGATAAATTTGGAATATGATCGGTTGGATGTGTTCCCGATCATCATCGTCGTCGCCGTCTCTTTCTTTCTTGCATTGTTGCTAGTTGCTACCCGTGAGTCCGTCCGGTCCATCCAAGCACAGCCAGCCTCCAACTCCATCGGGCTTAAACACAAAATTGCTTGCAAGATTAATCTGGTGTAGGAGGGAGAGCAAGCCAAAAGGAGAACAGAATACACGAGCTGACAGCGTGGAGACTCTAGACGGGGGGTCGTGGTGGGCCCCACCCATCCCCAACAAAGCCAACATAGAGAAGAGAACACACGAGCCAGAGAGAGAGAGAGAGAGAGAGAGAGGGGGTGGGGGAGCGGAGCGACCAATCAAAACCAATCCCGAGAGGAGACGCCCAAAACACGAGGAGGAGCGGACTTCCCCATCCCATCACAGCATTCAGCAATCAATCAGGGCAGCCCTCGCCATCCACGCGCTCCGAGCTCCCGATCCGTCCCCGCCCCCAGATCCATGGCGTCGCGCAGGCGAATGCTCCTCAAGGTCATCATCCTCGGCGACAGCGGGTGCGCCACACGCGATTTCAGTTCCTTTCCCCTCCATCAATCTGCTCCGTCCCCCCCACCGTTGATTTTTTCTGATCCTTTTTTCGTCTGTTTCCTTTCCTGATGACAGGGTCGGGAAGACCTCGCTGATGAACCAGTAAGCCTGCCGTCCTGCCCGATTCCTCGTTTTTTTTTTTTTTTTACCCCCCTTCTGTGGTGGTGGTCTCTTCTGCAGGGCAGGGCGTGATTGCTTGCTCCTCCCTATCCTTTCAGGTACGTCAACAACAAGTTCAGCAACCAGTACAAGGCCACCATCGGCGCCGATTTCCTCACCAAGGAGGTCCAGATCGACGACCGCCTCTTCACGCTCCAGGTCTCTCTCCCTAGTCCCTGCCTCCATCCTCCTCTTGCATCTGCTTATTATTCTGCCTCGGGTGGGGGTGGGTATCTGGGATCTAGTCTAGCTACGAAACCAGCACTGCCTGCGCCGGCGTTCCGTTTCTGCCCTGTGTGCTCTACACGACCTCACCTGTTCGCTGTTCGTCTAGCTAATGCGCCGCGCCAACTCTGGAAAAGCGATCGGCCCCGTTTGCCCCCGCTGGTTGCTTATTGGAGACACTGTGGGTGGCTGTAGGTGTTTTTGGCTGAAACAGATTTCATCAAAACTGTAAACATCCAAGCTTAGGCCTTGTGAGCTGTGATCTACAGCAGATGGGCTCGCTTGTTCACTGCCCGACTAATTCACACACTCTGGAACAACTGCGCACTCTACAATTTGACAAGGCTGGGCAGCGACATCCACCGTTTCTTCGCTACCTTGCTGTCATTCTCAACTACTCTGTGGGGTGCCTTATCGGAGATGCTCAGAGACTGTAAGTGCTCGGGGGTGAAAAGGAGGTCACAAGAGGAGACGGCGCTTCTGTCAGCATCTACCTATTCTCGACCCATATAACGATAACGTTTCTAGACCTGATCCGAAGCACACTGCATCATGTTCCTTTCAGAGTACTATACGGTATGACAACTGACAGCGTAAGAAAATACATCAATTTAACTCCAGTCCAGTTTAAGCTGCCTGCTTCCAAAGATCCTGCTTCGCTAGTGTAAATTTTTTCATGTGAATTTTGGGATGCCAATCAGAAGCAAAAAACCAAACCATTACCTGGATCGTACGTGCATATGCTTGACAGCTTGAGTTACAGCACTGAATGCTTGATTTGGTTCACTCTCAAGTCAGCTAACGAGGCTAATGCAGGGCTGTTCCCAGTTGTTCTCTTTCAAGACTTTCAAGAGATGGTGTACCACTACTTACCATTACGCCATCTTCTGTTTTTTAGGCGCGTTATGCTCCTTCTTACATGTTTTGTGTCTGTCACCATCTCTTGAATTTTGTTTGCTACTTAACGTCGTCGTGTCCCAGTTCCTTAATAACCTGTTTTCCAGCCTTAAATGCCATTTCAGCACTGCCCAAATTTCAGTGATTTGACTGCTGACTCTAACCAAGATATTTTAGATTTGGGCTGGCTTATAGTGAATGCTACCGTACAGTGCTGCTATCTGCTTATCATGTTCTTTGCCGTACTTATTATGTGAAGCATCTGAGTCATTGCTCACTACATTTTGTTTCTTTGAAAAATGTAACATAATATGAAAATGATAAGGGCTATTTGTATCTATGGTTCATTGTCTTTTTTCTATTTACCATTGCCATTGTTCAAACCAGGGATATATTCCTTTTTTTTTTGGCTATTTACCTATATCGTTTTTTCAAATCAAAGATATATTTCTCAACTTTTTTCGCTATCTATCCATATCGTTCACAGCAAAAGTTTATTGTTTCAGTGTCATGTGGTTTGTTTGAATTCTGTGGTTCAACTGAGCACTTACCTGTGTGTTTTTATCTCCATTGAGGATTTGGTAGTTGATACCTTACAAATGCTAATTTAGTCATGGGTAGCACATGTTTTTTCGATGCCATTGAAGTTTATGAAACTAATGCTAACTTTTCTTTTCTTTTGAATCGGGCTTATACTTGTAATCTGCTTCTTAGTGTGATGTAATTAGAGACTTTCCTGGTATTCACCTACAGAATTTTATATAGCCATTTTATTGGCATTTCAGCTTACAGTGCTTGTGTTTCCTGATGCTTAGATATGGGATACGGCAGGACAGGAGAGGTTTCAGAGTCTTGGTGTGGCATTTTATCGGGGAGCTGACTGCTGTGTTCTTGTATATGATGTCAATGTTACCAAGTCATTTGAAAGGCTCAACAACTGGCGTGAGGAATTCCTAATTCAAGTGAGTGACCTGCTTATTGGTGATCAAAATGTACTTCAGTGTGTATTGTATTGGAGAAGTTTGACTCCTGTTCATAATACAGGCTAGCCCATCTGATCCAGAGAACTTCCCATTTGTTGTGCTTGGGAACAAGATTGATGTCGACGGTGGTAATAGCCGGACGGTGAGTATTTTGCACCACCAGTTGCTATTCGCTCCTGCTTCCACCGAATTTTATTCTGTTCCGTTATTAATTTTCTTCGATTGACAGGTTTCTGAGAAAAAGGCTAAAGCATGGTGTGCTTCCAAGGGAAATATCCCCTACTTTGAGACATCGGCTAAAGAAGGCTTCAATGTGGAGGCTGCTTTCGAGTGTATAGCGAGGAATGCTATAAAGAATGAGCCAGAAGACGATACGTAAGTTTGAAATCACAGCTCACATATTATGTATTACTATATTAGGGAATTCGTAGAGGCAGCCTTGCGTTGTTGTTTGATCAACTTTTTTCTGACTTCTGTAGATATCTTCCTGATACAATTGATGTTGGGGACGCTGGAAGGCAACAACGCTCGTCAGGTTGTGAATGCTAGAAGATATGGGGCAAGGCAATTCCGCTGGTTGGTTGGTTGGTTGGTTTGGTTCTATAGGGTTTGTTGCTGGGTGGCCTGGCTTTGTCCATTTATGATATGTATTTAGTTTGCGAAACTGCTATTTGTGGATAGTCTGCATACGGGTGCGTATTGTTGACTCCCTTGTGTAGACGCAGAGAATTCATTTGTAACTCTGTTTCCTTGTTGTATCGGGCGCTAGTAGATGGTAGTGTTGGGAGTCTTGTAATGCTTACGATTGTTGAGGTGCATATATGTATCCAAGGACTAGTGTTTTGGCTAGTGTTGTAACTGGTTAGTGTGATCCGTCTGGTTTCTCTACCGTGCCTGCCTTGACGGTAGATGAGGTGGGGCTTGCTAGTGACCTTGGAAAATATGTGTGGCTTGGCTTATCTCTATGCGTGGAATTTTTTTTGTTATCAGTTCTCTGGATCTGGAAAGATCAGGTCCATTTTCAAGAGTCTTTTTCGATTGTCCATCCACTTGTCAACTTCTTCCCTGCATTCTTGGCTGTTTGGATGCTGCCGCCGGCTTTGCACTGCCAACGAGTTGGGCCTACCCATCGGATCGGAGGTTTCGGTCGGCGAGTGCGTGTCGTGCATGCCTTTTCTCTTGTGTCTTAGTGTCAGATCGCTCTCAACAGTCTCCTCCATCAACTTCCCCGGAAGAATTCATTTGTCAGCATCTCCCATCTCCTCCATCGACTCTCCCATGCGTGTAATGTTATCGCACCCTGCCGCGCCACCAAGAGCAAATCCAATTTTCGTTGTCCACGAACACGACACAAACTATCCACAGCTCCATGGAATCATCTACACACGATCCTCATAATCGTGTGTGGGTGATTAAATTGCTTCTCATAATCTTCCCGCTTGCATGCGATTATCTTGCTTCTCATAATCTGATTGGAGGACGGGGATTGCACCATAATATACGTGAGAGCAGCAGCCGCGCCACGGGCCGGGGCCTAGACGCCTAGTGCAAAACAAACAGAGCATGGACATAGTATCAGTGTCACCGTTCCTCGCGCTGTTGCTTGCCGCCCCCTTCTTCTTATTCTTCTTCTTCTCCATCGGCGGGAAGAGGCGGCCTTCCCTTTCCCGCGGCGATGGCCCGCGGCTGCCGCCGTCGCCCCCGGGCCTCCCTCTCCTGGGACACCTGCCGCTGCTGGGGCCCCTGCCGCACCGCAAGCTCTGGGCGATGGCCAAGGTTCACGGCCCCGTGATGCTGCTCCGCCTCGGCCGCGTGCCCACCGTGGTGGTCTCCTCGGCGGCCGCGGCGCAGGAGGTCATGAAGACCCGCGACCTGGCCTTCGCGAGCCGCCCCAGGGTGCGCATGGCCGAGCGGCTCGTGTACGGCCGCGACATGGCCTTCGCGCCCTACGGCGAGCACTGGCGCCAGGCGCGCCGCGTCAGCGTGCTCCACCTCCTCAGCCAGCGCCGCGTCCAAGCCTTCCGCGACGGCCGGGAGCAGGAGGCCGCCGCGATGGTCGGTCGAGTCCGCAGCGCCGGCGCCGTCGTCAATGTCACCGCGCTCCTCATCTCGTACACCAACGACGTCATCTCCCGCGCGGCATTCGGCGACGACGGCAGATACGGGCCACGCGACGGCGAGAGGCTCACCAGCCTGTTCGCCGACTTCGAGGCGCTGCTCGGGACGGTCACCATGGGGGATTTCGTGCCGTGGCTGGCGTGGGTCGACACGCTGATGGGGCTGGACGCCAGGGCCACGCGCACGGCCGTGGAGATGGACGCTTTTCTCGAGCGGGTCATCGCGGACCACCGCCAGAGGAGCCGCGGCGGCCACCGTGAGGGCGGTGAAGATCACCGGGACTTCGTCGACGTGCTGCTGGACGTGAACGAGGCCGAGGAGGAGGACGGGAGGGTCCTGTTTGACGACGTAGCCATCAAGGCCATTCTCCTGGTACGCCAGCATACGGTCTGAAAATTGTACTATCATCATGCTCGATCTTAATTTATTGCTGCGACGAATGCTTATTAATCTAGGACATGTTTGCCGCCGCCACCGACACGACCTACACGACGCTGGTCTGGGCCATGGCGGAGCTCATGAACCACCCGCACGAGATGCGCCGGGTGCAGGACGAGATCCGCACGGCCGTCGGCGACGGCGACCACGTCAAGGGAGGACCACCTCAACGAGCTGCGCTACCTCAGGTGCGTGATGAAGGAGACGTTCCGGCTGCGCACGCCGCTGCCGCTGCTCCTGCCGCGGGAGACGATGGAGGACACGGAGGTGCTGGGCTACCACGTCCCGGCGCGCAGCCGCGTGGTCGTCAACGCCTGGGCCATCGCACGGGACCCCGCGACGTGGGAGCGCGCCGAGGAGTTCGTCCCGGAGCGGTTCGCCGATGACAATTTGACGGCGGACTACCTGCTCGGGCAGCAGGACTTCAGGTTCGTGCCGTTCGGCGCGGGGAGGAGAGGGTGCCCTGCGGTTGGGTTCGCGGTGCCCACCATGGAGCTGGCGCTGGCGACCCTGCTGTACCGTTTTGAATGGGAGCTGCCGCCAGGGCCGGGCGTGGGGACGCCGAAGCAGATGGAGATGGACGAGCTGAACGGACTATCCGTGCGGCTCAAGCCGACGCTGCTGTTAGTTGCTAAGCCCTGGTCTCCTAATAATTAGTAAAATCAGCGTCCTACTATACCCGGCCTGACCCCGGGCGAGGTAATTAAACTCTGTCACTCTAGCGTGGATTAATTGCCGGACGGCGAGCGCCTCAATGGCGCCATCACCAGCCAGCCGGAATGATCGTCGTGGCGGCCCTAATCTTTGTCAATCCACAGGCTCACTGGGCAGCTCACAAGCATGCACGCAGCACGATGATGGTGTCCCTGTCCTCCACGGCGGTCGGCACCACACCACACGCGTGGCCGGGCCCAGGCCTAGCGCCTTGGGCAAGCAAAGCAGAGGACGGCGCCGTGGCCAGGCCTGCTCTAGATGTGGAAGTGGAACACCGGCATCAGCGAGTCGAGGCAGGAGCTATAGGAGACCCGAGCATGGTTGGGGTTGCGTTCGAGTTCCACCTTCCACGCCATGGTGGAGTGGCTCTAAGATGCATGTCCGCCTGCTGTGGATGCTCCATGTCAAGCATGTCCGCAACCTCTTCGTCTGGATTGGATCCACCGATCGATGGGCTGCCTTTTCCCAGCTCCTTGTGCTCCTGTGAAGGAGATCCGCGCGCGGAGCCAGCTTCCCCACACTCCTCCCTACCAGACTCGCCAGAGCGCCATTTTCTCCGACCTGTCTCCCCGTGCAGCCCCCTTTTGCTCTGGTGGGGGGTCGTCGGTTTGCAAGGAACGACTGCAGCTCACGACGGGTCCGATGACGGTGATGTTGTCCCTCGAGCCCTCCTCGGCGGCTCGCGGGCAAGCAGGTGGCCACTGGGTCCCCGGCTCCTCCGCGGCGTCGGGGATTCATGTGAATACGATAGATATCTATAACCCTTTTACCATTTAGGATGGGGGAATCTTTTTAAGATCTCATACCACGGCAGAAGTTAACTTGGTACAAATAGAGGTCGAGGTCCACATCATCCAAAGCCTAATTTGGAGGAATGGATAGGAGCGGTTGTACGTACTTGTGGAATTGAAATGATCAAACTGCGTGATGGCTATACGTCCTCGTGTCGTACGTTTACGCTAGCTATGTTGAGAGAGACGTCACAACGCAGACATCTTTGGCGTCGAGGTGGCTGCAAAATCTTTCTCAAGGTATGCCAATACATATAATCCATGCATGCACGCGCTGCAATAGGAGTAGGAAACGGCCAAAAAAAAAAATCTTTGCCACGGTGCTGCTGCATCTGACTGCCGTGGGATCGGACGCCACCCGATCCTGTAACGTGTGTCCCTCGATGGTTTGTGGCAAAAAAAAAAAAAAACTCTTTTTTTAGAAAAAAATCTGCAACCACATGTAGCTCAGTTCGTACAAAGCTAATTAATTTTCTGCTCTAATAAAGGAAAATAAAACACAGAGAAAAAAGTTGTCATAAGAAAAACATGACCGAACAGCCGTCTGAAACCTAGTCGGGTGGAGATTTCTGCAGTAACAGTATTTGCATCCCTGGGCAACGCCGGCAGCACACGTCGTTTGATGGTATGGCTGCTGCCTCCAGGAAACAGCGTTGTGATTGATATCCTTGCATCGCTCCAATCTTGAGCAAATTGAGTTAGCCTTGTCCATGGAGAATTCTGCCACCGAGCAATCATGTACATGTGTTAGGAACTTGATCTATCCCCACACCTTCAGGATTCTAATCAACTGGAATTGCAGGCAAACAGTTGTGCTCCAGTTTATTGAAACGATATCAAGAATATGAAATATCGAGGTTGGATAATTTGTGAATGATTACTAAGAAAAAGAATCAACGAACAATCAGATATCATACTTGACTTTTCTTTTTTTTTTTAAAAAAAGGTTTGCCTTCATATTTAATTTTGGAAAAAACTACAAACACATATGCACAACTTTTGCTCATGACATTTTGCGAACCATTTTTTAACAACAACTCGTCGATATATTTTGTTCAACAAAACTTTGGATACATAATGTCTTCATAATACACTTTTATAAGAACTTGTCAATATAATCTTTTCAGCATAGTAGTTTTCAACACAATTAATACACTTTTTTCATAATGAAAACTTTTCATAAAACAATTTTATAAATAAACGTGTACACATGTTTTTTTGTTGTTGTACAACATCTTTTTGATAACATATGCAGCTAACTTATTCCATAATAAATTTGAGATAATATATTACGAAAAAATGTTTATAGCATGCCAATGCAAAAATGGGTAGACTAATAGTTCAAGAAAAAATAGAAAAAGAAAATGAAACAAGAAGGGAGAAAAGGAGAAAGAAAGGAATCTCAAATGGAAAATGGTCGATCAAATGGGAGTTATCCGACCAAAGCTTGCTTGTCTCAGTTTTTTTTAAGTGAAATATTATTGCGACAATCTGTATCGTGGAAAATGTGTTCCCTGGCGTGCTCAACTTGTGATTGTCAGCATCTTCCATGTTGTATGGGAATCCTTGGACTACACCTAGTCCATCGCTGGACCATGAGCCAAAATGGCGCCAACCACATCCATTGATCCTGTAGGATTTGTGTACGTAACTGATTTAAAGTAGACACACCACAACATCGCTCACGTTGTGCGAGCTGCGACGACCATGGACGTCGTCGTCGTCGTCGTCTCATCGTCGTCTGTTGCACTGCTGTTCATTCTTCTCCTCTCCCTACTCTTCTTCGCCACCAGCAGGAAGCAAGGCTCTCCGTCCGGCAGGGATGGCCGTCGATTGCCTCCGTCGCCGCCGGGGCTTCCCCTTCTCGGCCACCTGCCCCTTCTTGGCCCCCTGCCCCACCGAAAGCTTCGATCCATGGCCGAGTCATACGGTCCCGTCATGCTCCTGCACCTGGGCCGCGTGCCGACCGTGGTGGCATCCTCGGCGGCCGCGGCGCAGGAGGTCATGAAGACCCGCGACCTAGCCTTCGCGAGCCGCCCCAGGGTGCGCATGGCCGAGCGCCTCCTCGGCGGCCGCGACGTGGGTTTCGTCCCTTACGGCGAGCACTGGCGTCAGGCCCGCCGCGTCTGCGTGCTCCACCTCCTCAGCCAGCGCCGCGTCCACGCCTTCCGGCACGGCCGGGAGCAGGAGGCCGCGGCGATGGTCGGCCGCGTCCGCGGCGCCGGCGCGGTCGTCAACGTCAGCGCGCTCCTGATCTCATACTCCAACGGCGTCATCTGCCGCGCAGCGTTCGGCGACGACGGGACGAGATACAGGCTGCACGACGGAGAGAGGCTCGCGAAGCTGTTCGCCGACTTGGACGCGCTGCTCGGGACAGTCACCATGGGGGATTTCGTGCCGTGGTTGGCGTGGGTAGACACGCTGATGGGGCTGGACGCCAAGGCCACGCAAACGGCCATGGAGATGGATGCCTTCCTCGAGCGTGTCATCGCGGACCACCGCCATAGGCGGCGTGGTGACCACCGTGAGGGCGGTGAAGATCAGTGGGACTTTGTGGACGTGCTGCTGGACGTGAACGAGGCCGAGGAGGAGGCCGGAGGAGTCCTGTTTGACAGCGTAGCCATTAAGGGCATTCTCCTGGTAACCGCTATTATGTACTAATAACAATAGATGATTAGCAATATTTTTGTATGTTCATGGCTCATAGATTTAGCATATAGTAGTACATACCTGATGGAGAAATATGCCATCAGGACATGTTTGCCGCCGCCACCGACGCGACCTACACGACGCTGGTCTGGGCCATGGCGGAGCTCATCAACCACCCGCACGAGATGCGTCGGGTCCAAGCCGAGATCCGCGCGGCCGTCGGCGACGACGACCACGTCACCGAGGACCACCTTGGGGAGCTGCGCTACCTCAGGTGCGTCATCAAGGAGACGTTCCGGCTGCACACGCCGCTACCGCTGCTCTTGCCGCGGGAGACGACGGAGGACACGGAGGTGATGGGCTACCACGTCCCGGCGCGCAGCCGCGTGGTCGTCAACGCCTGGGCTATCGCACGGGACCCCGTGACGTGGGACCGCGCTGAGGAGTTTGTGCCGGAGAGGTTCGCCGATGACAAATTGAGCGCGGACTACCTGCTCGGGCAGCAGGACTTCAGGTTCGCGCCGTTCGGCGCCGGGAGGAGAGGGTGCCCTGCGGTTGGGTTCGCCGTGCCAACCATGGAGCTGGCGCTGGCGACCCTATTGTACCATTTTGACTGGGAGCTGCCACCGGGGCCGAGCGGGGGGATGCCGGAGCAGCTGGAGATGGACGAGGTGAACGGGCTGACAGTGCCCCTCAAGGCGACGCTGCAGTTGGTTGCTAAGCCATGGTGCCATGCACCGTAAGATCGCCGCATGAAATTTCGTCGTGGTTGTCGTGCACGCGGATGGACCTTGTTTGATTAATCTTGAGGACGCGCGTGTCGTCTCATTGTTCCAGCCTCTTGCTTGTTTTGCATGCATGGGTACCAAGGGATCACAAGGAAACTGTCCACACAAATGTTAAAGATCTAAAAAGAGGATACGATGGATCGAATTCCTATATGTTTTCAGCTAAAAAATACAGTAACTAATGAATGCTCGCTTGGATTGTTGTGGTAAAAACATTTGGATCACCCCTTGGTACCATAATGCCGCCCACGGCTGATCACCACTCGTCAGTGTCATCTCCTGGCCTTCTGCCAGGGCACAAACTCTCTTCGCGCCTTTGTCATGGTCTGCTTCTAGAATCACCACCAACGTTTTGCTTTTCTGCTCCCTCAATTAAACAAGCACATCTCTGCCGTGGAGAGCAATGGACCGAGCGAGCATTTGGCAGGTAGCGCTCCTGCTATGCTAGCCACCACGATTGACCTAATCTGTCATATCGTATACACAGTATTACAGGTCCAACAATGTTCCCATCTAACATTATTGGGATAAACATCGAGCCAAAAAAGCACCAGTCCATCGCTCTCAACTGTGTTGCTGTCCATTTTGCCTCACAAGCGAAGTGTACATATGTAGTAGATATTTTTTGCCATTGTTTCTTAGCACAATCTGAAATGGGAACATGAAATATCCTCCTCCGATCCACGCAGCAAGCATGGACGGCGTCTCACCATTCCTTATTGTCCTCTTCTCCCTCCTGTTCTTGTTCTTCTTCTCCTCCACCAATATTTTGCTCTCATAGGGTTCCAGCCATGACAAGATGTGTAGTCAGAGAACTCAAAGGAAGCAGAGCTCTCCATGGAGGGAGAAGGCGAGGGAGTCAAAAAGGGGGGGAGTAGCTTTCAAACACGACTTAAGCGGCTTGGGGGTTAACGGGTTGTGATCCATCAGCAGAAATTAATGGGTGCGGATTGCTAAAGCGGGTCACCCCGTCAAGGTCAGACAAGCGGATTGAAGAGGAAATTGAGTCTGGATCTAGGAAACGCACCTTCTTGGTTCTCGCAGGCGAAGCTTGGGTCGACAGTGGCGAGGTCAACGGCGGGAGCAGGTAGCCCAGGAGGATTTCCTTCTAGGTCTTGCTAGTCGACGCCCCTTGCTGGAAGTTCGCCGGAAGGGAGCTGGTTGAACAACCCCAACGGGAGACGGGGGTCCTCGAATGATTGGAGGCCAGAGTTGGGTAGAGCGCAGATCTAACCAGATGAGCGCCATCCGCCCCTTGAATATCTTACCACAATTATCCGTATAAGAGGAAGTGCTGGAGGAGGGGGATCTGGCACGCTTCATCTTGGAGTCAGAGTTGTCAACGATGGTGGAGCTGCGAAGGACATACTTGCGGTCTGGTGGTGGGCTAAAGTGACACGAATCGAGAGCTGGTGGAGCGGGGAATGCATGGGATCGGATGCGAAGAGTGTGACATGCGAATGGGGGGGATTTCATGGTGGGAGTGATGAGACGGGGTAGAGTGTCGCGAATTGACATGAGAGTCACTAGGGGAGCGGCAGCGGGATAGCCGTTGGGACCCCATCCCCATGTACTAGTTGGTGTTGCCTGCCTATCGCCCTTATGAAATATTATTGCGATAATCTAGTATTGTGGAAAAATGTCATAGAAAAATGTGTCACTGATCTTTATGTGTGAAGTATATTGGATATAGTGTGATGCACCTTCAATCGGTATGATCAGGCAGACCTTGGTGAAACTTGGCTACAAGGCAAGGCCAAGGATTGCCTCAAACCAGCGGATCTCACCCATTCAGCTATCCACCGTCTATATTTTAAACTCTAACATGTCTACCATTCAATGACCATAGATGATAGAGGTCTTCCTTGGCTTACGTGCTCCATTTGTTATTGTCAGCATCTTCCCTGTTGTATGGGAATCCTCGGATCCTACACCTAGGCCATGGATGGACCATGCAGCCAAAATGGCACCAACTACATCATATCCGTTGATGCACACATGGTTGTGCGTGCCTGTGGGGCGACCACACATTTCGCTGTAGCATGTACTAGGATTTGTGTATGTTATTGATTTTAACTAGACACGCCTGGAGCAGTGCCAAATGCGACCATGGACGTCGTCCTCGTCTCATCGTCTGTTGCACTGTTGTTCATTGCTCTCCTCTCCCTACTCCTCTTCTTCGCTACCAGTAGGAAGTAGGGCTCTCCGTCCAGCAGGGATGGCCATCGATTGCCTCCTTTGCTACCAGGGCTTCCCCTTCACGACCACCTGCCCCTTCTTGGCTCCGTGCCCCACCGAAAGCTTCGATCCATGGCTGCGTCATACGGTCCCGTGATGTTCCTGCACCTAGGCTGCGTGCCAACCGTGGTGGCATCCTCAGCGGCCGTGGCACAGGAGGTCATGAAGACCCACGACCTAGCCTTCGCAAGCCGCCTCAGGGTGCGCATGGTCGAGCGCCTCTTCGGCAAACACGACGTGGGTTTCGTCCCTTACGGCGAGCACTGGCGCCAGGCCCACCACGTCTGCGTGCTCTACCTCCTCAGCCAGCATCGTGTCCACGCCTTCCGGCACGGCCGGGAGTAGGAGGCCGCCGCGATGGTCAGTCGTATCTGCAGCCGCCGGTGCCATCGTCAACGTCAGCGCGGTCCTTATCCTAGTGATGTCATCTACCGCATGGCGTTTGGTGACGATGGGAGATACAAGTTACACGACGGCGATGACGGAGAGAGGCTCACAAAGTTGTTCACCGACTTGGAGGCGCTGCTCGGGACGATCACCATAGGGGAGTTTGTTCCGTGGCAGGCGTGGATCGATAGGCTGACGGGGCTGGACGCTAAGGCCATGCGCACATCTTTGAAGAAGGATGCCTTCCTCGAGCGGGTCATCGTGGACCACCGCTGTGATGCCCTAGGCATCTCCCGAGCATTATCAAGTGCATACTTTGTTTAATTATTTCTCATAAGCATCATTTCATATCATACTAATGTGCATTTGAGTAAACATGGAGAAAATAGCTAAGTAATGCATTCAGTTTCGCAAAAATGATGCTATAAATGTGAGCATAACTTAAATCCTAGGGAAATTTAGGTAGAACTTCTTATACCAAACTTGTAGGTCTTAAGGTGGTAAACAACTTTGTCAATTAGAGCTTGGATGGAAAATGGGCTTAACTAAGTGCAAAGGGACTTTTGGTGTTACCCAACAAACATACTCCAAATCTGGCTTATTTAGAATTCTTCATTTTTCTATAACCTAGAGTCCTTTTCATGCAAAGGTCAAATTGGGAAAGTTTTATGTTATGAAATCTTGAACAACTTTGTCAAAAAGACTTTTGGGATAAAATGGCTAGAAATAGGACATTTGAATTATCTAAGGAGAATAGTTCTCAGTCCAAACTGAGGGCTGACAGTTAAATTTAATTTAAATCAAACTTAGAGCCAGAATTTGAATTTGGTGCTTTTGACAAAGTTGTAGATCTCAAAGGGTACAACATTTCATTCAATTGGGCCCTTTTCAAATTCGGCGCATAAATTGGTCAAATTTGCGAAAATCAGAAATCTGATCAGCTGGTCAAAGGGATTTTTCCTTTTTCGGAATTTCTTTTCTTTTTCCGTCTCTATGCCAGGTGGGACCCATCCGTCGGGCCGCCCGCGCCAGCGCATTCCACCGGCTCCCTCGCTCCATGCACCCGGTCCATGCACCCTGATCTTCATCCCCGTCTTTGGCCCCACCTGTCAGCTTCACCGGTCCATGGACCCAGCTCACCCGCGCAACTCCCTCTTCTCTCCCCGCCCGGGCGCGCCCACGCGGCGCCGGCCGCTGAGCGCCGTGGCCACGCGCCGGCCTCCCCGGCCGCCGCGGCCACGCGCCGCTGCCGCGCAGAAAAAGGGGTCGGCCTCGCCCTCGCCTTGGGGGCGCGCCGCGCGCGGGCAGCGCGCACGGCGCGCCCCCAAGGCGAGGGCGAGGCCGACCCCTTTTTCCCGAACCCTCCTTCACGCGCTCGGCCTCTCCGTCTCTTTTCCCGTTCGACCTCGCGCCAGTTCACGCCGCCATTGACGGCGAGCTCCGAGCTCGAGCTCGCGCCGCTCCCTCCGTCGCTCCCCGTGCCTCCCCACCTACCCCGCGACCTTCGCCTCGCTCCCGCGCACCTCGCACCCTAGACCTCGTCGCCGTTCCCCGCCCAGACGCCGAGGTTCGACCTCACCTCGACGTCGCGCCGCGCCGGTTCACCCTCGGTTCATCTCCGCCGCCCGCCTCGTCCACGCCGTCTCCGCCGTCACCGCCACCCCAAGGTAGAAGCCCCGCACGGGGAACACCTTCCCCAACCCGTGTCGCGGCCGCGGCGAGCCCCGGCTCGCCGGCGCGCGCGCGCCCTCCCGCGCGGCCGCGGCCGTCGCGAGGAAGAAGAAGGGGGCCGGGCAAATTTCAGATCCGGCCCCTGCTTTTCCCCTTATTTGCGAATCAGTCCACCGCGCTGTGCGCTGAGTCTTGTAAATCTTGCGTACTAGCCCCTGGGGTTCTGAAATAATCACAATCTAGCCCCTGGTTCTGTTGATTTTCATTTTAAATTGATTATTTCGACAGAAACCTTTGAAAAATCCTAGAAAATTCAATAAAAATCAGAAAAATATCAAATCAGTTGCATTGGAATCCTTTTGAATAGATCTGTCTAGGAAATATGATGGTTGAATAGGAAAAGACAGTTTTGCCCCTGTTTTTGTGCAAGCATGAAAAACCTTGATAAATAGGAAATATGGGTAAAATGACCTCCAAAAATTGTGAAATTTGGGCAGAGGCCCTATTTTTCTGTGTAGGCTCTGTATAAATTTTGGTAGCTCAAATGTTCACTGTTAATTACCATTTTGCTCCTACATGTGATTTTAGCATAGAAATAAATGAGGAAATAATAGTATATAGAAGTTATGCTCTAAATGGTTTTACACATTTTATTTGTGCTCCCTGTAGTATAAAGAGCTCACTGTTAAAATGGGGTAACATGCATGTCAAGAATAGTTAGTGTTTTGAAATTGATAAATTCATGCATGTTTAAATTCAATAAATAGAAAATGTGGGTTAAACAAAAGTCAAAACTTCTGAATTTGGGGCAGCAACATTGCTAAGCTTAGTATAAGAATTTGATAGCTTCAATGCTTGCTGTATATTTGCTATTTTACCCTTGCCTAGTAGTTAAGCATATAGTGAATCATGAAAAAGAGTTCTAGATGATAGTAGACACCGGTCTTTCCGCATAAATCGATGCTATTCAGTCACACGAAAAAGAGTTCTAGATGATAGTAGACACCGGTCTTTCCGCATAAATCGATGCTATTCAGTCACACACCCCCACGTTGTTTTATGTGACAAGCTAAGCTATCTTAGGTGATGGCTTGTACGATTTTTTAAAGTTAAACAAGCTTTATCACGAAAATACATAATACTATTCCATAACCCTTGATTTCTTGCATTGCACTAATACATGCTACAATTGCATCATGTCATGCATATAGAGTCCGCGAACGAAGAACCACCGCCGAACCAACCCATCGCGGAGGAGCTCGAGGAGGAGCTGCACCCAGAGCCAGAGGACCAACAACAAGAGCCCGACTTCGCTCAGGAGGCAGCTACTGACTCTAACGAGGAAGGTAGGCAGGACCATAAATTTCCCAGCTAATGTTATCTTAATTGATGATTACGCATCCGCATTAAGAGTTGATTGAAAACCTTTGCATTAGATTCCCTGGCCGCCCTGGCCCTAGCACCTATACATAGAGTTCGTAGGACGAGTATGCCTAGAAATTGCTAGGTACGAGTAGACACGAGTGTGTGGACTCGTCACGTAGGTGTTTTCAAAGTTTCCAAAGCTTACAGTTATATCAATTATTATGCTGTTCATGAATTAAATGGAGACCGGGCGGAGATTTATTTCAGTATATGCTTTTCATGAGGTTGCACTTTGGACTCCGCCCGAGTCGCATAAGGCCCGTTCGCTGTTCGCCTATTGGTCGGCATAACATTGCTAGAATGCTTGACCGGGAAATGGGACCGGTAAAGTCTTTCCTGGGCTCGTCCGAAGCACAGAGACACGTTCCTACCCGCTGGTTGAGAGGAAGGTGGCCCGGGGGAGCTTGGTACTCATGACGGGGAGACCGAGATGTCGGCAGGCTCGTCATGGGGGCACAACCCGGGGGCTAGCCGGGAGTGAATCGAACTTGGGACGAGGTAGGTTAAGATCGGGACTATATGTGGGAACGCGATGGCTAGTAAGCATATACCCCTGCCATGATAGTTATTCCCGGGAATTAAAAATCGATTCGAATCGCTGATGCCCACCAGGTGTGGGAATGCCAATGCCTTTGACGTTCAACGTAGTAATTACTTAAACTCTCGGTATTTTAATACTCATGGTTTTTGGAATACGACATGTTTGGACTGAGTTATTACCTTACTGTAATTTACTATTATGTTGGTAATTATACAGACAATGAAAACTTGATATTTATGTTACATATGTTACTGTTAAAAACTAAAGGCTAAGGATCCACTTGCTAGTAAGCTGCTTCGCGTCAGCCGTAAGCCAAATCCATTAAGACCTACTGAGTAATTAGTACTCAGGGTTTGCCCCCACATTTTGAGCGCAGGTATGGAGTTCATGGTGTGCACTTGTATTGGAGGCGGAGCATGCCCTCATTTAGAATGAGATGACATGAGTGGCACGAGGGCAACATCGGTGGGCTCGATGTTGTACCTCTAATGCAAATCTTTTGGTGATAGCAGGGTGACCCCGAAACTTATATTTCCGCTGCGAGAAACTTTCAAACTTGCTACCTTATAACATTATGTTGGACTTGTAATTTATGTAAAAACTGGTTTGTAACTAAGTCTAATTTTATACTATTCAACTGTCCGTGATGATGTATCTGTTGTGGCTCCATCGTGGGTCAGATGTGTATGATGTCGGTTCCGCTGGGAAAAGGTAATATCGGGAGTCGAATGACTCTCGACGGACGACCGGGTTTAGTTCGGTCTAATCGCACTGTAAGCCAGAGGTGGCAGATGTGCTTAGCCCGGATTAAATCGGCGGTTCCGCCACAGCCGCCAGAGGCAGCGTGGCTATGCCGCTCCGCTGCCTTGTGGCCATCTGCCACGCAAACGCGAGTGGGGACTATGGGTGGCAGGAGGCGCACCGGCCAAAGCATACCGAACACGTGGTCCCCCTTCTAGTTAACAGTAACACCCGACGATTCATCTAGACACCACCCGGCATATGATTTACGCATTACTATCAACAAGGGGAGCACCGACGGAGGCGCTAAGGGGGAGCACTGTCCGAAACCATGCAGAAAGTTGAAGGTTAGCAACCTTCACCACGGCGGAGAGGATGGAGTCATGAAAATGACACCGAACGTCGATGTCGTTGTGGAGGCTTTCGTCAATGACCCCGGCCTGAATTGTAGCATAGGGGCAAGGACTAGGTGAAACGCCCCAGCCCTTAAGCGGGACTAGAATGTGTTTTATTATCATTCCTAGGGGTATGATAACCACATTGTTACATCACAGTAATACAGATCCACCCTAACAGGACAGACCAAACGGGGCACAGCCCGAACAAACAACAACAGCAGAACTTAAACGTAGACCCATGCTTTCCCACAATACCAGTTGGGGATAGGCCGTAACCCCGCAAACAACAACACCGTTCACGATCACGACGACTTTGTCTTCTCTGTAAACCAACAACAAAGCAAACCTTGAGAGGATTTGCATGATTTGGTGGCTCTGTCACGCAGTCCAAACTTGTGGGTATAGTGCACCTCTGATCAGACATCAGAGTATAAACCTATCCGGATAGTTTGTTGTCTATCGGTATAAACGGGTTATGGTTTGGTTTCACAACTAGATGTTTTATAAAATTGGGTGTGGTTGGGAAGGGGTGTGTGTGTGTTGGGAAGTTATGGGTGCGTGGCCCAGTAGCATGGTGGAAGCTTGTGTTGGCTTGAGCCATGGTGGACCTGCGAGTCCGCTGGCAACCTTCTTGGGAAAAATATTTTCTAAATTAAAAGTGAGAACTATCGAAGGGTCGACTCGACAGACCCTGTCGATTGTAGTAGTTAGTTTAGTAGAGCAATCTCGACAACTGGCTACCGGAGAGGACGTCCGAAGGTACAAACAACAGGCAGTGGCGCCACAGCAACACACCTGGCGCCCGCTGCCCAAGGGCGCCAGCACGACCTGGCGATATGGGCCACGAGCTGGCCCGCGACCCACCCGGACGCCTCCCTATCCTCTCCCATCCTCCGCTCCACCTCTTGGACCCCCGCCGGCCGCCGCCAGCCTCCACCGCCTCCTCCTCCACCCGCACCAGCCACCTCCTCCACCCGTGCCGCCGCTCTACCTCCTCCACCCGTCGCCGCCGCCACGTCAGACAGTGCAAATAGTTTCGAGAGGGGGCTATTTGTGAAAATTCTTTGAGGGAGGGGTCAAAGTGCAAAAAAAGTGCTCCTCCAACAAGAAGCTCGCCGATGGCCGCCGTCTGCCTCCGTTGCCAGCGGGCCTACTGTTCCTCAGCCACCTCCACCTGCTGGGCCTCCTCCCGCACCGGTCGCTGGCGGCGTCGCAAGGCCCGGTCATGCTTCTGCGCCTGGGCCCCGTGCCCACCATGGTGGCGTCCCCAGCCGCTGCCGTGGAGGAGGCCATGAAGACCTGCTACGTGGCCTTCTCGAGCCGGCCCAGGCTGCTGATGGCCCAGCGCCTGCTCTACGACCGCGACGTCGGCTTCGCGCCCTACGGCGAGTACTGGCGACAGGCGCGGCGCGTGTCCACCTCCTCAGCCCGCGCCGCACCGCCGCGTCCGGGAGCAGGAGGTCGCGGCGCTGGTCCGCCGCGTCCGCGCCGGCGCCGGCGCGGGAGAGGTCAACCTCAGCGACGCCCTCGCCTGCTACACCAAGGCGATCATCACGCGCACGGCGTTCGGGGACGACGGGCTCGACGGCGACCACGGGGGAGGGAGGCTGAGGCGTGTCCTCGCCGACTTCCAGGAGCTGGTTCTCGCGACACCGGTGCGCGAGGTGGCGCCGTGGCTTGGGTTGGGTGGGTGGACAGTTGGACACGCTCACGGGGCTGGTGGCCAGAACGAGGCGCACGTTCGAGGTGCTCGACGGGTTGCAGCACGATCATCGCGGACCATCGAAGCCGCCGCCTCCGTCGAGGACTTCCTGGTGGCACGGGTGTTGACGGCGACGCCGACGGTCATCGCGATTTCGTGGACGTGCTGCTGCACGTGAACGACGTGGATCAGGACGCCGGGCTCCGGCTCGACACGGTCAACATCAAGGCCATCATCATGGTAATTTAGGAGCAGGCTACCTGCTAGCTAGTTCTTCTTCAGCTTGCATGCATGGCATAACTGTGGTGATCCGTGGTCGTGCATATAACATATATATAAACATATCATCATGGACAGGACATGTTTGTTGCGGGCACAGACACGTCCTCGACGGTGCTGGGACGGGCCATGGCGCCATGGCGCGCGGAGCTCCTGAACCACCCGCGCGACATGAGTAAGCTCCAGCGCGAGATCCGAGGCGCCGCGGCCAGCTCCGGCGACGTGACCGAGGACCACCTCGACGCGGACACGATGCCGTTCCTGAAGGCGGTGATCAGCGAGACCACGGAGGAGACGGAGCTGCTGGGGTACCGGATCCCGGGGGCGGGGTTCGCCGCGCCGATGGTGGAGCTCGCGCTCGCCAGCATGCTGTATCACTTCGACTGGGCGTTGCCGCAGGGGACACCGTCGGTGGACGTGGCCGATCGAGGAGTTCGGGCTGTCCGTCCGGCTCAAGGCGCCGTTGCTCCTCGCCGCTACTCCATGGACGCCTGCCGCCTAGTAGGTAGTGCTCATGGATCGATGCAGGAACCTCACCAGATTAATGATCTCATTGTTGCGTCATCTATCGATGGATGATCCCCAGTCAATGGAAATCAGCTGCCGCAGGTGTAGGACGATGGATCGCGACTTGTCTCAAATTGATTGTAGCCACTCGGTCGTGTCATCAGCAAAGCAAATATAGTCGTGCATATGCATCTCTCTCCTTTACAGGTGGATCGATGGAGAGACGTACTGCAGTTTCGTTGCATGGATATGATCGATCTCCAATTCCAATCCATCAACTACTAAACGTCAAGGGAACGAAAGGAAGGCATCCACGGCGTAGCTAGAAGCGACAGCCCGGACTTGATATGCACGGCCAGCCCGTTGACCTCGCTCATGTCCAGCGCCCCCTTCCCGCCGCCGGGCCCCTCCGCCGGCGCCTCCCAGTCGAAGTGGCACAGCAAGCTGGCCAGCGCCATCTCGATGCCAGCCTCGGCGAACCCGACCCCGGGGCACGCCCTCCGGCCGGCGCCGAACGGCACCAGCTCAAAGTGCTGGCCCCTGAACTCCACGTCCGCCGCGGCGAACCTCTCGGGCGCGAACGCCTCCGCGTCCTCTCCCCACGCCGCGGGGTCGCGGCCGATGGCCCAGGCGTTCACCACCACGCGCGTGCCCGCGGGCACGTGGTGACCCAGGATCTCGGCGTCCGCGGGCGGCTCCCGGGGCACCAGCAGCGGCAGCGGCGGGTGCAGCCGCAGCGTCTCCTTTATCACGGCGCGTAGGTAGTGCAGCTGCGCGACGTCGGCCTCGGAGATCTCGACGGTGGCTGCGCCACGGACGGTGGAGCCGACGGCGGCAACAGCGCGGACCTCGGCCTGGACCTTGTGCATGGCAGCCGGGTGCGTGATAAGCTCCGCCATCGCCCATTCCATCGCCGTCGTTACCGTGTCCGTGCCTGCAGCGAACATGTCCTGATCGAAGATAGATGCATGCATGCGGTCATGGGTACATGCAGTGCATGAGCACCAAAGACAAAGAAAGTTGATTAATTGATGCCAGCTGATCGATAGAGATATTTACTTACCAAAATAATGGCTTTGATTTCGTTCGTCTCGAGCTGCTGCACGCCGGCGTGCTCCTCTTCCATGTTGTGCACGTCCAGCAGCACGTCCACCAAGTCCAGGTGGTCATCCCCGCTCTGCTGACGACTATGAGTCCGCCTGCGGCGGCGGTGGTCGTCGATCACCTTCTCGAGCAAGCCGTCGAGCGCCTCGAACGTGCGCCTGATCCTCCCCTCCATCCCGCGCACGGCGTCCACCCACCCCAGCCACGGCAGGAGCTCCCCCACGGGCGCCGTGCCCAGCAGCGTCTGGAAGTCGGTGAGCACGTCCCTCACCTGCCGGCCGCCGTCGGCGCCGCCGAGCAGGGCGCGCGCGCACTCGTCCCCGAACGCGGCGCGCGACACGACGGCGTTGGCGTACTCCGTGAGCAGCGCGCTGAGGTCGACGGGCGCAGCAGCGCTGGCCTGCGCTCGGACGCGGGCGACCAGCGCGGCGGCCTCCAGCTCCCGGACGCGGCGGAAGGAGAGCACGCGGCGGGCGCTGAGGAGGTGCAGCACGCAGACGCGGCGCGCCTGGCGCCAGTACTCGCCGTAGGGCGCGAAGGCGACGTCGCGGCCGTAGAGGAGGCGGTCGGCCAGGGCGCTCCGGGGGCGGCTGGCGAAGGCCAGGTCGCGCGTGCGCATCACCTCCTCGGCGGCGGCCGCGGAGGACACCAGCACCGTGGGCACGCGGCCGAAGCGGAGGAGCAGGACGGGGCCGTGCGCGCGCGCCAGGGACCGGAGAGCGCGGTGTGGCAGCGAGCCCAGGAGGTGGAGGTGGCCCAGCACCGGGAGGCGGCCGGGCGGCGACGGCGGAAGCAGCCTTGCACGTCCGTCGCGGTGCTGCGGAGGAGCGGGCCTCTTGTTGGCAGCGAGGAGGTGGAGGATGAGGAGGAAGCAGGAGAGCGGCGCGATGACGAGGGTGAGCTGATGCAGGAGGGATGCAGCTAGTGAGGGAGCCATCTCGATCGATCGTTGTATCCACTCGCCGCTTATATCCACCAGACCACCATTGTCGTCATCGTATGGTCCAGTCTGCTCTGACGACGGATCAGTCTGTTGTGTTGGGCATGCATGCATGCATCTGATCTGATCTGAGTGTACCGTCATTTCGGTGTCCAGCGACCTGCAATGGATTTTCCTTCACACGTACGATCCAGTCGAGTGCCCTGCTACTATACATACGGTCCCTGCATGCGTGGCGTGCCGCACAATTGTGCTGTGTTGGGCGTGTTCAAGTGACGACAAGGTACACGTTGATCCCAATCCCCAAAATGTGGCCAGGACGCATTGCCCCTTGGAGGACCACGACTGCGAAAAATCCACTTTGTTGCGTGCGTGCTCACCGTGTATTGCTGTCGTACCGAGTTGAGAAGAAACTGGTGTAACTTGTAAGTCCGCGCCCCGCGCGGACAATTGTTCTTATTGCTGTATTGTTTGGGAGTGTACTGTAGGTGTGCACAAAACCCATCGGTTTCAATATGTGGATGTACAGTTGTAGGCAGACACGACATCTAGATAAAATTATGAGAATACATAGCAAGTTTTGTTTGATATCTAAATAGGATAGACATGGTGTCTGAAGACACATTGTTCTTAGGAAACAAGACGGAAGTTCCTTGATTCAACACATGCATGATTAGTAAATCATATACAAGAATAAAAATTGGCAAATAATAAAATGCTTAACAGCCTATCTTAGGAAACTCAATATAACCTGCAAGACTCGAACATTACATCCAACATTACAATTAGTTCAGAAATAGATTACCAAGATCACTGATCGTTGCAGCCTCACGAAGGAAATGCAACCTTCTTTCTTGTAACTAAGCATCACCGTTGCTTGCGCTGTAAATGGAAAAGACCATTAGACTATGCTCACCAGCCTGTCCATCCTATCCCGCCTATCAACTATTCCAACTACCTTCTTCTCTGTCTACAGTGTATGGGCGTCCTCTTTCGGACACTCCAGTGAGCATAGTTAGGGACATGTTATTAAAGGCATACAATGTTACGAAAGATAAATGCATTTAAATAGAGATAGTGGAGTAGGGTATATCAAAAATGCCTAAGTTGTAAGTAATGGAAACGAAACAGAGCATATAGGTGCAAACAATGCCACATGAATTGTTTTTGCATAAATAATGTAACTTTTAATATGTTAACTTAATAGATTATGCAAAACAGTAAAAGCAGTCTCATACAACCATATAAATCAGAACTGATAATACTAAATACACTGGAGAACATGACTCGTCTAGCAAGTAGCTATTGGCAAATTTGGCCTGTAAATACAGAATTTACAAACTTGACCCTCCTCAATGCATGGACAACAATTAGATACGATTATCATGTATCGAATGGTTACCAATTCAACATTGTTACATAAGTTGCAATATCAGGTTGTGCTCGTTTCACGGAATTGGCGCAGCGCGGGATGGCAGGTGTGGCTTGACTTGGATTCCCTCTCCGAGACGCAAACCATGCCCGCAAACGAGCAGTGCCTCAGCTCGATGACAACGAATAAGCCTGAATAAGTTAGGGACCATGATACTTTTGAATTTAGTAAGGGATGTGAATCACAGCAGTCCAGCTAGTGTACACAACATGCATTCCACATCTTTCTAGAATGAGAGGTTGAAATAGAGGGTGCATTTATTTATAGCACACGACCTCCTCCCTTTGCTAAGAACATTGTTTTAATGTCTTGAACAACATCACAGGTGTTCATTACAGTTTTTTTCCTACCAAGGCCATTCGAAAGGAAGGACAAAATAATGCATCAGCTCCATGTCTCAAGATGAACCACTATTTTGTGATCAAATTGCTGAACCTGTCAGGCAATCTCTTAATGTTGTGGTACTTATGTATTTCTTCTATTTAATATCCTCTTTGTAATGGATTTATATTCCTAAACACCTACTCCCTCTGTTTCAATTTATAGGTCGTTTGATTTTTTTGGCACCAAGTTTGACTGGCTTGTCTTATTCAAAAAATTTCAGAATTATCGTTTGTTTTCATTGTGATTTAGTTTTGCATATAATGTACTTCAACTGCAACTTAAAATTTTCTATATTTTCGTAATTTTTTTGAATAAGACGGGTAGGTCAAACTTGATGCCAAAAAAGTCAAACGACCTATAAATTGAAACGGATGGAGTAGCATTTTACAATTCAAGTTTATGACATATGCAGCTAAGACATTGTGTCTACGGTAGCTTTCAGGAATAGAGGTATGCTAACACGGCAGTAAAACAAACTGCTGTAGTGTACGCTACTGTAGACTTGGAGCTACCAATCTTAACCATGGAACAGCCAGCGCAAAATAATAGCTATATTTCAATGTTCCTGTTATTTATGTCTCAAGCAGGTTGCCGAATTCTCCAGAAGAAGCCACTTTTAACAATTGATACCTAGCTACCCTGGCTTTTCAATCTTATCTACTACTGAATCCAGATTGAGGAATCCTTTTAATGGCATCAATCAGATATATTCTGTTAACTTTTGTATTCATGAACTGCTGAACCAGGAAGGTACCAACTAAAATGAATTTTCAGTAAGAAAAGCTGAATTGGACTGAATGCCCAAATAGCTAATTCCAATCAGAGATACGGAAATTTTGGATCAGCTAAAAATCTATCAATGTGTACTTGTCTATATCTTGTTACTTGCTAGGCTCGATGAGATTAAAAATTCAACTGGCCTTTTGGGAGATCAATATGTATTGTACTGAAGAGCACAACGGGTCTCCAACAGGGCCCTCAAAAATTTTCAGATACTAGTTCAATATTTTGCAACACTAGTCCTTCCGCCGCGTCCGGGAGCAGGAGGCCGCCGCGCTGGTCGACCGCGTCATCCGCGCCAACGCCACTGGAACCGTCGACCTGAGCGAGCTCCTCACCGAGTACGCCTACGCCGTGGTGTCGCGCGCCGCGTTCGGGGACGAGAGCGCGCGCGCCCTGTTGGACGGCGCCGACCGCGGGCGTTAGCTGAGGCAACGGTGCCGGTAGGGGAGATCCTGCCGTGGCTGGGATGGGTGGACGCCGTGCGCGGGCTGGAGGGGAGGATCAGGCGGACGGTCGAGGCGCTCGACGGCTTGGTCCAGAAGGTGATCGACGACCACCGCCGCCGCCGGCGGCCTCATCTGAACGGGGATGACGATGACGGGAGCGGCGGCGATCACCCACCGGGACTTGGTGGACGTGCTGCTGGCCGGCGGCCTCATCTGAACGGGGATGACGATGACGGGAGCGGCGGCGATCACCCACCGGGACTTGGTGGACGTGCTGCTGGACGTCCACAACATGGACGAGGAGTACGGCGGCGTCACCGGCCGGGCAACATCGATCGATCAGGATATGTTCACCGCGGGCACGGACACGGTGACGACGGTGATGGAATGGGCCATTGCGGAGCTCGTCACGCACCCGCAGGCCATGCGCAGGCTCCAGTCCGAGATCCGCACCACCACGTCCAGCGGCGGCGGCGGCGGCAGCAAGATGGCCTGCTACCTGCGGGCCGTGGTGATCGAAGGAGACGCGCCGGTGCCGCTGCTGGTGCCCCGGGAGGCGGCGGCGGACGCGGAGATCCTGGGCTACCTACCACGTCCCGGTGCGCGCGCGCGTGATGGTCAACGCCTGGCCCATCGACCGGGACCCCGCGACGTGGGGAGACGACGCGGAGGAGTTCGTGCCGGAGAGGTTCCTGGGCAGGGCAGCGACGTCGGACTTCAGGGGCCAGCACTTTGAGCTGGTGCCGTTCGGCGCCGGCAGGAGGGCGTGCCCCGGAGTCGGGTTCGCCGAGGCCAGCATCGAGACAGCGCTGGCGAGCCTGCTGTGCCACCTTGACTGGGAGGCGTCATCGGCGTTGGACATGAGCGAGATGAACGGGATCAACGTCCATATCAGGGCCCGTCTCACGCTTGCAGCTAAGCCGTGGAATGGATAGATCTCTCATAAGCTGATTAAACTGTAACTGTTGCTACAAGTACTGCGCCCGCAAGGTCAGTTTACATACATGATTACATGTATTCTTCTCGATCTCCTCTGTTCTGGACGGAACTTGTCGAGCAATGGACATGCACAAGAATGATTAAAAAAAATTATATTGTAGTTGTAAGTGTTAAACTTCTTGCTTGTCTGCGAGTAAACACTAGCTAGAAGGCTAGCTTGGTTGTTTTTGAAGCACGGCAGTGTTGCCCATTGCTGCACACATCGAGAGAGATTGATTACACCAAACATTTTGAACACGCACGTACAATTATGCAGCAGATTTATGATCGACAATCTTATCCGGCGTTACGTTGGAGCTCCTCCAGGGATTAGGGATGGATGGATCTATGTGTGTGTGTATATGTGATCTATAACAAGCTCTCATCATGGCGTCTCCGATGCGTCCTTGAGGTCGTAGACCTGCAGCAGCGCGCCGCAGTCCTTGAGCGGGTCCTTGCGGAAGAATGCGATGGGGTTGGCGTAGCGGACGCCCTGCTGCTTCATGCCGTTGTTGCAGGTGAGCGGGACGCGGGCGCGGTCGCGGAACTCCTCGATCTCGGAGCACTCCGGGTCGGGGCTCTTGGCCAGCACCACCTCGCAGATCTCCGACTGGTGGTCCTGGTCGATCTCCAGCTTGTACCACCCGCCCTTGTCCGTCGTCGCCTCCGCCTTGAGCGTCTCCTTGCTGCCGCCGAACGGGCGGCAAACGATCTCAACCGTCGCGCCTGCCATGCCCATATGCCATGCAGTATACAAGTACTAATTAATGAACACAAGGCAAGGCAATGCAATGCAAGCGTGATCGATGATATGATGTTCGTTCGATCGTACCCTCGACGTTCTTGGACGCTTTGGTCTCGAAGCCGGCGCGGCACGGGTCGCAGTACACGCGGCCCGTCACCACGAAGCCACCGCCCTGCTCGGCGGACGCCACGCCGGCGAGGGCCGCCACCAGCAGCACCGCCGCCGTGGCGATTCTCAGCATCGTCAACTCGTTGGGGATCGGCTGCTGCCTCGCCGCCATACAGTCTAGATAGCCAGTCTCGTCTCGATGGACCGGATGGTCGGAAGGGGAAGAAGGGCCATTTATGGGCGTGGTGTGTGGGGGATCAGACAGAGGCGGAGCTCGTTTCCAGGCACGCCAACACCTCGCCGCCATCCCTTCTGTTTGACCGCGAGCCCAGCGCGCGCATGCCGTACGTTCGTTCCCCTCCGATCCGCGCGCCGCATGCAAAGCTCTAGCGCCGTGTGTACGTGGTGTGGGACACCAACGGCCATCACTGTGGTGGCGCAGCGAGGGAAGCCAACAAGTTGTTTGACTGAATTTAATTTCCCAATTAACAACAAGAAATCCGCGCGGCTTCCTCGCCAACCGCGGTATCCACATCAGTAAAAAAAAAAAAAAAATTTACCCCGTTCGATGGTAATCCGATGGCTCCAAGACATACATGACTCATCATCTCATGTCCTGTTACAGAAAGCTAACTCGCACCTCAGCTTGTTACAGTTACACCCAGATCTAGCTAGGAGCATGCATCAGCAAATTAACACAGATACTTGACCCAACTCAAATTAAAAGACCAATTCACCAATCTTCTGCGCCATTCCTCTGCACAAAGATTAATACAGAACCCTCAACAATGACATCGGCATTCAGTTTCGCTGCCATACATCGATGTTCAATGCGCGGAAACAAGCGATGCCAGCACGGATTTTCCTCTCTAGTTTTTCCTTTTTTTACCATTCTCTTCTTGGATCAGCCAGAGCTTACAGATGCTGACCCAGATGAATTAACCATACATGGCTCCAAGTAGCCAGATCAAACCTTACTCTTCTGGTCTTCGATTTTCTGGAACGAGGTGAACCACTGCTTCCACGTGGCGTCCCCCTGCTGCTCAATCCATGACAAGAAGCAGCTGTCGAGGAGGCAGAATAGGTTCACGTACAGGAGCTGGTATCGCACCGGGATGAAGCGGAAGTTGGCGATCTGCACGGCAGGCCAGATTGTCCCGCCTAACACCAGAGCAGGAATGAAATCCCTTTTCACGTCTTCCTTCACCTGCTCTACGCTCCTCCCCTGACCGAGGCCCACGTACGAGAAGAAGAAGAGAAGGTCCACCGGTCCAAAGAGGAGACCGTCCGCAGCGACTTTTGAGGCAACGAATTTGAACGTGTTGGGCTGGAATCTCCGCCGGATGAAGCGGTCCAGGTATTCATACCTACAAGCAGCAACAAAGCCTTAGCGACAGATATTGACAAATAGTTTTGATATTTATTTATTACTCATAAAACAACAGGGAACTGCTTTCATCAGTATTGTCACAAAATCTATAAAGTATCCATAGTTCCATACCACAATTATCTTAACCAAATTTTGCAAGTGCAGCAGATAAGTGAGGACTGAGGTGATTGTGGAATTCACCGTTCATTACTAATGAATACATCAAGGTGGGAGTGAATAAGACTGTTGGAGTTTGTTTGCTGTAGCAGTTATTAGAGTATTTCTCTGTCCAAAAATTAAAATCTGTACAATCAGGATTTTTTATCTGATAGTCCAGTGATCAACTACTATGTACTAAATAGTCTGCACTGATTACTACACACTGAAGAACATGCAGCTGGACAGCAAATCTATGTTGAACTGGACCACGGAGTGTGCAAATGAACAAACAATTATGTACTACTGCAAAGTACAGCCCAAGATACTTCTACTCTTAAAGTTGATGTTTTCCCCTTGTGCACTAAAAGCCAGTTGCCTGACCACACAGTTAAATAAAGAGGCAAGATTCAGTGAGACTGAGACAAGAACTACTAGCATGGTTGTGCATGGATCCCTGTACTGCTGCTAATGCTATATTGATATTTATTATGTTGAAAGAAACACATGCATTTGCACTAATGCTTGCACCCATTGGCTTCCTTAATTATGCCAGCAATCAATAACCTAGTAGTAAATATCTGCATCCAAAAGAGCTTGTTAAATCCAGAAGTACCATGACACATTCAAGCAAATGATATGTTCTTAGATCTATTCAATTTCCAAAAATTAGTAAAGTATTAGTACTATGACACACCATATACTGCCATTCGTGTTGTAACCAACATGATTACGTAAAAATGCAGAACATTGGTGCATGATTGGGACTACATCCTCACTTTGCCCTTTTATCTTTTATATCTTAAATTTCGCCATTTAATTTGAGTGTGTTTGCTATCCTGTATTTCCCTTTTGTCTGCAATGCTTGGGGACTGAGACTGAAATCAAAGTCGTATTGTTACAGATCTTTTGTTGTAAAGAAATAAAATCATAGAAAGGGTAAATTTAATGCAATGTGCTAAAATGCAGGCAATTTACCAGTAATGTCCAACAGGCCCAACAAAAGCAAAACCAAAAGAGCTTGTGATTCCCACTCTTTTCCAATCAACTTTGAACTCTTTATCTTTATCTTTGTCCTGTAAAAGGAACAAGAATTTTGTTGAATAGATGACAATAAAATTGAAGAATGAAGATATTAGAAGTAGACACCCAAACAAAGAATAATCAATAAACTGCCTATGAAGGCAGAGATAATTTATATGGGGTGCCGAGCGTAAAATGAAATGCCAGCCAGGGTTCCTTGAATTCCCAATCTCGTATCTGAGCAAAGGCACCGTGAACAGCAATAAATATATTGTTTGAACTAACTAGATGGCACATAGCAGACATAACCTGCTCTAAAGCTGCACTGCACTCACTTTATTTATAGGAGGAAAAAATATAGCAACCACACCCTAGATCCAAGTAATTCAAAGGTTGGTTTGCTGATTGGAAACAAGTCAAATATGTTACCTAAATTACATATTAACAATAATCAAAACAAGCTCCCATAGCTGGTTATGCTCAGAATTGAAAGAACAAACAAGCACATCTGAAGCTAAATAGACAAATGGCTAAACATTGCTATCAAAGAAAGAAATGAAAACTGCAAATCTGTTCTGTAAGTACATATTGTCAGAATACTAGGACACCCACCCACCCAACTTACTTTACATTGACATATCATCAAACTACACAGATAAAAACAACCGCTGTGACCTTAAACCCCCCACCCCCAAAAAAAGTGAATGCCACAGAAACCGAAAGGTTGACAGCAAATCACGTGGTCAAAAAATAAACCCGGTTTGCAGGGTAAGCTATTTACCAAGCAAACTTCCACTTTAGGAAGAGAGGGAAAATGGCTTCAACTTCTCACTCCATTACACATTTACTCCTCTAAGTCATGCTGCTGGGAGCAAAAGAAAAGCTCTAATACTACCCAACAGCAGCAGCTACTGAGCTACACATGAATACCCCAAATGGGAATGAATGGCCATCAGACATCACTGACCAATCAGACCTCGAATCTCCGTTTTAGCAACAAACCTCCACAGGAAGCTCTCACTGCCATAGAAGTCTATAGACATCCACAAGAACATTTGACAAGACTACGGAATCATCACAATCAGATAATATTAATATATTAAGGGGTTTCCCCACCAAGCCCTCCAGTTCCTTTGCAGGTAATCTGACACAAAGCAGGCACAAATCCAGGCCTCATCCTCCTTCAGGAGCTGACAACTTGACACTGTTGAGCTGCTTGCTGTTTCAGGTTACTGACCAAATCCACAGCTCGACCGAATCTACTATTAAACATCGCCTACGCATTATGAGGTATGCTAGTAGGTCATACTATTGCACACAAGTTCGAACTCGCAAGGAATCGCCCGATTAGCGCGGGCGAGGATAGGAACGGAAACGCCAGCAAATCCGGGGGCAACCCGGTAGGCCGGTACAGGAACTGGCGAAGGAATCGAAGTTTCACGGGGATGAACAAGGGGAGCGGAAACGGTGTGGGTGATTGGGGCTGCTACCTCGGGGGTGTTGGTGGTGCTGACGCGGCGGTCGGGACGGGCGGAGTAGTGGGTGACGGCCTGGGCGCCGATGTCGCCAAGGCCCCAGAGGATGCCGGAGCTGACGACCTGCGTGCGCACCGGGTGCGAGGACAGGCACTGCTGGTACCATCGCCATAGCCGCCGCATCACCACCGCGCCGCGCAAGCGAAGAGAGAGAAGAGAGAGGAGGGGAAGGGAAGCGTGCCCCTTCCTCCCCCGCTTTTTTATTTATCAGTTTTGCTATTTTTTTTTCACGAGGCAGGGTTCGGTGGATTTTAGGTACCCTGATGAAGGAAAGGAAGACGATGATGCAATTTTGGAATAGTCAGAGAAATCTTGACAGTTGAGAAATTGTTTATACATGAGAATATTTGTTGATGAAGGAATATTCAAAGAAAGACGTTGATGCAATTTTGGAATAGTAAGAATCTTGACTAGTTGGTGACATTTTCCTAGAATTTTTTTATACACAAGAATATTTGTTGGAGTAAAATCGATTATTTCCCTCGTCATTAGTTTCTTGTGCAGCACACTAATTAAATAATTAGCGCATACACTTCAATATGATTTGAGAAAGATCTGGAGTTTGAATCCTAACGAACACACCGGCTCCTATTTGAGGTCTAAGGCTATCCGCAATGGGATCCCTCGTCCCACCTATTCAAATCCGACTCCACTCTGTGCGTCATGTCAGTTACAGTAGCAAAACAGTATCAAACAGTGTCAAAACAGTACCAAACAAGTATCGCTGCAGTGTTTTTTGGAACTCCTTTTGAGGAGTCCCATTGCGGATAGCCTAAGGAAGTGTACACATACATGTGGTGTGGGGTGAGGGGAGAGGCTTGACATTTGAAGAAGGAACTGTGAATGGGTGACGTATGATGTGCGTTCCTTAGGGAAACCTCAATTCTTACATATAACCCATTCAGTACTTATATTCAATGTCAATTTTTAAAAAGCTCTAATGTATCAAGTTTTTTATGCTAAGTTGGTCTATGCAATTTGTAATTTTTTTTTGTAACCGTAAAAATAACACGGGGTATTCGACCATGCTAGCCCCGGATCCTTTGTGTCTCTCTTTCCCAAGGACATGGATTATTGTTTTATTATTACTTATTAATGTGGAAATATGTTCTTGTTTCTGATGGGGGAACAGTGTGAACAGAGGAATGCAGCATGGGGGCGGTTTTGCTAGTGCCATGAACGCTTCTTCGTCTCCGGAACGGCAATTCTATTACATTTCTTCTGTTCACATAGTTGGACAATGGACTGTGGTTCTAAGCCTTCAGCCTGTTCGCTACAACTTATAAGCAGCAGCTGCTGTTTTTTACTGTTCATTATAATACATTGTACTATAGAAACAAGAAAAATTGCAGCGTAAGGACTGTAAACTGGCTGCAGCGAACGAACTGCTTGATTCGTCGATTTGAACGCGCACCGCTGCACCACTCAACAAATCAGCGATATTTTTCTGCCTTTTTTTTTTCTAAACCTCCGGTAACCAATGCTGAGTGCTTGCTTACGTGGCAGCACCGTCCAAGGGGCAAACACAGCCTCAAAAAGGTTTTAAAGTACCACCTCTGTCCAAAAAACAACAACAATTACGGTAGAAGATGAGCACTCTTGGAACTATTACAAATTTTATTTTTCATAGTTTAATTCTAGACGCGGTATATGACTAGACTCTATATAAAGTTAGTAAGATTTAGAAAAGTTTACTCAAAATCACTTAGTTTTTTTAATTACAAATGTACTAGTAGTAATTAATTTATTATGGCTTAGGATAAGAATCCGATGTTCTTATAAAATTGAACTAGTTTTCTATGAAATTTCTTTGTGATTCTATGAATTTTCTTTGTGATTCATGTGAAATTCCTAAATTTGAAAAGAGTCATAATAGATAATAACCATCATTTCAGGCGTTGACCTAGAAGTTAGCTCAGGAAACGTGATTGCTCTCATCTCCTAATATAATAAATATATTTATCTGACAGATTTATAAGTTGATAAACCCCTTACCGATACAGACTAATCTTAGCTGACTCGTAGTCGGAGGAAAAAAAAATTCTTATCTGAACTGTGGGTTCAGACAATGTTTACCATTCATTTGCTAACTGGCTATTATTGCAAAAGCACGTGGGTTTGATAATTGGGTCAATTCCGCCGGTCTCTGTTTAATTTCCATGTGGAACCATGACAGAATACAAACGTTTTTTTTTTGTTTGATTTGATAATAAGGTGCATCGATCCTCAGCTCAAAGCTTATGCGTGTTTGGCAATTAAACTGCAGAGACTTGATATAACATGTTCTCAATCATCACGGTTAATTCCATTCCGACGACGACAGTGATGGCGGCGGTGACGCAGCTCCGTCTCTCCGTGCAACTGACCCTGATCTGGATCTGGTTGGAGGAGCGGAGCAGAGCACGTACAACATGAGTTGTGTTGACACCATTCGATTCGCAACCACCACCAGCCCAAGAACAAGAAGGCAATATCCCCGACCTCTCGATCCAGCTCAAAAAACCTGCCAATCTGCCGTGCCACCGAATACGTACTCCTATCTAATGCATCATTCTCTTCTATCTGTAACTACTAGTGCAAGCCCTCCGACTGAAGCTAACCGCCTTGGAGCTGCCGGGATCGACGGCGACCGGGCACTTGACGCGCTGCGCGTGCGTGACCGTCACCAGCTTACCCATCACGTACCCTCTGGTCCTGACGGCCAGCTCCAGCGTCAGCGGCACTCCGCCGCCGTCCGCCGCCGGAGCAAGCGCGGCGCCGGCTCCGTAGAGAGGGGTCTTCTCGCCGTGCAGGATCACGGAGGCGACGCGGCGGCTCGCCCGAGGCTGGTAAAACCTGACAAGCTGCATGCATGCAGGGCACGGTCGATCGAGGTCATCATATCAGTTAAGTTGCTGATCGATATGCTAGCTACACCACCTGTAACTGGAAGAGAGCTAGTACCTGTCCGTTGGCGATGGCGATCTCCGAGTAGGTGATCCTGATGGAGCTGGACGAGACGTGGATTCCGAACGTCGTCGAAGGGTTGTGCACGTTGATCTCCAGCGAGCAGTTGAGCGTGACCAGCTTGGTGGGCACCCCGGTGCGGTCCGTGCCTTGCCCGGCGTAGAACCTGTGCACCGTCAGCCTCTGCGTGCGTGCAGATGAACACATATAGCAGACGAGACGACGCGGTGGGCCAGAAAGAGCAAAGCTTGTGGTCGTCACAGCAATGCTCCTGCGAACGGATGTGATGGTGATGCCAAGTAGGACAGGAGAGTACGTACCTTGACGGCGACGCTGGGCCTGTCGCGTCGAGCGGCTCCCCAGACGACGAGGCAGACGACGGCGAACGCCAGGACCAGCACCGAGAGCCAGAAGGCGACGACGCAGCACCTCGTCGGGAGCTGCTGCTGCTGCTCCTCCTCCTCCTCCGGCTCCCGCTCCTCGCCGCCGCCGTACGCGCCTTCCTCCTCGTCGATGGTGCCCACCTCGCGCCACCACCCCTGCTGCGGCTGCGGCTGCTTGGAGGCGGAGGCCAGCTGGACCAGCCGCCTCCTGCCGCCGCCCAGCGACGAGGAGCGGAGCAGCGCCCCGGAGAAGCGGGTGGCGGAGGAGACCCTGGAGTGGCGCCCGCCCGATGATCCCGACGGGCGCGAGGGCGACTCCAGGGGGCTGCTGATGCTGCTGTACACGGGCGTGGCGCGCGCCGTCGACGACGGGCTCTGCACGTAGTACGCCGGCCGCTTCGGGGACGTCGCCGTCGCCGACTGGGTCGTCACGTCCGACTCCGACGCCGCGTGCTTCATTTCATTGATTTGCAGCTACTGGCTGAATTTTAAGTCAGTCTCCTCTCCTCACCTCTCTGGTGACTGACTCTATGCGTTCGCAACGACGTACTGTGGCCGAGGATACAAGATCGATAAGAGGCAGAGCTCTGCGGCCTTTTCTTTTCCGATTGTGTGGTCCAAATGCACGGCAATGGGCTACAAGAAGAAGATTGAGGATGAGCTCAGGATTTGCCAAGAGCAGAAAAACACTAAAAACCCTCTCGGTTGGCATGCGCACGGCACGATTCATGAATGAATGCTACGATGCATCTAGGACGACTGGACCTTGAACGCAATGCGACCCTGCTGCGCGCGTGCCCACTGCACAGAGAGATCGACGATGAACCTCAAGTCCTCAATTGCAGACAAATGGAGGAGCAATGCAAATGGCAGGAATACGAGGCCATAAATTTCATTAAAAAAAACAGTAATAATACGTAATGCAGTGCATGCCGGAGAAGAAGCAAAGCCGCTTGACGCATCAAGCGCCGCACCACCTCACCTCAGGCTGTTCGTTATTCACGACAGAACAAGTCAACCGCAACACACACCACTCCCTTCTTCCGATCAGAGCGCATCTCCTCCAGCTTCCATCCTCCTACACAAACGCACGCACTCCCTGAATTCCGAAACAGAGACCTCTAGTCTCCTCAGAGCACCGGCGTCAGCAGCGGCTTCTGGAGGACGTGCGCCTCCAGGTTTCCCAGCACGAGGTCCGCCATGGCCTTGCGGGTCTCGTACGTCGCGCTGCCCACGTGGGGCACCAGCACCACGTTGTCCAGCGCGAACAGCGCCTCCGGCACGTTCGGCTCGTCCTCGAACACGTCCAGCCCCGCGCCGCCCAGCCGCCCCTCCACCAGCGCCGCCACCAGCTCCGGCTCGTCCACGTGCGGCCCGCGACCGATGTTGATCAGCACGCCCTTGGGGCCCAGCGCCTCCATCACCTCCCGGTTCACGATGTGCCGCGTCTGCTCGTTCAGCGGGCACGCCACCACCAGGATGTCGCTGTTCGACGCCAGCTCCGCCACCGACGGGTAGTAGGTGTAGTTGGGGTACGACTGCTGGGTCCTCTGGTAGTAGTTCACCGGGCAGTCGAACGCCTCCACCCGCTTGGCCACGGCCAGACCGATCCGCCCCAGACCGATGATGCCTACTCTCTTCCCGCTGAACTGCAAACCATCCATCATACACATTGAAGAACGATTAATGAAACTCCAGATCATACAGTATGAGAACGGAATGGATACTAATCTTATTTCAATCATGACTGGCTGAGCAACGGACATATATAGCATGATGACATATGTTTTACAAAAGAGAAGAGCAATGGCTGACTAGCAAAAGTGCAGAGTTGGGAGTAAGAAGCACTACTGTGCGACGTTCTTCTGATAACATGCAACCACCAGCAACAATCAGATCACTGGAGTGAGCAACGGCTTATCCGACGCGTGCGCCTCTAAATTCGCTATGACCAAGTCCGCCATCGCCCTGCACGTTTCTTCAGTGTCGCTGCCCACATGAGGCACCAGCACAACATTGTCCAGCCCAAACAGCTGCTCTGGAGCAAAGGGCTCGTGCTCGTACACATCAAGGCCTGCTCCTCCCAGGCGCCTCTCAACAAGCGCAGACACGAGCTCAGGTTCGTCCACGTGCGCCCCACGGCCAATGTTTATGAGCACGCCTTCCGGTCCTAGCGCGTCGATGACCTCATGGCTAACAATGCGATGGGTCTCGGCGTTAAGCGAGCATGCCACGACAAGCACGTCGCAGTTGGCTGCCAGGTCAACAGCGTTCGCGTAGAACTTGTAGTTTCGAAAGGGCTTCTGTGATCTTGAGGTATAGCTGATCGGGCAGCCGAATGCCTCTGCTCTTTTCGCTATTGCTAAGCCTATCCTGCCAAGCCCCAGAATAGCGACTCTCTTGCCACTGAACTGCACGGA
The DNA here is from genome assembly GCA_030272315.1 of Paspalum vaginatum. Taxonomy (NCBI): domain Eukaryota; kingdom Viridiplantae; phylum Streptophyta; class Magnoliopsida; order Poales; family Poaceae; genus Paspalum; species Paspalum vaginatum. The sequence continues at coordinate 161,002 of CM059014.1, read as the reverse complement.
GATAACAAGAGTCATTTTCTCGGTCTGTCTGTGTTCTAACAAACCTCACGTCAGTCTGTGTACCCTCATGCTTTTGAAGATCTAAGACGATGCAACACACAACCTCACGAAAAACTTTGCCCATGTTTGACATAACACTAACCTTATCATTAGACCTCTAATGTAATGAGGAACAATGCCGAAAAGGTGAAGAACCACATCATCCATGGTTTTCACGTGCGGATCCAACAACAATCTCTATGGATTTCAGTCGAAATACTATGCTAGAATAATCACTATGGATTTGTATCATTAAAATTTAAAAGGATGTGATCCTGTCCACCTTAGTTTTCCATTCACAGGAGATGAGGAGAGAGGACCTTAATTCCAACAAACGACATTTCTAGCTGTTAGGAAGGAAGGTCAACCAAACTTCACTTGCAAAACGAATCTCCTATTGTTTAGATCGCAAAACCAGGAGTACCAATGTATCCTATTGACCCAAAACAAGGAGTATTTGCTACTACAAAGTGTTTAGATCGCAGGGGAGTACCAAATCAGTCGATTAATAATAACGCGGGAGTACGTAAAATGGAGCAGCCATCAGTAATAAGCAGCAATAGGCACTTAATATGTCATGAAGAAGAAGAAGAAGAAGAAATGAGGGAGAGAAAAAAAAAGAGAGGCGACGCACCCGCGTGGTGAGGCTGTACTCGCCCTTGGCCTTCCACATCCCGGCGCGCACGTATCGGTCGGCCTGCGGGATCCTCCTTAGCACGGCGATGGCGAGCCCGACGGCGAGGTCGGCGACGTCGTCGGTGAGGACGTCGGGCGTGTTGGTGACCCGGATCCCGCGGTCGCGGCACTTGGCGAGGTCGACGCGGTCGATCCCGACGGAGAAGGACGCGACGATCTCGAGCGCCGGGAGCGCGTCGATGAGCGCGGCGTCGGCGCCGTAGTTGGCGTTGCCGACGACGGCGCGGATGGAGCCGGCGTGCGCGCGGAGGAAGCCCTCCCGGGCGGGCCCCGGCGGGGACTCCCAGAGGCGGTGCAGGCGGCAGCGGCGGTCCAGCTCCTGTTCCAGGTACGCGTTCATGGGGTGCAGCAGCAGCACGCCCAGGGACTCCATGGCTCGCCGCCGCGGTGCGTTCCTGGTTGGTCGGGGAGGGGGAGGGGGAGGCGTGCGTGACCGTGGCGAGGAGAGGATAGATTCCTCTGTGGTTTTGGTGGCTTGGAGCGGGAGATGCCGCCCGCCCGATGGGCCCAGCGTTTATCACGAGGCCAGCCGGCAGCGGCTGCGGGGCGGGTAGGTAGCGAGCGACTCGACTCCTAGCGGCTACTTACCGCCTTGGGGGGGCCCTCTCCCGGTTCACAACACCAACGACGACCAAGTCACCAGACTTTTTCAGGAAAAAAAAACAAACAAACTACTGTGCTGTGCAGGCATGTTTTCTTCTTCCCTTGTGATTTCCATGTGTGTGTGTGTGTGTTTTTTTCACAGATTACAGTTACAATCACATGTCTTGGTGAAGACACAGCTCCACCAGGTTAAGTTATTCCGTTACGTATTACAATAACCAGGCCGGATGGGATGACCACACAGGTGGAGAGTGAAGACTACTCCAAATTAGCCTAATAACAGAAAATGCAACTAAAAGCACGAGCTGTGCCAGTGAGTTTAGTAGTTTACTACCACTGCAAGTTTGATGATCTTCGTGCGGGCAAGAACAACTTATCGCTGCTTTATGTTTCCAGGACAGGGGATGAGCATGTCCAAATCCAAAGCAACTTCCTCGATGAGCAAGCCCAGGATGTCCTCCCCGGCCTCTCTGATGAGGCACTCTGTCTGTTCCATGCAAACCCAGCCCTGCCAGCCCATGTCCCAGACGCCGTTGATCGATGCATCTGTGCACCTCAGATCCCTCTCCAGCTTCATGTCTAGGCCGTCTTTGGTGCCACCGCGGGCGTCTTCGATGCAGTAGCCGTTCAGCTTTCTGATCCCGTTACTGATTTCCCTCAGCAACTCCTCCAATGACAGGTACCCCGACGATGATCTGCATCTCTGGCCCTGGAACCCAGTGCAGCACAGACGGCTTTGCAGGTGGTGCTTCTGTTCCAGCTGCTCTCCTGCTGCGTCCAAATACAGCTTGCCGTTTTTCATTTCATCCTTGGAAATCCTGCTGTAGTGGCTGTTCAGATGCTCATACACATCGATGCCTATGAGTTCAGCTGCTCTGCTAAGGAATGGTTTGTCACTCAGGAGAAACAAACTGATCTCGTCTTTTATCTCAGCTTCCTTTGTCGGTGTACTGTCTGTCCATGGGTGAATGCCATCTTCATCAGCTGAGCTGATTCTGAATCCATGGCTAGTAGATAGCAAAGTTTCACTAGAATCTTTCGTGTTGCCTGCAACAGAAAGGGGTTCTTTTAGAGTGAAACCACTGAGATTTTTAAGAGTAATGCAAGCCTGCAGTTCCTTACCGCCCACAGAAGACTCTTCGTCCCAATCAGCACTTGGGCAGCTTCCGTCGCTAGGCGTTGCACTATATTCTGTGGATGGACCGTCAATTTGGTCCAGGGCATGAAAGATCTCTCTTTCTATCTCATAAGCCTGCATTACGAGCGAAAGAATGAGGGGATAAACAATATATATATACAGATACATCATCTTACGTGGCAATCAATATATGAATGATCTCAACTAAAAGAATGTACGGATGACTTTGCTGAAACTTCTAAACCTAAGAATTACTTAATTTTCTAAATGTAGGGAAGAAAGCAATGTTTCAGTTTCAGTAACTTGTTAGCTAGTGGATAATTATTTCCCATGCTTTAAAGGGGTGTAATATGCAAATAATGAACGGAAATTCTACATGCCATGCTGTCAGAGCATACCACTAATTCATCAATGGTTGAGCTCTTAACGTTTCTCCTGGCGACTCTCTTCTCTCTGGGCTTGTTAGGCAGTTTCTGTAACATAGGTTGTATTGAGTCACAGGTTTCACTGCTACTTGATGCAACCGATTTCTTATCATGCTTTTTCACTACTTTCGTGTTACGAGATACTGGTCCTGCTTTTGCCTTTGCAGTGTTCCTCCCTTCTCTGTTTCTTTCACTTAAATAAGGTTTTTGTTTCTCCCTTGTTCTCCTATTGATTTCAGTGGTCTCCTTTGTCTGCTGCTTTCTGCTTGTAGGAGAGATGACCTTGATTTCTTTCAGGGATTTTGATCGAGCTTGTTCAACACTTCTCTCTCTGTAAGATGGTTTCATCGATGGAACCTGATCAATCAATCCGGTATCGTATGAAGCACTGATGCCCTTCTTTGAACTAGTAGAATTCTTCTGAACAGTGTAATATTCTGGTGACAGATTTTCTGACCTAGGCATCTCTGTATCAAAACCAGACTCCTCTCCAAATAATTGTTGCGGTAGCCTTTTTGACTTGGGCATCTCAATATCAAACAGTGCTCTTGGTGAGCTGACAGTCTTAATCTTATCTTCTTTCATGATAGAATTATCCTTTTGTGAGGGCAATCCATCGAGGCCCATGAGCTTGGCTACCAAACTTGGGGATTTAGGCCTGTCAGGCTGTACTGCTGCACAGGATGGCAACGATCTGTGCGCCACTTTCTTCTGCTGGGTAGACTTGGACATCATATAATTATTCGGCAAGTATCGTGCTGACTGGCTCAAAGAGGCTTGCTCGTTACTGGAGGACACCGGCAAGAGGTTCCTCCTGTAGAAACTATCCTTGACCACATTCTTCAATTCATCAGTAGAAAGGCTCAACTGCCCATGCAATCCATCATTAGCAGTTCTAGGCAATACCTTCTTGGCGCTCGATGGTCTCAGGAGGACTTCACGGATTATGGTGTCTATTTCTGGAGATTTTTCACCAGCTTCTGGCCTTCTCTTCTTGCTGGATAGTCTCATGCTCTGCGATGTGTCTTGAAACCTCTCCAGCATCGCAAGAGACTCCTGGAGGTCCATGGCGCCTCTTAGAAGGTCCTCTGCAAAATGTTTGGATAGTGAGGGCCCCATAAGGTAGTCCCCATGGAATGACATGGATCTTTCCCTCTGGTAGCTTTGTGATGTGCTCCGTTCTGAGCCTTTGCAGTTCCTACAAGCTGAAGGTTGAAGTGTAACAACACAAGGGGCAGCACACTGGGCTGATTCAGGATAGCTGCCATCTTTGCTTCTGGAGGGAAGGCTCTTCGAAAGGGATCTGCAAACCACTGACCTGAAACTGTCTTGATGCATGTTGTATTTTCTTTATTTTTTTTCTCTGGAAGAAACAGAAGATAGAGGAATGTACAAACTTGAGATGGGCAGAACATAAATACTAAAAAAGTATCCCATCTGAGCAGGAGATGGAACAAAATTAAAGAAACGATATTTTGGTCAAATGAGGAGGGATAATCTTACATTATCTTGAGACAATACAATTAACGCAAGGAAGAGGAGGTGGCAAGTTAGGAGCTTGATTGTTTCAGGAACAGGTGTCTGTCTGAGTTCTGAAGTCTCGAGAAGGACCCAGAGAAGAGGAAGCTGCAAATAACAAGAAATCCATTATTAGTTTCCGAGGGAGGAGATAAGACTCCACATTTTTTTATTGTAAAAAAGAAAAAGTTTCAGAGGTAGCACAGCAGGAGATAAAGACTACACAATGTTTATATTCTAAAAAGAAAGGGCTTAAGACAGAGAAGCACATAGTACGCATTAAAATTTTACAAACACGCGGAATTTCTGTCTTTTGCAAGAAACAACGACTGCGGAATAAATAAACAGGCGAGGACAGGAAGCAGTTGGGGGGAACTGGTTGCAGGAAAGCCATGGAGAGACCTTATTTTTTTCTTTATTTCCGCGGAACATGTGTGCGCCATCAGTAGCCAGCCACCTGGGCCTTTTTACTGATCCATGGCCGCTGGAATTTCACATGGGGCAAAGACTGAAGGAACAGCTCACAAGCGCTGCTTGCTTTTGTTTGTGCCGCGGAGAGGCAAAGGGAGTGACGAGTTTAGAACCAAGAAGATTCAGGGTGGAGGAACAGCTCGAACAGATCCTAAACCTGAAGCAGCTCTCCCGTCTCCCCCAAAATTCACAATAAGCTTCCGCTTCCCTATCCTGCCATGGACTCCAACTGTAGTGTATTTGGGGTCACGCAGCAACATGAGGAAACGACCTAAAATCACAATCAAACTGCACGTTTCTTGGCCTGTCTGACTATGAAGTCTGAATATTGTTCCTGGCGAACCCCAACTTGAAGCATTCCCAAAGCAAGGTACGGTTAGAACTGAGAAGACAATTTCGTGGGTCTCCCGCCCCCCAAACTGCAAAAATTTGGAGCGAAACGGAGCTGGAGGGAAGGGGATGAGAGGGGGGGGGGGGGGGGGGGGAGGCACCTTTTTGCCCCTTCGCGGGAAGGAGGAGAGCCTGCAGGCTGCAGCTCTGTGTCTGCCTCTTGGTTCGGTGGGTGTCGGTGCCTCCGAGGTTGCTGCCTGCTTGCAGGTAGGAGGACTACTAGTAGGAGAAGAGAAACGCAAGATCTGTGGAAGAAGCAGCAGGGCATTGAGGCAAGGAGGAAGTAAGAGTGGAGAGAGCTACTGCTAGCCCACTGCCTGCCTGGTGTGGCTTCCCTTCCTACGGCGACACACACCCTGCTTTACCTCTTGGTGCTGGCGCTGGCGCCACTTGACGTAGTACGTACCGGCCGCGAAAGCTCAGCAGCGCCTCATCAGCCCATGCCAATGTCCGTCCGTCTTTTGATGAGGGGAGCGGGTCGTGGGGACAGTGCAGTGGACACTGGCTCTACGTTTACTTTGACCAGGCATGGCTGCTCTGCTTCGTTCGTCCGTTCCTGGAGTGATGCCTGTGTACGGTACGGGGTGTGTGGATGTCATCCATCCTCTGTCTGTCCGGGGCAACCCAGACGAGGATAGCTTCATCATATCATTAAAAAGATGAAGAACGAGGCGTACGGAGAAGAAATAAATGAATGTGTATATGTCTGTCTGAAAGCTTGCTGGCATTCTGAGTGAACGAACTGAATCTTCTTAATAGCTCCATGATAATCAAGATCTCCAATTCCTTTCTAATGGCAGCCTGCTGACACAGATGCTGAGCGCCAATGCAGCTTTACTACTGTATTAGTTAGTTTGCCGCCAAGTTGGACTCCTCCATGCACGCACGCACGCTGGCTCATTCAGATGAGATCCATGCCATGCATGAATCATGATGGTAGTTAGTTGGTGGCACGACAAACACTAGAGACAGACAGACTGGGCACAATCAGTAGCACTGTAGCAGTGCCCGTCTCCACCATGGATCAAACACACTGAACCCGCGTTGTTCTCGTTGAATCTGGTCAAACCAGGAGGGGTCGGATGCATGTGCTCTTCAACAAGAATTTCGGATCTGAGTACCTGCGCCTGCGCGGCGACGACTGTGACTACTCCCTCTTCAGCTCTCAACCTCCATCGTCATTCCATTCCATGGGAGACCAAATGGATCGCGCGATGTTTTCTCTCTCTTTTCCCCCTTGTCTTGTGGGATGTTTTCATAGCTGTCTCAGCTCCGTTTGTTCACTCGGGATTTTCCCGCACCCAGCCCCACGTGCTTGTCTTGTCCTGGATAGAAATTTGGTCTATTTGCGGACGCGGCAAGGAGTATAACTTTGTCCATACACAAGGCCACACTTGATTATATTTGTAATAAATTTGTTTTCATTCACAAGAAATGTTCTACCTCACAAGAAAAAATGATCGGCTTCACAAGAAGAAGAAAAAACAAAATATAGAGTAACAAAAGTTTTCAAAATATGGTACAGTACTTTCAATGAATAGTTCTAGTGCACCAACCATGTGTTACTTCTTCTTGAAAACTTTTTAACATATTCAATAATAATGAAAAAAGTGTTACTTTTACGGTTACAGACATTAGTATATAATAGATTTGAAAGGAAGATATTACATGATCTAAAAGGAGAGTCTTGATCAAGTTGGAGCTTTGCCTTGTTATATTTACTTGTACAAAGTTGGAATGGGAACTTTGATTGAAGTTCAATAATATCAGCTTCTGTAAAAAAAAAATCTCAACATACATAAAGTTTGTTGAACCTAATAAATAGTTTGTTCTACAATGTGTTAGTTATTAGTCTACAAAAAGGTAAAGAATGCAAGAACTGAAATTGCAAAATGCTCGGCATGCTTAAATATTTGTTCAAATTTATAAATAATATTCTATAATGAAATGAAGTTATTCTAAGATATTTCACTCACGGAGAAGTAGCAAAATGCAAAAACTCACATTGGGAAAAGCCTATGTACTTTCTCACTAAAAGTATGCATGACTTGAAAAAGGAATATCATAAAGGTAAACATCCATGACAATAAAATATCGAATAATGGCTAATGAATAGTCTTACTACACAGCATGTCGGAATATCTTCATGGTGTCTAATATATTCTCTAGAGCTGCCAAAACCACTAAAGGGACCAACATGTTGGCGATTTCAGAAACAGCGTTCTCCAAGCACTGCTCTCTCCTTCCACGGGGTACGAAAAGTCTGTACTCAGGGTGACTCCCTGAGGAACCCCCTCCTTAATAGGCGCCCGTGCAAGGGCAAGTGTGCTCACGGTTGAAGGTAGAAACTTCCTCTAGGCACGACCTAACCATAGTCTTCAACCTAAAGCTCCTAAACGAACCACTGGCAACCCAACAGACTAGAAGGACCCTACCCTAACCCCCAGGTCAAACCTTGAAGGGGGTTTGTACTAATCCCCTCTACAAAGCTCATTCCTCCTACACGACTCAAGATGGGAAGGAAAAGAATTGGATTGCTAACCACACTTTCTAATCTTTTGAGCCAAAACCAATGCACACGATAAAATCTATGACGTCATACACATGCTATAAGGTTTATTTATGGCTACCTTCTAACCTACCCTAAAGACTTGCATCCTCTAGCCTTACTAATGTGGGTAAGCAAAGGTGGGGCCATAGATAGCAAAGTCCCAATCACGATGATTTATCATGTGGTATAAGTAGGGAAATATCAGCACTAGTCCACATTGCATCAAAGTGGCCAACATACTTTGTGTTGCGTATCGATGTGCGAATTGTTTGATCCACTAAATATAATATAATTCAAGTAGATCTTTGGTACTATGTATTCATATTTTCACAACGTTCTCGTAGGTCTCATTCGTTAGAAGCGCATGGCCAGCGATAACACAAAGAGAAGTTAATAGTTTTGAAAATCTTGATGAAATAAATGAAATAGTGCAATTAGATTTTGATTTAAATGTTGTTCGCACAACTATGGATTTTAAGAGTTAAAGCTATTTTTTGTGTGGGTTGATGATCATCGTTCTGGTCTATTGCTAAATGCACTAGTTTTGCATGCCACTACCTTTAGATAGTATCTCACGTGTTTTGGGTAGAGTTAAACGGATGTAGTTTTCTATTTAATCATAGAGTTTTCAATTTAGTCGTGTCCTTGCTAAGGCTGAGTCCAGCAGATCGTCTATCCTATCGTTTATATTCAAACTTCACTCCATCTACAATGCACCTACAATGTCATTTTTCGTACAACAGACGGCCGTATAGACGATCTGTTGGTATTAGTCTAACAATTTATGTACCAGAACACCGACGCAACGTCAAGTATGTCCTGCCTTGTAAAATATGTCATCACATTATTTCATTGTATAAATTCCCGCCTCTTACCTTTTAGGCCCAGTCCAGCAGATCGTTTATCCCGTCGTTTATATTCAAACTTTACTCTGTCTACTGTGTTATATAACGTTAGCTACAATACCATTTTTATATTATAGACGACCATATTACATCAGCATAAATACCGTTTGTCCAAAATAACCGGTAGCGCCGGTTAAACCTGGCACGGCCACGCGTCCAGCCACCCGTCCCAGCCGGTATCCACCCGTTGGCATTCAAATATTGCCGAAGCGGCAGGCAAGTCAGCGGCACGGACGGTCTCGATGAGGCCGTTCCCACCGGTAACCATCCCCCTCCGCTGTCCGCCGTCCATCCACCGTCAAGCGGCTCGGCTCGCTTCGCTTGTAGAAGCATCCTCGCGAATCGCCTCACCCACTCTCAAATTTGAATTGAAACCTCCGAGGCGGACGCCCCCGACCCCGAGGCGAAGGCGTCGCGTCGCCGTCGGTCGAGTCTCCCTCTCCCTCCTCCGCCGTCGCCTCTCGCGGCGGGGCTGGGCGCCAGCGCGCGGGGTTGGATGCGGCGCGGCCGCCGGAGGTGCTCGCTCGTCGTTGGTCGAGTCGGCGGCCACGCCGGGACGGTGAGAAGAGATCCTCCGCCAGCGTTTCCCTTCATTCTCCTAGGACGAAAATGACGATTCGGGCCTCCTTTTGCTCGGGGGCAGTCGCGAATTCGTCGGATGTTTGCTCGTCGGGCGGATGGGTCGACTGGGTCGTTGTGGTTTTGCGGGATCTCGCTTCGTGCGTCGTTTATTATCGTGAAGGAGTTCGGTGGTGAAAGTTTCTCGACTGAGCGCGACGTCTGGCGGCTGAGATGTGGGCTTGGAGGCGGATTGGACAGAGAGGCGAAGGTGTGCGAGATCTCACGGCTTGGAGTTAGAGCTTGACGAACTCGGAGGCTCTTATTTGGGCGGAATCTGGGTCAACCACTTGTTGCCTAAGTGTCTCAGTGCTGCCTACGAGTCATAGGCCTGCTACGATCTGTCGGCCAGAAGGCACTGATGCTTCAAGGGAGGGGATGGATGGGTAGCGTGTTGTTGAAGTGATGGATTAGATTCATGATTGCTTGGGGCGATCTAGTTTTGGATTTGTTCTTCAGTGCCTAGAGATTATTAGTACTGCTGTTATGTTTGTTATAATCCCGAGTATGGTGCCAAACCATTTCATCTGTAATTGCAATGTTCTTACAGTGACCATGGCAAGTGGGAAGGCAAAAGTTGCAAAGAAGGCTGGAGAGGATCCTGGACCTCCAACAGCTCCTTGCGAAGGGGAAACCAGCCATGAGCCACAGAGACAGAGGTCGCTCAACGGGTAAATGACTCGTAGCTTTTTCTACAAAAGCATGCTCAGCATGCTGTACTGAATTTTCTTATGGCTATCTGTCCCCCTTTATCTTCAGGAGGACCACTGGCCCGACCCGGCGTTCGACCAAAGGAAATTGGACACCCGAAGAGGCATGCCATTCGAGCCTCAATGCTGCGTGTACACCTTTTCTTTTGCTTGGTGTTTTTTACTGAATGTCCAGTATTGTGCATGTTTGCTATTTAAATGTAGGATGCTATATTGTCCCGTGCGGTCCAGACATACCAAGGGAAAAACTGGAAAAAGATAGGTACTAGCACTTTTTATGGATCGATGCTATATGATCAATATTTGCTCAACTCGTTTTTTCATAGCAACTCTATTGTGCCTTCTATTTCATTATTTCTACTTCTGCTGAACTTCTATTCTTTTGTTGGAATTTCACATGTGTAAACAGAAATGACCATATAAATCCATGCTCAATATTTTTGTATGGCACGTGTACCAAGCTACATATTCTTCGAATCTCGCTTCTATATGTTCGTGCGAAAGAGATCATTACCTTGTTTCCTTAACTTATGCCTCCACTATGAACCCCTACCTGCCTCTTGCTAAAGTCTAACCTTGACAAAATACATTATTATTTTCCAGCGGAATGTTTCCCAGACAGAACCGATGTACAATGTTTGCACAGGTGGCAAAAGGTTCTAAATCCTGAATTGGTTAAAGGGCCATGGTCGAAAGAAGTAAGCACCCTATTTGATTTTTTTGGTCTTATTTCTAATTAATGTTGATATCAATGAGTATTAGCCTACCCCAACTTGCTTGGGGGAAAATGCTTTGTTTTTGTTGATTAGATATCTTATAGTCACTGATTGAACATAATATATTAGCATTAATCTATTTTCTTTTGGTTTATAGGAAGATGAAATCATAGTTCAGATGGTAAACAAATATGGGCCAAAGAAATGGTCCACCATTGCTCAAGCTTTGCCTGGACGCATAGGAAAGCAATGCAGGGAGCGGTATGACACTGGGAATTTCTTGTTTACTTCAAGTTTCATCAAACTTGGATCTAATAAAAGTGTTTTTTTTTCGACTTTGCAACTATAGTCTATAATACCTCATCTGATGAAATGAATGGCAAAAGTTTGCACCTGAAATGTTGCTTTGACTTGTGATGCTTTTGCACAGGATTTTTGGTACTACCTGTTCTCTACCACCTTTTGTAAAATCAGTAACTACAGCACCATTTTTTCTTTTAAACAGAGCCTTTTGCATTTCGAACATGTCTTGTTTACTGACCGAGCTCTAGGCATCACAAAATATGCCTTAGGAAACTAACTAAATTTTGGGTTTATTCTGCATAACTTAAATGGTGTTGATAACTTTGTTTGCTTTACTATGGATTGCATTCTCTGGTTCAGGTGGCACAATCATCTTAACCCAGCCATAAACAAGGAGGCATGGACGCAAGAAGAGGAAATTACTCTCATTCATGCTCATAGGATGTATGGGAATAAATGGGCTGAACTGACAAAAGTTTTACCTGGAAGGTAGCTATATGCTTTTCTTAAGATCCGCTGTTATTATGCATGATGGGAAAACTTTACACTTTCTTTCAGCCGGGAGCTATTTTATCCGCTGTTACTGTTTAGTGAAAATTGGAATTCAACATGTGCCTTTTTTGTGCCAAGTAATTTATGCTTTACTGAATTACTGCCAATTGTGATAACAGAAAGTTGCTCTCTGTGTGTTTACAACCAAATGTAATTGGGCTACATGTTACTATTGCACAAATAACTCTCATTGTTGCGTAATGAACCATTTAAGACTAACAAATCATTGAATTTTGATTTCTATTTCACTTACAGGACGGACAATGCAATTAAAAATCACTGGAACAGTTCAGTAAAGAAAAAGGTTGATTCATACATATCATCTGGTTTACTTTCACAAGTCCCATGTCTCCCTATGATTGAATGCCCTGCACAATGCAACTCTTTATCTGCTATGAGCCAACAAAACAACAGAGATAGTGGTTGCAATGAGAGCACAAACACAGCTTTGAGTTGTGATTTACAAGTAAATTTGGACGCCCACGAGATAGAAGCACAAGATTCTCAGTCTACCATGCGTCAGGGGGCATGCTATACTTCCACAGAGGTTGTTGGATCTGTGTTGCCCGATGGGCATCACCATGTTTCTTCATCTTTTGCTCAAAACATAGACCTGCAGATGGATATGAATGAAGGGCCAGGTAGTTCTATGTTGGTGGACGACCAAACTCTTTGTAGCACATCAAACCAAGACAATTCTATGGTGCCATTCTGTGTTGCGCAGGAAATGCCTGTCTCTATGCTATCAAGTGTTTCTGGTGCTGATCAGAAAATGCATTTAATCTCTGACGCTGACAGTTTGAAATCTGAACTTTGGAAAGATGTTTCCTTGGAAGCTCTTATTTCAGGAGATGCAGTTGATGCTGATCCTTCTTCAAGACTAAATCACCAGCCAGATTCTACTGAGATGGACACTAATTTTTTGGCACAACCATACCCAGTACACACATCCAATCCATCAAGTGTGATGGAAACTGTGTATGAACAGAGTGCATTGACGACAATACCTCCCCCATTTATATGTTCAGATAGTCTGTCTGATGCGCCTCAAAATAGATCTCAGCCAAGCGAAATGCCAGATTTTGAAGCCGATATGATTCCATGCTCAAACAGATCTTTTTTTAATGCTGAGCAATCTTCTAAACCTAGCGGCAGTGATGCAACAACCGAGGCTTTCACAATGACTGAGAGCACAGCAAACTGCAGGAACCAACACCGGACAGATGACGAAGAACCTGTGGCCAGTGCAGCAAAAGAACAGTCATCGGAAAACATTGATACTATTCCAGATGAAAAGAAGGGTAAGGGTTCTCTATTCTATGAACCTCCTCGATTCCCTGGTTTGGATGTCCCATTTATCAGTTGCGATCTTGTAACTTCGGCTGACCTGCAAGAATTTAGTCCCCTTGGGATTCGGCAATGGATGCGGTCAACCATGAATGTCCCCACTCCTTTAAGGTTATGGGGTTCCCCAACACACGATGAAAGCCCAGATGTGCTAAAGAATGTTGCCGAGAGCTTCCCATGCACACCATCAATAATGAAGAAAAGACAAAGAGGTCTATTATCTCCCACCCCAGATAAAAGAATTGAGAAGAGATCTGGGATTGCAAAGAGGATAACAGATGTCTCCTATATGACCACAGCAACATATTCCATGAGTGCAAACAAAGATGAAGCAATTGTTACTGAATTAGTTGTGTGTGATGAGCAATCTTCTCTTAAACATCTAGATAAGAAACTCGAGTTCTCTGATGGTAACAAAGAAAATTTCCATGGAGTGCCTGAACAAGCCAAAGATGCACAAAATGAAGGGAACGACCAACTTGTGGATGAGCAAGTAGGAGGGCAACAATGTTCCTCACCAAATATTGCCAATGCTAACACTGATCTGCCAGTCAATTTAGTAAGTAGCAACTCTTAAATAAATTAGTTGGTTAGAAGAAACGTATATCAGCCATACAACTTCTGAGTTCCAAATGCAATGGGAATTTCAGAAATATTTCTTGGTGGCATGGCAGCTGGCTAAATAGCTTTTCTACTTATTTTTCCTCTTACCAATATTGTTTAATGCAGGAACCTGTTGGTATTCTTGTTGAGCACAACAGCAATAACCTCATTGCTCCTGATCATGGTGCAAAGCCTGAAACTTTGTCATCCTGTAAGGTAGTTAGTTCAAAATCAAAGCCCAGCGGAACTAGTTGTTGAGAAATCATCGCCATGCATCAATGTGGATTACGAATATGTGAACTTGTAAGATATTCCTTTGTTTCAATTATCTGTTTCTTTTGTTAATTAATCAGCTCAGTCTGTAGAGTATATGAAAACTACGCTGAGGCAAGTTTTACAACAACTGGCAATTTCTCAGCTAATACACTGGGTCCTGAAAAAATATAAAAAGATTTATGTTCATATTTGTCCATTGATGGAGAAGTCTATTATTTGCAAATGATTACAATTTTATTTAGAAAATCATAAGGCACTGTAATTAAATTTGCCTTTCCTCTGAAAATCCAGGTGGCGTTTACTGTCAAAAGTTATCATAAGTCATTTAGCCACAGCCCCACATAATGAATTGCTTCAAATGTTGAAGAAAACTGTCTTTTGGCCATCTGTTCTTTTTTATTTGTCAGAGCTCTGAAGTCAATTATTTCTGATGTAAACTTCATTTAAGACAATAAGCCACACGTTTAAGGATGCACAACTATTGATGTCTTAGAACTTTGCCTTTTAGCCATTCGTTCTTTTCGTCAATTTTTATCCTGAATAGCTGCTTTTGCTAGATTGGCTGATACCCCAGGTGTAAAAAGAGGACTTGAATCTCCTTCTGCATGGAAATCTCCTTGGTATATAGATACACACATGCATTTTCAGGTAAATTCATTCCTTTTCCTTTACTTCTAAATTATTACAGCCATTTTGTGTCAAAAATAGATAAAATTTTTGCAGTCAACATATAATCTGGTGGACAATGTTACTAATTCAGGGCATGAATCATGATTGGATAGGGGGATTGATCCATATCTAATATAGTTTAGTTCAAGCTTGAATACATCCTAAAAGATCCTTTCTTTCTTAATTTTGAATTGTGTAAGAGAATTATCTAATTTCTAGCGTGATTAATTACTCATGCCTGTGATTTTTACTCATGCTGTAACAAATTGTGACTATTGAGTATTATTCTTTTGTTTTTCTGTTTGTTTTGATTAGCATACTTATTTGTGTTGTTCATATGCTCCTCCCAGGGTTTTGTCAGCCCAGCAGACAGAACTTATGACGCATTAGGATTAGTGAAGCAGATAGGTAGGCACAGTGCTGCTGCTGCAGTGGAGGCCTGTGAGGTGCTAGCAAGCAGCAAGAGGACCTCTGATAAGGAAAGCATGAAGAATACTGATGACAAGGAGGCAGAGACAAGAAAATCACAGACCAAAATTTTGGTGTGTACTAATCATCAATTGCCTAATTTAGTAATTTATCTATAGCTTTGCTGTTTGTCGTTTTCATTGATTCCCTTTAAATTAATTATTATAGCTATCTGTCTGAATTATCCTATAACAAATATATATCATACCATACCATCAGTATGATATTATTTTACCTTCTAATTGTGGTTAATCTTGCAGGCCGAGGCGCGGGTCCTGGATTTTGATGAATATTCCACACCTGCAAGAACAACAGATAAGAAACTTGGCAGCTGTCTCGGGAGATCTGTTAGCTCACCCATTCTTTCCTCCCCCGGCCTGAGAAGTTTTCGATAGTTGACTTGTTAGAGATACACCACCAGATATGGTCTAATAGTACATTAGAGTCTGTACATGCATGTTCTAGAGTCATTGTTCTCATTCGTTATTACTGTGCATTGTCACAGTTATTTCAGCGTACAGTATCAGCCAGAAACTAGCTTCCAAAAGGCGGCAGGATCAGTGGACTGAACTTCTGTTCCATTCAGATTTATTTACTTTATTGGTTAATAGTCTTAGCTTACATTGGAGACGTTTCTCGCCACTCTAATCTGTACATCATACATACTGGTGATGGTGCAGGCTTCAGAGTCGAGTCCGGTGTTCAGAACTTCAGACCAGGTCACTTGGTCGGTCCTGAGCTGGTATAATTTTGTGTGCGTGAGGCTTTGCGAATACCAAAAATGTGTATGGACACAAATATAACGGTGCAGCTTCGTATCACAATTACTTGTAAATTCTTAAGTCATAATATTGTGACTTGTTCATGAGTGGAGTGCCCTCGTTTCATATGATTCTGTAATCTATCAAATTAGCACACCAAAGCTTCATATTGTATCAGCAGTGCCCTGAGAGGGATTAAAACGCCAAGGTCTGGTGGTGAAGCGGAGGTGTCCAACTTCGTTAATCAGAACGCATACCCTGAAGGTGCTAGCACAGATAGAGCACTTGCCCTTGACAACAAATCAGCATTTCAAAACGGAGTATTTTGCAGACAGATACGCACAAAAGAGAACATGATTTGGATCCATCAAGCTGAGATCACATTATACAGCTTCTCGATAACAGTAATAGACGAGATCATTGTTGCACATAGATATGCGGATATGCCCCATCCAGGCAAATGGGATACCCACAACCACAAGTATCACAATGCAACTGTTTGACTGAAAGAGTTGCAAAGTAGATTTCTGCCAAAAAATAAAAATACAAAACGATCGGTTCTCAACTAAGTTGCATGGAGTACAAAAGGCACAAACACAACTCGCTAATACCAGCCATCATAAATGTCTCTTCCTATATTAGCAAAAAGGAACCAGCGCCATTTTGCTCCACGATCACTACCAGCTTCAGTCAAACTGTACTTTCTCCAATTCGCCAATCATTTCCTCAAACTGTAAGATGGGAATGATGAGCAATGAATGACATATAAGCAATGGATGAAATAACCAAAGATGGGAGTGATGGGGTCAGCCAGATAGAGGAATAATTTGACAGGTTGCCGTGTGTGGTTACCTTCAAAATTTGTCTCAAAAAATAATCACCATGACGCTTGGTGGGTTTGGACTCCACAACATGGATAATATCCTGCATCATTGCAAACAACACACAAGTACTTAGTCATACTAACTAGTAACTCCTATAGCAATTATAACGCTGTACATGCGCCAAGATGCACATAGAGCATTTGCATTTTGTGTATCCGCAAAAAATGAGTATTAAGATTATAAAGTCACATTTAAGTGCACATATGTGGGGAAATCTCACAGAAGCTCGATGTGCTACCTCAACTAATTGTTTATTTGGTTCAAATTTAATCACAAAAATACGCAGAGGGTTAGAACTCCGAAGAAAAAAAAATGCCCACATATTAACAGATGCATACAGAGTGCATAAAAAGGAGTGTCATGGGTAAAGGCAAAGCAAGCATTCTAAAGCAATACCTCGACTATGTAGAAATCAAAGTCTGCACTGGATACAATCTTCCCACCACTGTCAACTGCATGCATTTTGTGCTTGTATGTCATCAGGATTGACCTGTCCAAAGGTTTGAGCTAATTTACCATACACAAAATAACCAAAAATCAGCAACGGAAGTGTAAATTACTGATCATACAAACCTTAGCGTTGCTTCATCCATTTCCATATATTGGGCAAGTTTGCCAATGGTTATTGTTGAATATAGTTTCAGATAACCCCGGATCCCAGAAAGCAACTGCTGCTGCTTTACTTCATAGAGAAACAACTTCAACTGAAGACGATATGCATCCTGTAAAAAAAATAATTTATTAACAATTGAAGATGATAAGTCATGGCCTCATGGGGCTAAGGTAAAATTTACTGTCTATGGATTAATTAGAGAGGGTGTAAAACATATACAAATGCAAGAAATACAACAATATTATGTTTGGACAGGAAGAAGTACCTGATTGTAGTTTGTAAGCGGTTGATCCAGAACTGGAGGTGATGGAGTAATAAACTTGGGGCAAGCATACGAAAATAGTTCATCATAAGCAGCATATGCCTCATCGTCATACCTCTGCATCTTTGTCATCTTATCATTATACTTCTCTTTCAGCTGGGTGCTGACATTTTCATCTATAAGCTTGTTCTGCGGGCACAAAGATAGGCAAATTGCCAGCAATGCATACATCTGCTCATTTTTCTTCAGTATCTGATCATACTGAGGGGACTTCTGGTGGTACTGCTTGTATTTGAGGATATATAGCAGCATTTTGTTGAACTCACGCGTAGCATCAACATACCTAGATTTATCAAGAAACATTATATGACAGCTAAGAGAACCCACATCTTGGGCAATTTCATGATGCTCATTCGTACCAAAAGCAGATGCAGTTTTTCCAGAGAAAAAAAAAGGCATGTAGAAATCTTGGATGCAGTTACATGACAGTTATTTGAATGCCTTGCTGGGCGAATATAACGATCTTGATATAAGAATTTTATCATCAGTAAAGCAGTAGTAAGACACTGTAGGAGGAACTAGATAGGTAGTTTGATGTTATTCCTGACAACAAGACAAAGCCTAAAATGCTGCACATTTTTCAGCCTATATGATATGATACCCAAATCCCTGGTGTTTGCGATTCATAATAAAATCAGGTATGGCATTGATTAGTCATCTCTAGGGAGGAGAGAACGTCGCAACAGAAAACATGCTGCCAAACTCAAGCGTAGTGAGGCAAGCAGGGCAGCTATACCTGCGCATCATAAGGTTTGCGAAGCCATAGTGGTAGATGGTGGAGATGTGGCTCCCAATGACAATGGTGTAGACCCCTTGCTGGTTGAGGTCGATAGGAGCGATGCACTTGAGCGCAGTGTTGTAATCCCCGAGGAGGCAGTGTATCCTGAGGAGCCCAATCATGCTGTAGTAGCCGAGCACCTTGAGCACATTGCTCCCGCCCTCGTAGTCGTAGCCGTCGGTGGCGGTGAACTGCTCCAGGCCCTCCTTCTCCCTGTCGAGGATCTGCGTGATCATGGACTTCTCAACCAGCGCCTGGAGGTAGTTGAGGACGCCGTACACGTTCCACGCCTGCACATTGCGTTTCGTTGAGCAGTCATTCACCTCGCTTGCTGTGCAGGAGGTGGAATAGTAATAGTAGTAATAATAATAATCTGACCTTGTCGAACTGCTTGAGCTGCTTGAGCTCGTCCTCCGTCTTGTTCTTGAGCTTTGCGCGGTACTGGCAGAAGCTCTGGAACTGGTAGACGAACTCGTCGACCATGTCCCACAGCCACTGGTTGGGCAGCTGCATGTTGACGACGCCGTGTAGGACGACGCTGAAGAGGTCGCAGTAGTTCGTCCAGGACTCGGCGCGGTTGGCAGCCGTGAGCGGGGAGAGGCGGGCGTGGGCGTGGCGGTACCAGAGCTCGCGGTAGAGGAGGAGGAAGACGTGGTCGCCGTCGCAGTATGGCGCGACGGCCTCGGCGGAGGGCCATGGCGCGTCGCGGAAGAGGCGCTCGGAGAGGCGCTGGAAGCCGCCCTCGTACATCTGGTGGATCTCGTAGACGTTCTTGTCGCGGATGTGGCGGTAGAGGTGCGCCACGAAGGTCTTGACGGAGTCCGGGACGTAGCTGGGGTCGTAGGCGTCAGCCCCGTGCGGGGGCGCCGACGGCGGGAGGCCGTCCTCCCGGTCGTACGGGGCCGCCATGGTGGTGAGGGAGCTAGGGTTGCGGGGGGCGCGGCGGCGGCGGCGGCGCGGGGTGACTGGTGAGACGAGATGGGGTTGTTGCTTGGCTTTGTCTGTGAGACGAGATGGGGGTTTTGCCCGGCTGCTGGGGCCTGGCCTGGAGAAGAGGCAGCGTGGGCCGTCATTGGATTTGGTGGAATGGGCCCATTTTCCTGGCTCTTTGGGTGGTGCTGTGGCGCGTGCCGTTTTGTTTGGTGGGCTGAATTGTCCGGCGCGCGTTCTCCGCCGCCAGCCAGCCCTGTAGAGAGAGGCAAGTTAACATTTCTACAGGGAAAAGAAAAAAAACAAACAGAAAAAGGCGGGGGCCTCTGGCCTGGCCGCCCACCACCACCACCACCCTACCCGAAGGGAAGGGAAGGCAAGGCAAGGCAAGGCAAGGCAAGGGGGGTGGTTTCGTTTCGAGCTCCAGCGAGCCCCCCCGCTCGCTCGCTGCCGATCCCATTCCCAATCCGGCCAGCAGCCGCCGGGCCCTGACGCCTCTCCGCCTCCGCCATGGCCGGCTCCATGGTGGACCGCGCCACCAGCGACATGCTCATCGGCCCCGACTGGGCCAAGAACATGGAGATCTGCGACATCTGCAACCGCGACCCCGGGTACGGACACCCGCCCCCCCCCCTCCTCTCTGATCCGTCCCAGATTCGGCCTGCCTGCCAGCCAGCCACCGGATTCCGTCCCGTCCCGTCCGTCTCCCCTCACGGCGGGCGCCCCCGCCGAGATTCGGCGTATGCTTAGCTCCGCTTGCCGCCTCGAGCGCTCATGTGGAATTTCATTTGATTTTATGTGGTGCGTGCTCTGGTGAGAGTTTGGTGCCGAGCGAGCGCCGTCCCAGGTCCCAGCTGCTGCTAGTTCCAAGAGTTCACGTGCGATCGCTCGCTCTTGTGCCTTCCAGGATCGTGATTTCCGAGAGCTCGTGAATCTGTCCGCCTTGCTCCGATTGCGTCCTGATTCCCGTTCTACCATGGTGCAAAAAAAGGGTGCTGCGGTCTCTGATCGTGCAGTACCAGGGGACTCGACTTTCTTCTGTTATCATTGTCCAATGATGCGTGGGGAACAGCTGCTGTTCATTGGTGCTTCGTCCTCCATTTGTTGATCACATCGAGTGCCAAAATGACATGATATCAACCTACTCTCATCTAATTTCCCACATTAGGCATCATTGCCAACTCAAATGTTTGGATTTAACATGTGGTGGCAATAACACCTGAGCTTGTCATCCCGCTGCCAAGTGATCAAACCTATGAATGAAATTTATCTTATTTGGTTCATCGGTCGACGCTTGAAAGCTGAGGCTGAATATCAAACAGGCTACTTTACTCGAATGGTACAGCGTATATTAGGTTCCTCATGTGTATTTTATTTTCACCCCATAATAAGCTAAACAAAAGTTTGTTTGATTTGTTCTGCTTTCATCCTATTATTATACCAGCTATTGATGGACTATATCCATGCTGATTGTATATGTATAACAGGCAATCGAAAGATGTAGTCAAGGCACTGAAAAAACGGATTTGCCACAAAAATCCTAAAGTACAACTTCTTGCACTAACAGTAAGTCTATCCTTCAACTTGTCATCTACTCTCAAGTCTTAATAAGTGAGATGGCTAGTGGTAACTGTAAATTTTTTGTCCTTTTCCTTACTTTATCAAAAAAATGTCCTTTTTATATCCACCTTCAATAAAATCAAACACATGATACTCTGCTTCCAATTTATGTCTCCCTTGTTTTTCTCATGTTTCATGGGCTACCATTACTTACTTGCTCTCACGCAATCATACCCATGCATCCTGCTACACTTTCAGCATAACTGAGCATAGTGAAGATCTTGCTTGCTATGGTTGCACTGTTAAAAGGGACTGTTTGATTATTTCTATTCTCCAGTCTCCGATAGTTTTAACCTGTACATTCTGGGCTCCATTCACCAAAAAACATCAACACCCATTATTTTGATTGTTTGATGCTCAACAACTCTGCTGTGTATTTATGTTTTTCTAGAGACCCAGGATATCTAGCACGTGCAGGACGTGTAGTGAATAATGTTTTGATGATGATGATGTTTCTTAGCTGTTGCAAAAATATTATCATTGTCTTGCTGATGATACCTCTCTATTTCAGCTGTTGGAAACTGTTGTCAAGAACTGTGGGGATATACTTCACATGCATGTCGCTGAGAGGGATCTATTGCATGAGATGGTGAAGATAGTCAAGAAAAAGGTTCAAACACGCTTCATGCTCGTAGAACTATAGATGTTATTCTAATGGCTTGCTGACTTCTGATGGCATATTGTTTTCATGTTACAGTCTGATCCTCGTGTCAAAGAGAAGGTAGTTGGTGCTAATAGATACGTGGCAAGAAGCATTAGGTGGACCACGTGCAAGATATCCACAATACTATGCAGCATACCATGAGTTGGTGGTATATTTTTGAAGCCCCACTCTGTTTTTCGCTTCAAAAATTTTTCACTAACCTCATTTGGTTTGTGGTATATTTGACACAAGATTATGATCTTATATTTCTACCCGGCAGCGTGCTGGAGCTGAATTTCCCAAGAGATCCGAGAAACCTGCACCTTTGTTTAATGGCCAGTCTCAAGCAGCAAGGAATATGCGCAGTCCTGATCAACAGGATGAAGCAGAATCTTCTGCTGCCAATGAGTTTCCTGCTTTGAGGTGTGCTGTTTTACATTATCTTTTTCTGCGTCGATGTCTTCTTCTATCTGTTCTCTTCACTTAAAAGAACTTCATATTTAATTCGTTTCATCATTATATCTTCCTATCATAATCAATGAAAAATAGTAGAAAACTGTGTGCGATTATTGTCATGTTTTCTATTTCTCCCAAGCGGTTTTATTTCATATTATGAGATAAAGTTTGATGAAACAGTAGAAATTGCGTGCTATAATCGTCATATTTTTCTAGTTTCTGCTTGTTCTTGTAAAAACTGAAAATGTTAGCAGTGGTACACTGGTAGATTCAAGAACAGAGGGTACTATTCTCAGTGTATCTGGGTGATCTTTTTGGTATAATATAACTATAAGACATTATAACTAGTGTTTTTTTTCACAATTGTGTCTAGTGGGTAGTGGGCTAGTTGGCTTGTTGAGGATCGGTACATTTTTTTGTATGGCACTGGCTAGTGGCGCACACATAAAAAGGTCGTTGAGAGGCAAGTGTTAGACACACAAATCCCAGTGGCATACATAGAAATTGTGAGTTTGGGATAGTGTGTGAGCAAAGCAGCAAATGCGCAATGGCACATACAAATTTCCCATGACGATAATATGTCCGGTTCTTTTTCGTGAATGTATTTATAAGAATGAATTCTTATATTTCCAGCATGACGGAGATTCAGAATGCCCGTGGTATTATGGATGTATTAGCAGAGATGCTGAATGCTTTGGACCCTGGAAACAGAGAGGTACCAAAGTACCCTTAGCTGCCACCTTTTTTTGTTGAATCTTTCTGAAACATTGACCTCTTTCCTGTATAAATTTCAACCAGCAGTGGAACATGTCATTCTGATTTATTATTCTAGCTTTATTTATAGAAAAAGAATTTTCCATCTTTTTTTGTCTTGAGAAATGTGTGCCAACCAGTTTTACTTTTTAGAGGTGACCTCTGTTGTGATTTGTGACAGCATGATGTTGTCTGAAACATGTTGGTGCATTAAATTGTATGTACTGGATCCTACCAACATCAGTTGAAATACCATTA
Source organism: Paspalum vaginatum (assembly GCA_030272315.1). Lineage (NCBI taxonomy): Eukaryota > Viridiplantae > Streptophyta > Magnoliopsida > Poales > Poaceae > Paspalum > Paspalum vaginatum. Next base: position 137,986 of record CM059014.1, on the reverse strand, counting down.
CCTGTTATGTACTTCAGCATGGAGTGTTTGCGGTGATATCGTAAGGGCTGGTGCAGGTGCATGCACCTTCAGTTTTATGTCTAGGAATATCCTTATGTTGTTAAAGATTGCGTGTTGGACACCCCTGTATTTTAGCTAATCAGTTTACCCATTTAGATTGGACTATAAAACAAAAATAAAATAGCGATCTCTATTTAAAATGCAATTACTTGGTTTACTTACTGTATTTATGTCATACTCATGAATAGCTCTGCTATCTACCTAATAACCTCCTCTTAATTTGTTGATGAAGTGTTTTGATTATATGTTTCACATGCTATGCACATAGGGACTAAGGCAGGAGGTAATTGTGGAGCTTGTGGATCAATGTCGCACTTTCAAGCAGAGAGTGGTGCAGCTAGTTAATTCCACGACGTGAGTGTGCTTCTCTCTGAACTTCTATATTTGAAGCGGTTTCTTATGGTAGCGAACGCACAAATGATACTTCTCAAACCGGCACAAATAACCTCCATGGTTTGTTTCACCAGTGGCTTCTTGGCCCAATGTGTTAGGGCCCAAGAGGGCCTGCCACAGTAACGTCGGTACTGTAGCACAACCCCTCGGGTTGGTTAGATAAGGATAAGGCTAGTTAGAGATAAGATTAGAACTAGTAGGTTAGATCTATTGCTTAGGGGTCAAGTAAACCCTCTCTATACAAAGAGAGGGGCCCTATCAATTTAGTGTAAGCAAGAATTAAGAAGAAACCCTTCTTGCCCGGCCGTGGGCAGAGGCCCCCAGCCGACATCTTGTCCTTCTACTGTTCTCGACCCCAACCCCAGAAACCCTAGCCGCCCCTCCTCCAATCCCTCACCAGATCAGCAGCCATAGGTATCAGATATGCCAGGCGACGACATCTCCTTTCCCATCTATGATGGCAAGGAGGACCCTCTTGGCTGGCTCAACCACTGCGACCAGTTCTTCCACCTTGGAGTCCGACAAGGTCTGGTTAGTCTCCTTCCACGTCACCGGTGTCGCGCAGTAATGGTTCTGCATGCTGAAACGTGACGAGCCTGGGGTACAGTGGCCGCAGTTCAAGCTCATGTGCCAGCAGCGTTTCGGTCCACCCGTCTGTGAATTCGCCAAATCCTTCGTCCCCCACGGACGGCGCTGTGTCTTCAAGAGACGGCGGCATGGGATCCTTGAAGCCCGGCCGTCTGCTTCAGCAGCCTTGCTGTTGAAAGTGGTGGTGGCTTCTGTTGCAAATCAAGCCACCACCGGGGCCGCCACGGGTGCCTCCAATGCCGCCACCACCTGCTGCCCTTGATTAGAAGATCAACAACCTCACCAAGATTGTCACCGATCTTGCGACCGAGATGACGGGCCTATCTGCACGCCTTGCCGCCGTGGAGGAGGGTGGCAGCTGTGCACCAAAGGACGGTGGCTGTGCAGCGCCAAACAGCGGCGGCCATCCACCCGCAGGCTGCAGCACGCGGTCCCCTGGGTGAAGCAGCAGCGGACACAGGCGGCGCAGTCGCCGACGACGAGGCCCCCGCTTCTGAAGCAGGAGCGCAGGAGGCTGCGGCGTCGCCATCGCTGGTAAGGACGAGCTCCTCGGTTCCCGCCACGTGACCCCAAAGGTGTTGCTAGCGGCGGAGTCCAGGGTACATGCTGGTGGCAGACTTGTAGGCATCGGCGAAGGCCTTGTCCTCGACAGGCGGCTGCGGCGCGTCTGGCCAGCTGGGGATCCGGGACGACGCCGTAGCGGTCGGCATAGGGGCTCGGCCCCACCATCGGCCGCACTGATTAGCTGCGCGTTGTAGTCGCGCGAGCTCTGCGGTGATGGTCTGCCATGACCCCAGGCCCCCTCAGCCCATGCCGTCCAATGCTAGGCTATGTCCTTGGGACCCAGGGGGTCAGCGAGGCTTCTTAGACCGGATGCTACAATATGGTAGCAAATAAATAAGAATGAGCCGAGATGTAAAAGGTTAATTATTTTTAGGTGATAGGTTCAGGTCGAGTCAGGTCGTCTTTGTCTGCTAGTGATGCTACAGCTAGTGTTAGCACAGCCCCTCAGGCTAGTTAGAGATAAGATTAGAATTAGTAGATTAGATCTATTGCTTAGGGGTCAAGTAAACCCTCTCTGTATAAAGAGAATTTAGGGTAAGCAAGAATTAAGAGGAAACCCTTCTCCTTGCCCGGGGCCGGTGTCCTGTCCTACTGTTCACCGCGGTACTGTTCACGCGAACAGTACCTCGACCCCAGAAACCCTAGCCGTCCTTCCTCCAATCCCTTACCAGATCAGCAGCCATAACACAATGAGCAATAGCTGGAGGCCGCAGATATCAGTGATGCTCATAGTATATTGTTGTTTACTACACTCTGCAGGGATGAGGAACTTATGTCACAGGGGCTCGCACTGAATGATGATTTGCAGCGTGTTCTAGCAAAGCATGATGCAATAGCAGCAGGCATTACAGTTCGGGTGGAGAAAAAACCAAAGTCTTTGCAAGCACTTGTAGAGACCGAGGATTCTGCAAACCAGGACTCTAAAAAGGAGAAGGGACTCATAGATATTGAGGATCCTGCAAGCCAAGATTCTGCAAAAGAGCCAAATCAAAGGTTTGCTTCCATTCTTCTTGGGTATTCTTAATTTTCATAATGTTAAATGATGTTAATACATGCATGTGTGGTTTGTTCATACATGCTGGAAACAAGTTCAAAAGTAGTGTTTGATGATTATTTTGGGTTTAGTAAGTAAAACTGTCATATGTCAACCTTCATAGCTAGGCATCCTATTGTCTGAACTAATGGTGATATATAGTAATAGGCAAACTTTGTAATTTACTTCTCTCTATTTATTTGTTTTCCACGTGACTTATCTAATTACCCTTTCTTTTGGCATGTTACCTGTCTTGTAACAGTACAAGTGACCAATCTCCTTTCGAGCAATTAGCACTTCCAGCACCACCAGTCTCAAATGGCACAACAACCTCTGCACCAAAATCTGATCCTGGCATTGATCTTCTGAGCTGGGACGATACCCCTACTACAGCAGAAAATCCGCTTGCTCTTGTTCCAGTCACAGATCCTCTTGCTGACTCTACTCCATCAAATCAAAATGCTCTAGCAGTTGTCGATGCATTTTCACAAAACAACACTGCTAATAGTAATGCTCAACCAGCTGACCCCTTTGGTTTCAATCCAAGTTCCACTATTCCAGGATCACAGCCATACAACGCTCCAACTCAGCACCCTTTGCAAACACAACAGCCTCCACAGCCAGTGGCACTCTATCCGAACGGGGGTCCTTTGAACCCTGGAACATCTTATGATCAGGCATCCCTTAATAACATGAATTCTGGATGGAATGGTCAAGCTGCCAACCCTGTTGCGCCCCCACCGGAGCAAGCACTGAACTACGGTATGGCATGTACCTTTTCTCTATTTCGCTGTTATTTCTTTCTGAATTAATCCTTCACAACTTGTGTTTTCCCCCAAGTGTACCTTTTCTGTGTCACATCTGTCCTTCAATCAGAGGCCCTACATACTGTATGCATCTTTTGTTCTGTCCAAAGAAAATGTGATGATTGTATCCAAATTTTGTAGATGGTCAAAGTGGAAACCTTCCACCACCGCCTTGGGAAGCTCAGGCAGGTTCAAGCAATGAAGTGCCAAATGGTCATTTGGGAGGTATGCAACCTCTCCCAGGGCCAGCAGGCCAGATAGGCAGCATGCAGCAGCCAATGCAACCACAGATTAACCACATGGGAGTCCCACAAAGCCAGCCCACGTATGGCAACCAACCAGGAGTTGTGTTGCCTCAACAAGCGATGCAATCTGGCCAAGCTGCTGTACCACAAATGCAGCCAGGCTTTGGGAATCCGCAGTTCGGTTCGCTACCACTGGCATCCATGCCGGGCATGCAACTTGGCAGCATGCCACCTCCACTAATGTACGGTGGATCGCAGCCAGCTATGATGTACCCACAACAAATGCTTGGTGCACAGTATGGAGTGATGCCTCAGCAGCAGCCAATGTATGGCAGTCGGTTGGCGGGGTACATGCAGCATCCTGCTGTGGCTGCTGCGCACTACTACAGCCAGGGAACGTCGGCGATGTACGGGCATCCCGGTGCGAACGACCTGTCTCAGAGGATGTATGGCCTCTCCATGCAGGACAACTCGTACATGGGTGGGATGAGCTCGTCCTACCAGACGGCACCCTCCTCTGCACCTTCCGTTGGGCAACCTATGAGACCAACGAAGTCCGAAGACAAGCTTTTTGGTGACCTCCTGAGCATTGCCAAGACGAAGAAAGCTTCATGAGACGATGAGCAGGAGCGCAGACGTGATACCTTCTCACATATTTTTGCAATTATCAATGTGGTTTGATCTTACACCTGTAACATTATTTGGATGTATAAGCCTTGGGGCGTGGGGTGGGGGTCTTTTTTTTTACCACGACGTGGTCCTATTGATTCCATTGGATTCGTTATACCGTGTGCATGTACTGATCACGACCAAGAGGGAATGCTGGTGAATGGTGATTCAATAAACGGGTGTGCACTGTGCAGTATGTACTATTTTTATCCCTTTTTGCTGATGTAATTGTCCTGCGAGGGAACATTATATGTTTTTTTTTTCTGAATAGAATGAAGCAGGATATGTAAGTACAGTCAAGCATGATGTGTTATCATATCTAGATTTGCATTGTGTCGAGGTGAGACTTTTTTTCGATAAAGGTCGAGGTGAGACGTCCATTTTGTTTTCTTTTCTGTTACACGTGCCTTTCTCTTCCGATACGCTGAAGTGACGGGCTGGTGTGTAGTTGGAAGCAAAATGTACCCGTGGTCCTTTAACTTGGCGTGCTGTATCATCCAAATCCTTAGACTATTGAAACCAGAGATCTAGGTAAAACTTGGCGTGCTGTATCATCCAAATCCTTAGACTATTGAAACCAGAGATCTAGGTACACGAACTTGGCCCAACAACGGCCCGCCGTCCAAACTAGCCTTGGCTGAAACCAGATGCTGATGTGAATCGCTACACTGGATCTGGACCTGAGTTGGGTTTAATTGGGCCATGGCTTCCGTCTCCTCCTTCCAACTATTGGCGACCCTTCTCATTCGCTCGCGTACGAGACGGAGCTGATGATCGACGGCGAGTGGCGGCGCATCATCGAAGAAGAAGGATAGAGTCGACGCCGCCTCTGCAAGGCGTGTCGTCAGACCCGAGTCATCAACGATGGCGCCTAGATTGCGTTCGAAATGTGATGTTGCTCCTATATATGGTGGGTTAACCAGACACAATTTCTGCTGCAATCACGGTTCTTTTTTAGTGAATCCGTTGAGGAAATGATGAATTAGTGTATGGACGTTCTTGGTGAAATGTCATGAATTTGTGGCTAGGGTTTACGAAAATGGGGGGTTTTGGTTTGTTGTTAGGGTGTACAAGGATTAACTCTTGGCCATGGTTCTGTAGGCGAGTCTGCTGATGAGTTCACCGTAGAGGTTGGTTATGTAGACGAATCTGCTGATGAGTTCACCGTAGAGGGTGTGCGCACTAGTTAGCAGGGTTAAGAACTTTATTCTGTATTTTGACCACAAGGACAATGTAGGAGGATTAGATTAGGATGATGTAGTGGAAAACCCTACAACTACTCTGCCCAAGGTCTTAAACCCTGGCAAGGTGAAAGTGATGGAGAAGAGGGAGGGTGAGAAACTTTCCGATTTTTACTAGGATTTGAAGACTGCAAATGTGGAAGAGATACTTTCTGGGAGTGACACTGATGAGGACAGTGAGGATTCAAATTATGTGGACAGTGACAATGAAGTAGAAGGAGATGATGACATATTTGCAGATAGTATTGCCACTAGAGTCAAGAACAGCAAGAAATCTCCTGGCAGTAGGCTAAAGGCAAATCATGCGTACACTGCCCGTGCCAAGTTGATGATGTACTTGAACTTAGGTGGGTAAATTCCACCACGAAGAACCTAACCAGCTAATTAAGCTAAACTCAGTTTGCGATTCTTAGGTTTTCCACGCAACAAGTAATGCTCAGCATACCTACACGGGCGTGTTTATGCTTGCCCAGCACAAGGGTGGTCCGTCGGGGTTGACCTAGCTGGGTCACTGGAGCAAGCATTGGAGGCTGGAGGGTGCAGGAATTGAACCAGTAACTACCCACCACGCATGCCGGGCTAGCTGAGCCATTGTTTGGTTGGATGCACCAAAAATATAAAAAGCATTTTAAAGAATTACAAGGGAAATGTGGTCTGTTTTGTTAAAAAAAACATCAGAAACACAAATAATTTTATTAGAAAATAAAGAAGAAACATACTGAAAAGGTGCTTTGGTTCCCATGCGTGTCACCCGCCTGCATGAGCCGAGCCTGCACTTGGAGAAACGATGTTGAAACTCATTCCCTGAGATGTAGCCTTTTGGTTGATTTGAACACCGTGGGAGCCTGGATGGAAGCTTGTCTAGGCAGCCAATGTTGAAACGCGCGCAGCTGCACCGTGTGTGGGTCTAGCTAGAGGCATGGTGCAGAGCTGCTGGCAACCAAACGTTTGTGCCCTATATGGCTGAACAATGAATAAACTTAGGGAGAGCTAGAAAGATGTATAATGCAATATTACAAAAATGGTAGTCAGTCGAAGTGTTTTTTTTTTTATATGTATGAACTTTATAGACATCCTGGTCTATATGGCCATAAATATTCAGTATTTGGTACCGTATACTCATTTTATTGCTGCTATATGATGAATATCCGTGTAGCCACAAGAGGCAAATATAGCTAGAGAGATATGCTTAATAGTTGTGTTTTATTCAAAAACCAACTCGAAATAAATTGAGTTATGAATCAACAATACAAAAAATCTGCCTTAATTAACCTATACTGCGGGAGTAAAGCTGCCCATGTAGATATATATGTCAAACCTATTAATACTATGTTGCAGCATGTTAAGAAATCATGATTAATACACCTAATGCACCACATTCAATTCAGAACATGTATCATATAAAACCATTATACTCCCTCGGTTTTTATGTTTGACACCTTTTAATTCAAAAATGAACTAGCCGGCAACAAACATTTGAGAACGGATGTAGTATTTGATTAACAAAATCAATTAATTAATGTGTATGCTGGCCTTGAGCAGCAGATTGTGTATCGACTAATTCAAAGATTAAAGATGAAAGGTAGATGCAAGATTTCAAATAAAAAAGAAAATAAAAAGAAAAGTGTTATGTTCCAGATTATGTGATATATATGGTCGGATCACGCAACATGCATGTCAGTAGGGAAACATGCATGAGAAATATGGGAAATTAAAATACCTAAGCTGTTTGTGCGACAATGAATATATGCGAATCTGAAACAAAATGGTTTACGATGAGAAGAATAGAGAAGGAAAACTTGAACAGAGTTGTTGACCATAGTATAAGAATTTTATTTATATAGCATTGCGTTTGCTAAACATTTTTCACATATATATGTTAAGTAAAATATTAGGTGCTGTTGTTTTAACTACCGCTAAAAGCCAAATCATTATTGTAATGAAATTAGCCCTTCCATATAAACTTTGTTAATTAACTTTGGATCGCCCTTCCATATAAACCTTGTTAATTAACTTTGGATCTATCTCAAGGTAACTCTTGTTTTGTTTGTGCCTAATCCTTTTTAGCTGAATCTAATCCATTTTTGGTTGCATATAATCATTTTTTGATCGTAGGATCTAAATCCTACCGTCCATAGCAATTCATTTGTGTTAACCCTAGGCCTTCCCTTCTTCCCCTACCTTCCTTCACAATATATATGGGTTTACCTAGACCTATCGTCCTAAACCAACACCACCAACCTGATGCGCCGCCTCCCGTTGGCATCAACGCTGCGTGCTGTCGAGTCTCCTGCCTCCATCTTCAAGCTTCGAGCTCTTCTGCAACCTCTTCGACTTAGATTCGGTAAGGTTCTCCCCCCCCCCCCCCAATATATTCCACAACCTCTTCCACCTCTGTTGTAATTTTCAGATCTATCGCCGCCGGCCGTCGCTAGCTTGCTAATAACTTGAGAACTTGACATGATATTGATAAGGCATGCCGCACCGCATCCTAACCTTGTCTAGCTAGCCTACATCCCGTTGGTACCGAAAAGCCATCTGATTTAGGTAATTCCACACCATAATAAGCTTGAAATCTGGACCTTGTTTTCCAAATAGATACAGATTTTTTTTTCAATGATTTTGAAGCTTGTAAGTTCTATTCAGCAATCGCATCACCAACACGGTGTTGGTCGAGGGCCCTCACCCAATCTTCCGAAGCGACGAGGGAGTCCACATTGCTCTCATCCAAGTAAGCTATTGGATTCAGGTAAATCCTTAGCAGACCTAAATCCCCATGCGCTTATTCATATTTCCCCCATTATGAAATCATTTTGAAATCTTGGTAGATCCAGTGGTTATTTTTTACTTTTGTTATTTTTGAGATTGCAATAGCTTAAACTTGGATTCAATTCTTTTTTTTTTTGCCAATGTTAACTGTTTTCCTATGTTATTATGTTATTGTTTAGCTTGTGATATGGCTTTCTTGTGGGATTTATCTAGCTTATGCTAAGCGTATACATATCTCCTTGGTTTGCCCCTGCTCGTGTGTGCGTAGCAAAATGCAGAGGGATGTAAAGTGATCACACGGCACAACAGAAAACCACCACCATTATTTTGTCCTTTTGCTTGACACCTCCTTGAATGGTTTGGCCCAGAGGCCCACAGGACAGTGACGCCAGGGCACGACACTTTCAATTGCTGGCCTCACTGTGAGCCCCACCGGTCACCACCACCACGCCCCTCCGGTTAACTAGGGTAGGCCTAGGGTTGATGCGCGGTTAACCCAACCCAACTGTGGTTAGCGGTTAGGGTTAGGGTTTCCTTTTGGTCCTACTGCTTAGCACTAGCACTGGCGCCGTATGTATGTTGCGTGCCTGCTGCTGACTGACTATGGAGGAGAGTAGGATTGGTGTGGTGTGCCATTTGATGTGCACGCAGCCTCGCCCCTACTCGCCTCTGCTCCCAGATCCCCTACGCCCTCCTTCCCTGTAACAACGCTCGTGGCTGGCTAGCCGGCTCGCAGCTCGCTCGCTTGGGTCGCCGGCAACAAGGCTGATGGCTTGGCATGGCGGCATGGGCAGGGCAGCCGGTGATTTGACGGCAGTGGGCACTGGGGCGCACACCTCCAGAGGGCAGAAACATTAATTGATGTATACACAGTAGCTGCCCACACTTGATTGGAGACCTTCCCCTCCTCTCGCCTCAGCATTTCTTTCTTTTCCCCCTCGTCCTCCTCCCTGTGCCCCTCTCTCTCCTCGCCCCACGAAACCCTAAACATCACGCCTTTCCCCTCCTCGCACCCCTAAATTCCAGCCAGAGCCGTCATCGTGCCGCCCCACAAGCCGCCTCCCCCTGCCCTACCTTGCCGCGATCTGGTCGTCGCCACGTCGCCTCCTGCCGTGGAACATCGTGTACGCCGCCTGAACGGTGGATTATATCACTGCTTTCCCTTTTCTTTTCTTGTGCGCTTTCCTTTCCTTTCTCTCCCCCCTTCCAGGTTTGGTTTGGTTTGGTTTGATTTGATCTACCGATGCTCCCGTTTCCTCGATCTGTTCGTGCTTTGCTATGTCGATTCATTTTGCCCCCAAATCTTGCCGCCCTTTCTCGCACCAAATCGCATCGTTTTCTCCGGTGTCGTCTGGACTAGTAGCTACTAGTATATAGCACTACTAATCGCGGTGTGCAGGCTTATTACTCCGATGTATTTTCTCGCTCTAGTTTGGTGGTGGTCCACCAGTCCATGTCCAGCAGGTAGTTCTTGCGAGGGAGATCTGTGCCTTCTTCCTCACCTATCTGCCGAGCCAATCCGCGGCCGGCCAGTGGAAGAACAGAAAAAAAAAGTTGCAACTTTGGTTAGGTTCGGCAGCTATCATTTCATGGATCTCGCGAGGCGCTTGCGTTCGATCAGTGGTGTGCTATGGCTCCCTACCAGGCGCTTCGGGGTCGACGCCATCACTGTACTACTGTTTTCGTTGCTTGCTCAGTCATCAGTCATCAGTCATCGCCCATCGCTTTGCTTCGCTTCGCTTCGTGTCTCCTTAATTTGCCAGGGGCCAGCTGTGCCTGCGTGTGGCCCCCCATCGGGCCCTGAGCTGTAGCTTACTGCACAAGTTGTGGCCACCTATATTTCATGTCGAGAAAAATGCGCCTTTGCGCGGATTCTTGCAGATGGGAGTGGGCAACCGTGTCAGAGTTAACACCGGCGAGGGCACAGCGCAGACATGCATGGAAGTTAATCATGCTTAACTATCTTGGTCTTGTTGCCTAGTTTTAACTTTGCATGCTTACTTTTACACTCTGAGTTAATCTGGAGGCCTAGGTTGTATTTATTTCTTCCTTTTGGTGGGATGGTGTATATATATGCTAATATGCATGTGGCTCGTTATGCTGTCCTATATTCCATGATCGAGCCAATTAAGATATACAGTCTTCGTTCATACATGTGTGTGTGTGTTAGAGGATGCGTACAGTCTGGCTTGCTATTTCCTTCTTTCTTAATTTGTTTCAGCTAGCGCACTAGCCGTCTCTCTCTTTCTGCTGCAACCTCGATGATGCACCAAGATGTGTGTGACGAGTCATGCAATGCTTGCCGTTTGTTCAGGGTCCCGTCAGGTGTTTGGTGCAGTTCCAAGATCACAGGACTGACGTGACAAAGTTGAAAGCTGTGCTGCGCACGCCCTCTGCCTCTAGCAAATGGAAACGGCTGCTCTTGCTCGTCAAACTGGAGCGGCAGAGGAGGAACCAAGGCATCTATCAACAGTAGTTGCTGAACCTGCTGAAACACCAGCACAGCAGGAGTGTGACCATTTCTCCCTAAGGTAACCTTTTCCGGATATATTCAGGATGTCTGCATCTCTTCATTGACTGCCATGCGACGACGCATCTCTCGCAGTGTACGTAGCACTGTTTAATGGGCGAGCATGCTTCATCATACTTATCGCAGTGTACATAGCACTGTTCAATGGGTACTTTTGGTTCGATGTGGATCGTGGAAAGTCAATTGATCCATTGGCTCTAATATATGTCGTGCACACAGTTTGTCTTTGGTTTTCTCCATCTGCTGTATACATGTCTTGACTTTCCGTCTAATTGCTTTTGCTACGCAACGCATGGCTATATATACAGTAAAGTGCCCGTGCGTTGCAACAAGGAGAAAAAATCCTTAAGCATCTGTGAGAATAGGTCTTGCGAATAAATTTCAGTTTCCTATTGTTTATAATTTTTTCATTGTCTGCAAGCGAAATTTAGTGTGGTTTAATTAGTTTAGTTAGAAATAATGTTTTTTAGCTTTTTGGAAATATATAGAACGTAGAAACCAGGAGTCCGTATGCTGGGCGTCCGATTTCGTGTGGGCTACCGTCTGAAGCGGGCTCACGAATAAATTCCATGTCATGTTGTTTTGATGATTCCCGTTGACTGCAAGCGAATTTTAGAACCGTGTCAATTGGGTTGGAAAGGTTATCATTTTAGTTTTCCATCGATATATCGAACGTCGAAAACGGAGTCTATGCGACCTGGGCATCCGTTTTCGTATGGTCTACTCCTACTATCCAAATCGGCTCACGAATAAATTCTACGTCATATTGTTTTGACGATTTCCGTTGACTATAAGTGAATTTTAAGGTAGTTTCAATTTGGTTGGAAAATTTGTAATTTTAGCTTTCCTGAGTGTCCGTTTACTGCAGTTAGCTCCTCTTGCCGTCCGAGTGGACTGCGTCATATTGTTTCGATGATTCCTGTTGTCTGCAAGGGAATTTTAGAATGATTTCAATTGAGTGAGAAATGATTATCAATTTAGCTTTCTATTGATATATAGAATGTTGAAAACGGAATCCGTATGCGACCTTTTTTTATGTTAATGGGGGATGAGAGTCCCCACCTTTTCATTTTCCATTGATGTCAGGCAAGCTGGTGCTGGAAGGAGCACTACTAGGTGCCCCCTAAGTTACAACGAGCGCATGGCTCAGATGTTACATATAAGGGAGGAGAGAAGACGGCAACAACATCATGAAAGAGAAAATTACAGAGTGCATCACCACCGATCTTTGCAGCATTGCCAGCCGAGCGACATTCTTGCCCTATCAGCCTAGACCAAAGTCCTACCTCTCCACTCTTCGTATCTACGCCTTCCTACTGCCGCCCTCCAACATCCAACGAGAAGAGGGAAGAGAGGTCCGAGGGATTGAGGGACCGCTACAGTAACAGACTAAGAGCAAGAGGAGCACACTGGTCCAGGCGAAACGAGAGACACCGATCTTCCTTTGGAGATTGATGGTATCATGGCAGAACCTCCAAGCCCCTCACCTACCGCCCCCAACGCCCGTCTAGGTAAGGAAGCCTCAACGGAGGGAGGGTTGGCTACTATGAGAGCGCCCGCCATTTGATTTGGCACCACCAACAAGAAGACTAGGCAACGAAGAAGAGGAGCCAGAGGCAAGCCCTCATAGATCCACTGACGAAGCACCTGCCAAGGTTCTCAAGACGAAGGAGGAGAGTGGCCCGCCGCGAGTCCAGCGGTCCAGCATGGTCACATGGTCCTCTTATACGACGCCTGCTGGCAGGGAATCGACGCCAATGGCGACGGCGTCGCATATTCGACGGAGCCGAACTAGGTTTTCACCCAGAGAAGCGATGTGGTACGGTGGTGAGGTGGGGGAGGGTTATGAAGACGCCTCAGGGGGTAAATGGTGGCAGTGGCCGTCATCGTCGCCGGCAGACTCAAGGGGTCATCCTGCAGTCCGAATTTGGTATGTGACCTCAATGTCCGTTTTCGCGTGGGCTTAGTTCGTGAATAGATCAAATTTCTGAAAAACGAAGTCCACAGTGTAAGATATGTGAGGTTTCCATCGATATATCGAATGTAAAAAACGGAGTCTATGTGACCTGGGTATCCGTTTTCGTATGGTCGCTCCTGCTGTCCAAATCGGGCTCGCGAATAAATTCTATGTCATATTGTTTAGACGATTCCCGTTGACTACAAGTGAATTTTAGGGTGGTTTCAATTTAGTTGGAAAATTTATAATTTTAGCTTTCCATCTATATATAGAACGTTGAAAACGGAGTACGTTTGCAACCTGAGCGTCCGTTTACGCGTTAGCTTGTCTTGCCGTCCAAGTGGACTCATGAATAAATTTCATATCATATTGTTTCGATGATTTCCGTTGACTGCAACTGAATTTTAGAGTGGTTTCAAGTTGAGTGAGAAATGTTATCATTTTAGCTTTCCATTGATATATAGAATGTCGAAAACAGAGTCCATATGTAGGCCTCAGTGTCCGTTTTCGCGTGGTCTCTTCCTGCAGTCCGAATTTGGTTCGCGAATAGATCAAATTTCTGAAAAACGAGGCCCACGTGTAAGATATGTGAGGTCTTGGACCGCAGAATCCTTCCGCTTTTTATTATTAGGTAAAGATATAGATATATGTACTAATCGGTTGACAATCGAATTCACCCTTCTGTCTATTGATGCATGCATGGTCTTACTCTTACACAATGCTGTAGATTTTATTCGAATTTGTTCTTCTGCCTATTGGTGCATGTTGCTGTAGATTTTTATATGATACTTCAAACATGAATGGACATGACTGAAAGCACACACGAATGGGCATTATTGCGACACATGGATTGGCGTCCATGGGTACGTTTGATTCAATGTGAAATGCCAATTGATCCATTGGGTCTAACATGTGTCATACACACAATTTATGTTACTTGTTTTAATTTTGCTGTTCCTCATGTCTTGTATAATCTCTATTTGTGCATCTGGTTGCTTTTGCTACGCATATATGCACACAGATGTGTAATCTCTGTTAACTGGTTGTCAATTCGAATCTTTCGTTCTTCTGCCCTTTGGTGCATTCTTTCTATCGGTGCTTTAGTTTTGCACCATACATGATACTTTCAGGAAACCTCATCATGACTGAAAGGAACCTAGATGATCTGTGTTATCTTCAGATCTATAGTTGTGGATTAAATTTCGTAGCTTTTTTTTAGAGGAAATTCAGTACAATTGTTCATGTGCCATGGATTTATGCTGAACTTATTATTGGCATGTTGCTGTAAGGGGCTAGGTGGCTAACTGGAGCAGATTGCTATCTTCAAATTTCATATTGTTTTTTAAGATTTGCATTTTTCAACATTTTAAAGAGTTCAGACATTCCTGAGTTCATTCCTATTTAAAATGTTGTTTCTTCCTTTGAAAGATGCATACTCCGTAATCCTCTAGCACATTTATGTTCTGCATTGTGTGCTCAACATTAATATTGTCCTAAAAGGTGTGCCCACTTTAGAATACAGTTGTATAGAGTTTTGTATTTCTTTGAGATGGTTTAGTTTGGTACCTATACTTGGAGCTTGCTCATTGAATCCCTATGCTCCTGATAGCTATTTTTTTCTACGCATTTGTACTTCATTATCTACATGTCTGACATTACACTAGCTTAATGTTCGTAGCCATATGATTCCCCATTCAGTTAAATACCAGCTAAGTGGAAACGAACAGACGTGTAAATCTTTCTTTCTTTATATAATACACACTCACAAAAATGCAGGGCAAAGTATGATCTGTGAGTGAAAAGTGCTTATGTAAGACTTCTGATTGAGAAGTGCTTTTGGATTTTGGTCCTTTTTTGTTTAGAGCAAACCTTTGATGATTTCCTTATGCATATCCCATTAGTCCTATTGACGATCTATACTTTTTCAGGGGTTATGTTGCTCTGCTTCAGAAGAAGGATCCCAGACTTTGCTCTCTTCAGATTTTCTGTAATGATGGGCATCCCAGCAACTCATCCCCACTTTCAGTGGCAAAGTATCATCGATGGAATTGTTCAAATTGTCTGGATAAAGTGAAAAATTCAGGGCGGCACAGAACTACATCTGAAACTACTTCTGTACAGCATGATGGAACTAATGATGGCTGCTCTATCTCAATTGTCCGGACCTTCACTAAAAATGTTGATTCCAGAAGACGATTTTCTTACACACGAGAGTCATCACAAGGGAACAATGCTGATCCATCAACTCTTTCAAAGAGTGCCCAAGAATGCAATTCAAAATGCAGTTCTCCTTCTGGCAACAAAGTAGTTACTGCACTGGATGTTCCAGCCGCATTAGCTGAAGAAAATGTCCCAGACACAGTTGTTGAAAGAAGTGTTCCAGCGACAAAAGGTATGGCTGAGCTCAGCGAATTCCTAACTACGAGTTTGTTTTGTATGCCATAAGCTAATATGAAAGTATTTCATCAGATTTACAGGGATCTCCCAACAATCTTGATGTATCAGCAGGAATCTTGAATGATGTCTCCATGGATGTTAATGATCCACCTGATGTTTCTCAAATGATACCAGCAAGCAAAGAAGCAAATGACAGACAGTGTCCATGCAGTTCAAAGCCTTGCATTGTGCCGAATGAAGATGAGAATATAACAACTCAAGATGTCCCTAATGATGACCCTAATGAGTCTACTGTTCGTAAGCCAATATCTGGGCACAAAGGCTCTAAGCAAATATCTGGTCACAAAAGAAACCTAGTCCGCAACCAGGGTCCACGCCGAGCATCTTTTAAGAGAAATGTTGGATCCCATGGTAAGAAGAAAAAGATCAAATCCACTGACCTGGCTGATATTTCAGATCTCAAATTTTGTCAGAGAAAGCCAAAAAAGATGAGGCTATTATCAGAACTCATAGAAAATGACCGAGTGGGAGGTTCTACAGATGCCATTGAGGCTGATCGTCCACACACTACTAACCTCTGTGAGAGTGGTAAAAGCATAATGTCACTTCAGGTAGGAAAGGATGATGACACTCCTGTTAGAAATCAGAAAGCGGGTGAAATCCCATCAAGAGCTGTCAAGAACAAGGCAAAGCACACAGTAGACAATTCAGATGATGGATCTTCCCTGATGAACTGGCTGAAAAAAATTCCTAAGAAAGCTAGAACAGAGAAAAAAGAGTCAGGGCACAAGAATCTTGGTTCCTCTGCTGCTTCGAACTCTAATCCAGATGCGGTTGCTTCTAATGATATGCATCATGAGCTTCTACCTCCTGTTGGTGATCTGGGTCTGGAAAATGTTCTAACTACTACCAGTGACAAGCATGTGAATGAAAATGCACAGAATGATAGCCTGGAGCAAAATATGCAGAAGGCGGATGACCTGTGCCAAAAAGAATCAAAGAACTTGAAACGGAGGTTCCTCTCTAATGGAAATTCATCGATTTTGCTAAAGAGAAAGGTATTGTCGACTGCTATTGCCCACGGTGAGAACACTGAGAACATCACTATAAAGACAAGTAAGCTCAGGGCAGATGATTTGCCTCAAATGGAATCTGAAGGGACTGTGCAGAGATGTCTGACAAAGGTATGAATATAAATTCCTAAAAAATATGTGCATAGATAATTATATTTTTTTACTTCTTTACCTATATTTGATGACCCGAATCAGCAACTGTGGTCCACTATATGGTTTTTGTTTCCTTTTATTTGTTGGCATTTGTGTCTATGCCACTTTGCTTGCGTGTGATCCATACCTGCTGTTGTGTGTGCACCACTGGGATTTTCTTGGCGCACTCTTTTGTGATATTTGAGTCCACTTTGCTTGTGTGCCATCTGAACCAGTTATCTATGTGTACTCTACTTGAATTTCTATGGCACACACAAATTCCAGTTGCATACACACAAATAGCTTGTTTGGGATGGCAAATGAGTAAAGTAGCAAATTCCAAATGCCACACGTTCGTTATAAAACTAGTACAATATATTTACATTGGCACAGACAATTGAAAATCCAACTGAAAATTTATCCTGTCTGTTTGCAAATATTGTGCCCTCTTATGCCCTGATCTGGATTTGCGGATATTATGAAACATTCAATTTTATTCATTGTCACAGGTTTCTCTTGGTAAGCGTGAGATCCAGAATGTTCCTGGCCTCCAAAAGCAGAATATACCCAAGAATAAGAAGAAACGAAAGCTGGAGCTGCATGAGAAACAGGATGTGATAGATGACATCCCCATGGACATTGTTGAACTTCTTGCCAGAAATCAGCATGAGAGGCAGCTGATGACTGGCAGCGGTTCATTGGAAAACAATCACAGTCGGTCCAAGTTAAGTCCAGTTGATTGTGCTGAAATTGCTGCCAAGGACGGTCCTACTCCTATTGATACATCAACTGTGTTGGACACTAATTTCCAGAAATCTTCGGCAACAGAAAGTAAGCAGAAGTCCTTACAGGGTTATGCATCATCCACCACAGGGGCTGCCGACATGCATCCACAAGATTTACATACTCAGAAGTCATCACAGTGTCGCACAGCTATCAGCACTGAGGTTCCCAATGGTCACCCTTCAGAATCAGATATGCAGAACTCATTCCAGGTTCATGCATTACCAATCACAGGGCCTTTCAACGTGTACCCTCCAAAGTTGCGTATCCCTGATATTTTAGAGTGCACACGGGAACAACAGCCACATTTCTGCAGGGATGAAGAAGTCACCATTGCGTTTACCTCACCGATATTTTCACACCATCAACATATTGCTGAAGTACCTGGTCAGAGCTGGAGCCATAAGGGGGAAAATAAGTTAACGTGGGATTCTTTCAGGGCAGCTCCAAGGAACCCTCCAACATCGACCTATGGTTTTCAATTCAGAAATAGACTTCAAGGAGTTGATTTGGCTCCCGTTCATATGTATGGCGCTTCCAGTAACTATGCAACACACCAGCCAGTAATCGCAGCCGTAGACCACTACACAAAGGAAGCAGTTAACCAGGTCCAGCCAACAAGTGTTCCAAGCACACAATTATCTATGGAGGCTGGCAGGCTGTATGACCAGAGGATTGCTGGACAGTCAGGCCTTTACCCAAAAGAGCCCATGCCTGCAACACATCTTCTGAGACTGATGGATTCATCAACTGCACCAGGCTTTACAAACTATCAAAGAGCAAACAGGCACCGATTGGAACTTCAAACACAAACTCTCGGTTCACAGTATGTGCAGCATGATCAGTTCAATGCATCACCCAGCACATCATATGGAAGTCACATAATTGAAAAGGTTCCAATGACGCTGCAAGACTTACGGTGGCAGGTCGAGCAAAAATTGCACAGACCCTTGCGCCCTCATCCTCGAGTTGGCGTGTTTGGTTCGCTGCTGCAGCAGGACGTTGCAAGCTGGTCTGGGAAGAGTGGGACACATTCTGGATACGGGCTAGGTGTGTCTGAAGGGACAACCTCATTTGAGATGAACAGGAAAGGAAACCTTGAGACCATGAACTCAGGAATGTTCTCAGCAGGATGGAATGCCCTGCAGTTGGGTTCTGTTAGTTCTGTTGAACATCCATTTCCAAGGTATGGTACAGGTCGACCTTGGATCAGTGGCAATGGTAGAACGGTTAATCCGTTGGATAAGCTTGTGAGAAAGGATATCTGCGAGACTAACAGAAACCCAGCTGATTTTACTGTAATTAGTGACAAAAACGAGTATATGATAAACCTTTGAGGCAGAGAGGAGTGTTGTAGTTGGAAAGCATTTAGATTGATACATTTCACCTCTACATCGCTGCGCAATCCCCGTTGGTATAGGAAGGCTTGTCTGAATCTTCTCTGTGGTTGTGCCACAATCTGTAAAGTGGGTGAACTGGTCCTTGCTCTGGGTGTTGTAAAGCATCAATTTGCTCTGACGATTTCCTGAAAGAATGGCCGCCGCCGAACATTGGCTAACAGATGTTGTGCTCCCACTTGCCTTTTCCACCGGTTTGTCCGAAGAGACAAATGTTCTTGACACTTCTTGTGCAGTTGCAAACTGGTGGTGGACTGATGATAGACTGGTGTTGCCGATGAGGTGACAGTGGCAGACATGTCTGCAGGTGGTTGCACCCCTGCGGTTGGGTGAGCAGTTGCTGAATCTGAATCCGGAAGCCATTTCAGACCTGATGGATCTGAATTGTCAGAAGCCGGCCCGGCCACGTGGTGGCAAGCCGCGTGCTCTGGATGCCCCCTTCAAAATGCGACTGGCCAGGCAGACGGGAACTCACCAGCTTCCGGTCAAACAGAGCCCACCGCAACCGACCCATCTCCATCTACGCCCCGGCCCCGCTCCGCTCGCATGGGCGCCCGGGTGGAGCCCCCGGCGTGGATGGCCGCGGCGGCCCGCAGCTGGCTGGAGAACGCCGGAGCCACGGTGGAGGACGACCCCGGCCGGGCCTTCAACGCGCTGCCGCTCTCCGGCGTGCGCGTGACCCTCACCGAGCGCGGCCGCGCGCTCTGCTCGCTCCGCGTGCCGGCCCACCTCACCGTGCGTCGCCCGCTCCGCTGCTTCTTCTTCTTCTAGGTTCTTTATTTAAGCTCTCACATCCTTGGATCGTGATTGATATACCATCGGTTCTTGCCTTGCGCTTTGATCAGGACGCGGAGGGGAACTGGCACACGGGCGCCATCGCGGCGGCGGCGGACGACGTCTGCGCCGCGGCCATCATGTCCGTCGAGGGCATCATCAAGGTCTCTGTCCACTACGACATCTCCTACTTCTCACCGGCCAAGCTCCATGTGCGTACCCTCCCTACCTGCCTACCATACCATCTCTCCGGTTTTTCTCCCATCCTCTTCGGATACGAAAAAAAAAACCATCTTTTCCCCCCTTCAAAGAGTCTCAATCGAGAGAAAAAGAAAAGGTCGTCTGGTTATTACCTGCCATCCAGGCGGCTTCATCTTCTTCAATGACGCCTCGTCACTGCCTAGGCCCGGTGGCATAGCACTGTAGCAGTCAGTCAGTCCCATTTCTACTAGCTTCATCTAGCAGCATTTTTTTTCTTCATAATCGTGTTGGTTATGAGCTCTGAACTGCAGTATCTTGGATGCAAAGGGCTATAAATTTTGCTATCAAATCAGACCAGATCAGATTGCTAGGGTCTATGCAGAGTCCAATTTCCTTATTCTGAAATCTTTCTCCGAAAATATTATGACAGAAGGTTATAGTATCATTTTTACAGGGGCAGTTATTCTGTCTTTCTTTTTCTGTTTTTCATGTAGCGCCTTCCACTAAGAATCGATCTTGAGCACCGGGCAACTCGGTTAGCAATAAGCCAATAACTATACTTTTTCAGCATTTCTTATTTGAGCAGTTGGGCAAGAGATCTGTCCTCATGACGGTTCTTGACCAATGTGGCATAATTCTATTTATAACCTTTGCCGATACGACTTTTTGGATATAATATTTCAGCCATAGAATGCAGACTGCTATGGTAGCAGGAGCACACTAGGGCTCTTTGAAGTTTCTTTCCCAGAAGCAACCGTGTGTGCAACCTAGAATAACAGGGTACTGTAGAGGCTACGTCCCCCCCTCCAAAGTGGGATTCGCAAACAATCAAAGTTCAAGGCCGGAATATCTGAATTTGCATCACATTCTGCTAATATTCCCAAATTTCGTCTAAAAATATTGTATTCCCAAAGTAGGCATTTTAGTGATGGGGAACCGTCTTCTGTTACATGGCTCAGGAGTCAGTTATCTGTACCTTTTCATACTATATACGCTAGACACGGATCTCTGTTATCCTTTTTGGATTCTAGGCAGGCTGAGTGCTACCTTTCTGAACTGAATATATGCGCACAGCATTGTCTGTTAGTCCGTATATAAACATATTCAGAAAACAGCACTGCTCAAAGATGTTTTAATTTCAGCGTATGTCATGTTGACAAGGAATGTTAACTGAACCCAAAAAACGTGTGTCCCTCCAGGAGGAAGTGGAGATGGACGGGCGGGTGGTGGAGCAGAAAGGGCGGATGACGGCGGTGACGGTGGAGATCCGTAAGAAGGAGTCGGGCGAGCTGGTCGCCATCGGGCGGCAGTGGATGACGGCTTCCAGGCCCAAAGGGTCTCGAAGCAAGATCTGACGGAGTGAACTAGACTAGCTCTGCAGCAGCAGCAGCTCGCCTCTGGGCAATTTCTGGCTGAGGCTGCAGTTCCATTTCTGTAACAGGAACTGAATTTCGTGGCCTGTGATTTTGTCCGGAAGTTCAGTTCAGTATGGTCCGCTTCGATTAAATCAATCATGCATTGGCAAAAAAAACTTCTTGTTTTCAGATGTCTGCGTGCTCGTTTATGGGTTCGCCTTTTTATATTATTGGATGATGGACAGTGACACCACACCAAACCCTCCATCTTTCTATTCAGTCCACTCGATTTTGCATCCCCATCAGTCAATCGGATTCGGAGGGCAACCAAGAGCAACAAAGGCCGCAAGCTCTGAAGTCTGAACAGGACGGAGTGGGGTTGGGGTGGTGATGACAAACATGGAAATCTCTGCTCCAGCAGACCGTGATGAATGAAGCAATCAGTAGTTCAGCCATATGGACACAGTCCAGTCGATATGTCTGTTTGTACTGCACTTTTTATTTGAGGATCGGGCAATCTTATCTGGCTTTACCACCTGATGAAAAACAGAAGCTGCGTTGGGTGAAACTAAACCAGCTGTAACAGCTCGGCTCAAGGTACGTACTGAATTTCTGGCTAGACTGAAGCAAACTGAAGCTCGCTCTCAACATTATGCACGCTTTGCTTTGCAGATACTTGCAGTATGTTTGAAGCAATCAATAGTTCAGTTCAGTACTACGTATTACTGTACTTGTATGAACTCAAGTCGATCGATATGTACAGTTTGCAGATATATGGATGGTGCAAAAACTGAACAACCGGCAAGATGCCACTCGTGTTCCCACGTTTTTATTCACCGTCCTTAATTTGATGAGTTTTTTTTTATGCCTCCTCTGTCTGCACCCACCAGCAATCTCATTTTTTGGATCCTCTCCCGTCAAGTCAATCCCCACGCCTGCAATGCAACACATTGTAAAACAGAAAGAAATCCCAATAATGTGACTACTGAAAGCAGATCAGATCAGGTCAGGTGGTGCTAGTAATTCTCTGTCATCATCAGCATATCATATATAGATCAACAGAGAAGAGAAGCTGCACTGCAACAATCATAACGGACGGACGGACGGACCTGAATCTTGCCGTCCGATGTGCCGACCACCAGGACGTCGCCGTCGGCGTCGACGGCCATGCACTGGACGCGGCATCCGGGGCCACCCGCCTGCAGCGTGCCGATCCTGGCGAGCTTCTCCCGGGACCAGATCTCCACGGCGCCGCCCCGGGAGCCCACGTAGACGAGGTCCGCGCTCACCGCCAGCGACCGCGCCTCCGCCGCCGACGGCATCGACCCCACCAGGCTGTAGTTGCTACAGTTCCACACCTTGACCGACGCGCCGTCCGTCGACGGCGCGCCCCCCGTGTAGAGCAGCCCGTCGTGGACCTGCAGCGAGTAGACCGGGTTCGCCTTGCCCAGGATCCTCTTGTTGCCCGGCTGGATCACGCCGAGCGTGCCGCTCGCGAGGTCGATCTCCTGGATGCTGCTGTCGTTGCAGCCGCAGTAGAGCTTGCCGTGCACCAGCGCCATGGACCTCACGTACTTGCTGGGGTTCAGGACCTTGGAGTGCCCGTTCCAGCTCAGCACCTTCACGCCCGCGCCCTGCGGCGCGAAGCAGGCCATGGCGCTGGCCACGGCAAGCTCCTGCACGGGGTCCCGCGTGTCATGGACCTCCACGCACCGGAGGACGCTGTCCCGGAGCTGCCACACCTACAGTAGTACAGGCCGGCCGGGGGGCACATGTCAATATGTCATGCATGCTCTCCAGTCGTCTGAGTGTTCATCCATCCTGCAAAGAGACCCAACAATGAATACAATGGTATGTACCCTTATGGTTCTGTCCAGTGATCCACTGAAGAGCTTCTCCTCCGAGTGCAGGACTGACAAGCTGGTGACTGATTTGGTGTGCTCCTGAGCCTCGTGGACAAGGCGAAGGATGTTTTCACTCCCTTCCCATACCTGTGTATTAATTTCAAAGATTCAGAATTTATTATTAACTGAAAGGAGAAGGTACACTGTCGAGTAACAAGTTTGGATATTTTTTTTTCTTTTTGGAAGAGAAGGACCTTCAGTGTTCCATCAGAGTGGCCGGAGAAGATGTAGTTATTCATGTAAACGACTGATGTCACCTCACCATTTGAGCTGCAGTCCACCTGGTTGATCTCCTTGTGGTTCCACATGTCCTGCATGCAACGGAAAAGATCAGCGTTCTTTCTGTACTAACTCTGAAGGTTGGGTGGGTGGAAAACCAAACGGAGACGCGATCAACAGCAGCTAGCAACAAGTCTCGCTAGCATTTGTTTACCACGCTGGATTCCTGGCCGTCTGACAGCAGCTTGAGCATCTCGAAGGCGAGGCCGGACGATTTCTTCAGCTCCCTCAGGGTCCGGAGCACGTCCTTGATGTACGTCGTGATGTCGTGCATCCCCTCTGAAATTACATTCAGATGAATGATCGATCATCATCAGATGAACGAAATGCGCACCATCAGATGAACGGAAATGATGGTCATCATCTGCTGCAGGCTGCAGCTAGCCAGCACGCAACGCATAACTATACCCCGGTCGTTCATGAAGCTCCTGAGCGCCACCATGGCGAGGACCCTGTCGCTGCCGTGCTTGGCGGAGCGGAGCACGACCACGAACTGGCGCAGCAGGCAGACCCTGGCGGCGCCGAGCACGCCGGTGTCGGGGAGGAGGGACAGCATGTACACAAGCCAGGTGGCGCTCACGAGGCTCGCCGTGAACAGCTCGGCGTTCTTGCTCTTGAGGCACTCGGACAGGGCCTCGAACACCAGCCCGAACTCGTGGCTCACCACCGCGTACGCCGCCTTCCTCTCCCACTCCGACGCCGCCTTCTCTTCTTCCTGCAATTAACACAGTAGTACATTATATTCGTTCAGCAACTGGCATGCAGCTGTTCGAGAATGACGCCACCGAGCGGCCACCCTTGACACCCTACCATTCCGTCCTCGCCGTCGGCGCGAACGACGCTGAGATCCTGCGACTGCCGGTGCCGTTCTTTCACCCTGGCCAGCTTCAGCAGGGTGGACCGGGCGAGCGGCCTCCCCGACGACGAGAACTTGCCCGGGAGGCACATGATGGTCTCGGCGGCGAGGATCTGGCTCCGAGGGAAGTCGGTGTTCTTCAGGCACTGGATCAGGCAGTCCACGGCTTCCTCGCGGTACATGCTGATCTTCCTCGGCTCCACCAGGAGATCAAGCTGGAGAAGCAGCCCTGCAATGACGGGGCTGTGCTCCGGCGGCGCGGACTGCAGGTACACCAGAAGCGTGTGCATCATGCTGAAGGTGCCGCCGTCCTTGATCGTGCGAAGAAGACGCTCCGCCGCCGATCGCCTGAATGAAGGATATATGAATGGATGTTAAGTTAGCTCTCCACTCTCCACTCCCCCTCCAGTGCAGGCGCAGTCATAATCATAAGTACAGTAGTAATGCTACTACTTTTTGAGCTTGAGCAGCTCGTAGAGGAAGCGCACGGTGTCGATCCTGTCCGCGTCGCCGACGGCGTGGAAGGCGTCGAGGAGGGCGCCCAGGGACGACTTCTCGACGATGCCGCTCCGGCAGTGTCCGTCCTCCCAGACGCACCTCAGCAGGATCCGCACGGCGGCCATCCTCTCCTCCACCTGCTCCGCCTCCAGGCTCGCCGCCACGCTCCGCACGAACCTCTCGGACAGCAGCGCAGACCTCGGCACGGGCGCCGTGGAGCTGTCGGCGGCGCCGGCGTCGGCGGCGGCGAGGATCTGGCTGAGGAGGATGACCGAGGCGGCCTTGGGGCTGACGCACATCTTGAGCGGGTCCTCGTCGCCGCGGCGGACGGTGGACACGAGCGCCTCGGCCATGTCCATGTCGAGGAGCTGCTCCGGCGTGGGCGCCAGGAGGCAGATAAGGACGACGGCCTCCGCCAGCCCCTTCTTGAAGAGCGCGACGAGGCAGTCGACGTCGGAGTCGACCCTGGTGAGCGTCTGCACGACGGCGTCGTCCCGGGAGGCGAGCTCGGCGAGGAGGAAGACGGCGACCCGCAGCACCTGCGCGGAGACGGAGTTGAAGAGGATCTCCACGAAGCCGTTGACGGCGGCGGGCCTGGCGAGCGCGGCGACCACGGCGTCCAGCCGGGCGCGGTCCCCCGCGCTGCTGCTGGTCGAGTCCCGCCAGAGGCGCTCGATCTTGAGCACCGAGCGCTCGGAGTCGGCCAGGTCCTCAGAGGTGCAGAGGCAGGAGACGGCGGCGCGGAGCTCGCCGGCGGCCGTGTCGAGCGACGCCTGCGCGATGACGCTGGTGGGCGAGGGCGCGCTGGCGAGGCTGGCGCTGGCGTCCGGGGACGGCGAGCTGGCCTTGATGAACTGCTGCGCAGGCGCGGGGCTGCTGTCGCCCATGCTGGCGGGGGCAGGGGAGGAGGAGGCTGCTTCTGCGGGCTGCGGCGAAGGCTGGTCGCGCCAGGCGGCGATGAGGCGCTTGAGGACGTAGTTGGTCTGGGGCAGGTGCGCGCCGCGGAGGAGGCGCTGGCGCGTGATGGGGCAGGTGGCGTTGCCGCGGTCGAGCCACTCCTGGATGGCGCGGCGCTCGTAGGTCTGGCCGGTCTCGAGCGTGACGGGGTCGTCGAACACCTGGCTGGTGATGGGGCACACGAAGTCCTTGGGCGTGGGCAGCGGTGTCTCCGCCTCCGCGTCGCCGCGCATCGGCGACCTGTGTGTATTATTAATTAAAATCGTCAGGCCCGTTACCTCGCAGGTGATGTCAGTGGAGGGCTTTACCTCGCGTGCTCCGGAGACGGCCGGCCGTCGTCGCCGCGTGGGCGTGGTGGAGCTCGGAGCGGCTTGGACTGCAGCAGTGGCGACGGCGACGCCGACGCCGCGAGCTTCTCCTAGTAAGAGACAAGGCAACGGCATTGGTAACTCAAAAAAAAAAAAAAAAGAAAGAAAGAAAGCCGAGCATTGGTTGGATCAGCCGGGCATGTCCTTTTCCATAAGACCGACCGACCCAAACGCATGTGTTCCTATTGACCGGTTCAGCCATACATCATGTTCCAAGATTTTCCCGCGTTTTCATCTTCCCGGAGGAAGCCTAACCATACTTTTATAAGGGAAAGTCCATTCTACTCCTACAACCTTAAATTATGCAAGTAGTTTTATTTTCAACCGTTAATTACGAAACAGGGCAATCAAGACCATCGTACCGTCAAAAGCAGCCAACAAACACGCCGGAGGGTGGTTTTAGTGGTGTTCTTCTATTTATTAACCTCTAAAATCATTTTAAATAAAAAGATGGAATATGTACTAAAAATCTATCCACTAGTGCTATGTGGAATTTATTTGCTTCTATTTATAATATTTCATTTAGAGCAATAAAATAATACATGTGGAAATAAATAACATTTCCCAAATGTTTCTTAGTTCAAAATTGTAAATCGGATAACTTGCACAGTTCGAGATTGTAAAATAGTTTCCCCCCTATTTTATAATGCGCAACTCATTAAATCAAACAATTGGTTACTGTTGTCAGACACACACATGTCAGAGGACAAATCTTGCATATCTACAAGTCTATTGTCATCATGAAGTGCAAAAGGATATGAAAAAACACAATAGACGTATCGTAGATGCACCGTGGACAGAGAGAGTTTGGAATAGAAGGTTTGACGACGATAAGCTAGCAATGGAATTCATACAAATGGATAGGGGCTGTATAACTCTCTGGCGTACAATTTGGCTAGGCACAAACCCCTCGTGGTATCGACATTTTTATTGGTCCTTTTTATGCATGGGCCCGCGTGTCATATACACACATGGGTACATACACATAGGACGACATAGAAGGCGAGTGGGATTTTGATTTATTGGCTCTCATGGAATTAATCCCTTTTGGTACACGGGAGTTAAATAATTTAAGTTATATATAAATAGAAAAACAACTGAAAAAGGTATGCACAAGATTAACAAATTTTGTCCAAGTACAGCTGAGAATGTCACTCTTGAGATTGGATTAGTGTATGTTGATTGATACATCAACCGGAGATATGGTAATGTTTTCTGGGAGACCAGATTGTTGATTGTAAACTGAATGTTTTGACTAATAAGCTCTTGCGTTCCAGAGCACGCACGCACCTCTTTGCCGGCAGAAAGCTCGGAGGAAGACTCCTCCGTGCTGTCGTCTGAGGGCGCGGCCGGCGACTGCGACTGCTCCGGTCGAAGCCTTGACGCCGGGCTCCCTCTGCCCACCGGCGGCGAATTCTGTCGTTGCTGCTGCTGCACGATGAGGTGCGGCGGCACGCGCTGCGGGTACAGGCTGGGCGGCCTCATGAGGTCCCTCCGGCCCTTGACGCTGCCCTGCCGCCGCGGGTAAAGATCACCGCCGGCATCCTCCGACTCCGCCCACATCGGCTGCAGATGAAATTAAAACTCACCGCGGGGACTTTTATGTCGTAATGGAATCGTGGCGTTAGTATAGGAGTATTACGTTGTACCGTAGGTCGTTCTGCGAGCCGCCGGCAGACTCGTCGTTCTCCGGCGTGGCGTCCTCGTCGCCGCTATTCTCTTCGTCGGCTCCGACGCCGAACACGAGCTCTGGAGGAGGCGGCGGTGGTGACGACACCGCCGCCGACGTCCCGCCGGCTTCGAGGATCGTCTTGAGGTAGAGCGCGTACGCTCTGCAGTTGACGTCGAGCACCTTCTCGTACTCGCGCTCCAGGGCCCTCATCTCCTGCGCCTGCGCGCCGCTCATCATGGACAGCACCCGCATCGCCGACAGCGCCGTGGCGTCGTCCGACGACCCGTCCACGGCGGCCGAGGCTCGGCGCGCCGCGAAGTGGCGCATGACGGGGAGTAGCCGCGGCGCGAAGAGCGCCTCGAAGGCGGCGGGCGCGAGCTCGTGGCGCGCGAGCGCGGGGTCGAGCGCGAAGAGGTCGAGCACGGCGGCGGCGGCGGGCCCGGCGCGGCGGCGCGCGGCGCAGGCGAGCGCGAGGAGGAGGCGCGAGAGCGGGGTGGCGGCCGGGAGCGACTGCAGCAGGCGCTCGGCGGCGCGGAGCGAGGACGGGGACGGCGGCGCGGCCGCGGCGGTGTCGAGCGCGTCCGACACGAGGGACAGCGCCTGGAGCGCGGCCGCCGGGTGGTGGTGGTGGTGCCCGTCCGCGGCGGCCGAGAGGAGGTGGCGCCGGAGGAGCGGGTCCGCGATGAGCTCGGCGAGGAAGGCGGCGGTGTGCTGGACGATGGCGGAGCAGGTCGGCGCCGGCCCGGCCATGGCGCTGACGCTGATGGGATGCAGTGGGCAGTGGCTGCACCTGCACGGCGACCGGGACAGGTTCGTTTGTCTTGGGGAGGGCCTCGGTGGGTTGGACTTGGCAAGCGGATCACGCGCGGCAGGTGGGAAATGACCGAAACCAGCACGGAGACTGGCGATGACTGCCAATCTGTTATGGGCAGGAACAGGGGTAGGACGGGTATTTGGTTCCTCGCCGTGTGTTTAAATTATGGCGGGAGGAGGTTGGCTGACTGGGTTCCCGGCCGGCCGGCAGCGCGGCGGCGTGACGCGTGGAGAGAGATGGGCAGGGCATGCCGCGCTGATGAGAATGTCAAATCCTGCCTGCAGCTGTTAGTCAGGGTTGATGAATTTCTTATTATACTACTAGTAGTATAGGAGTATAATAATAATAATATATCTGAACCTGTAACAATCAGCGCTGGTGGTGTCACTTTTATGCATGTTCCGCGTACTAGATGCCAACGTGCAAAATAAAGGTTGCCGGTAAAATTTCAAGCCGTCGTAGTTAGTTGCTGCTCCCTCTGTCTCAATCAATTTATAGTTATTTTTTCAGACCGGCTTGTTTTATTAAAAAAAATTATGAAAATATGGAAAATTTTAAGTTGCAGTAGGTATATTATATGTTAAACTAAATCACAATTTGAAAAAAACGATAATTATGAACTTTTTGAATAAGATAAAAAATCAAATTTGGTGAAAAAAAATCAAACAAACTATAAATTAAAATGGGAGAGTATTATATTATATGAGGTGCTAGAAGGGAAATATTGGAATGCATGAGCTGATGTGCCATGGATGATGTCGTTCTGTTATCTATGGTTGCTAATCATAATTTTTTCCTAATGTATGTCACACTCGAACAATGTATTAATAATGCAACAAAAAAAAAGACCAATTAAGTTAAGTTCCCATGCTCGGGCGCCTTGTGCGTGGAGACGCGTAGATCTAAGCCCGTGGAGGCAGGATCCGTCGATGTGCGTTAATAAGGAAGAGCCCTCCGCTGGGAGGAGCTCGCCGGCCGCCCCAACGCCACCACGCGCTGCGGCGCGTCCCCGGCCAGATCTGGTGGTGCATCCACCAAATCCGTCCGCGGCCGCCTTGTCTGTGCATGTGTGGTGGTGGTGGTGGTGGGGGCGGTCACGAGATCACACCCGCCGGCCGCGGCTACTCTCCTTCACTCCGCTAGGATGCCGCCGTCGTGCCTTGTGCGCAGGGACGGGAGCACGCCACGAGGTCCCGATCGAGAGGCGAGATGCGCGTGCGCACTCAGATAGTGGAATATTTAATTTGCGTATTGAGTGTAGCTCAGACAGGCCAGATCATATCTCCATTTGGCAATGCTTGAATCAATATAGAGTATGCCAATCAATCCACGTCGTCGTCAAAGTGATCCAGATCTACAACCTATTCCATGGACGGGCGCGCGGCCAAGTCAGACTTGCGCGCGCGCATCTAGATGGTTGTCTCATCTGTGCTCGCCGCCGTAACAACGTACTATTACATGTCGTCGGCCATGCCGCCGGCGTCCTCGCTGCCGAGGAGAGGCACGAACTTGAGCATGACGTCCACGGCGTTCTGCGCCGCGATGGCGAGGAACGTGGCGGCCTCGTTGCTGAGCGAGGAGCCGCCGCCGGCCAGGTCGGAGAGCGAGCGGATGGTGAGGAAGGGGACGCCGAGCTGGTGCGCCACGAGCGCGACGGCGGCGCTCTCCATCTCCACGGGGGTGCAGCCGAAGTGGGCGCGGATGAACTGCCGGTAGCTGGCGTTGTCCGTGTACACGTTGGCGCTGCACCCCCGGGGCACCCGCGTCACCCTGGGCGCGCGGGGCAGGCACGTCTTCGTCGTGGTCGTGGCGTTCACGCACGCCGGCAGCTCCAGGCTCTCCAGCTGCTCGGCGAGGGCGTAGTAACGGTCGCTGACGGGGACCCAGAAGGCGTGCTGGCGCTGCTCCGGCGTGCCGGAGGCCGGGAAGATCTCCTCCGGCTGGTACCAGATGCTGTTGAGCGTGTTGCCCGGGTTGCCCTGCTGCCCGCTGATGACGGTGTAGTCGGAGAAGTTGAGGAAGCCGTACTCCCTGGTGTAGTCGCCGGCGGCCTCCAGCGGGAGCTCGTTCTCGGGGCCGTCGCCGTCCCGCTGCCAGTTCCAGAGGGACAGGTGGGCCCAGTACTCGGGGATGGTGACGTCGCCGATCTGGAGGTCCTCGTTGGCGTTGCCGGCGATGCCCCAGTGCACGATGCCCTTCACCTTGAACAGGCTCAGCAGCAGCTGGGTCGTCAGGCCGGCGTTAAGCTGCATAGCATAGGCACATGCGTGCAGGGCGATGAAGGATTCATCAGCTATATATATATATCGTCAGTTTATCCTACTCTTTGTGTGCAGCTAGCATTTTTTTGGAAATGTTTATTTATTTATACCATGCTGAGCCCTGTCATAACCATGACAACGCTTTGGCCGCCGATGGTTCCGAACCGAAACCTTCGCCCTGGTTTGCATGTATTAATATTGATGATTGATGAGAAGAGAGGCCGCCGGGAATAAAAAAAAAAAAACCAAGATCAATGCAATGAAGAACTAACAGATGGAAAATTAATACAATGGTCAGAATGCCTGAATATATGCATACATATATTGTCGGAGCTAGAGTTATATAGATCAGATAGACATCTATATATCGATCCATGCATGGGCACGTATGACGTACCTTGGACGTCCAAGACGGCAGGGACCCCATTGCTTGGCTTCTTGAAGCTGGGGGATTGGAGGACGGGGTCCATCTCGTAGGCGTTGGGCACCACCAGCCCCACGAACGGCCCGCCGTCGCGGTTCGCCCGCCGGACGGCTTGCCACGTCTTGCCCGAGATGAACCCTTCTGCCGGCGTCGCCGCCGTGGCCATGACGAGCAACACCGCCGCCAGCGCGGCGGCTACGGCCGGCGGCCTGCTGATGCCTCCGTCGTCTACACGACGACCAGAAGCTCCAGCGGCCATCGGGGCAGTTGTTGGCTCAATTTAATTCTGTATGTATGGATAATATTGGATTTATAGAGCTATATATATCGATCTAGTAGCTACTAGTACCTGAGTTCTGATTTCGGTTTGCACGTACGTGCATTTGTGCTCGCTCCTCGATCGATCTCCTCTCTGCCCGGCGGCCGATGATCATGAGCACACGTATATATAGCTGGATCGGAGCCTGGAGAAGAGCTAGCAGCTAGAGAGGTACGGTGCAGAAACTTAATTAAATGATGAATGATATAGTTAAATATCTTATTATTGCATCATTGACAGATCGATACATTATATATATAAATATAAGAGGGCTGCATTATTGGTCGATCTCGATCGACGATATGATCTGATGGACCGAGACCACCAGTCGAGCAAATTAAATAGCTAAACTTGGGCAGCAGCCAACAAGATAACATGCATATATAGACAATAATATGCATGCATGGTACGTACTACTCTACAATTATATATGTCTTCCACTCCGGCCTGATGGCTAACTGCTACAGCGTGATGCATGAATGATACTGCCTAAAGATGTTGAAAGCTAGCTAATCAGCCCAAAAATAACAATTAATCTATGTCCCTCGTGTAGCTCGTGATGTACTGGTGTGTGTGTGTATAAAACCTAAATAAAACAAAGTGGTTACTGTCAACGAGTTAGACATAACTAAAGCGCGCGATCAATTGCAGTAATTTATCATAAAGTCAAACCTCACTAATTTTGACTTTAGAAAAAATATACTAACCTAGCATTTACAAATTTTCCTATAAAGAGTGACAATCTAGCTATTTTAGACTATTATTTTCTACACATAACTCTGTATAATACAAGCAAAACTATTGGAAATTTAGAGACACATCATGTGCCAATTAACCTTAGCACAATAGTGGCTCAATTAACAGTCCATTAAGGGAAGGGTGCTCCAAAGTGCAGAAAAGTATCAAAATACTCTCTCCAGAGATTAATTTATCTTTGGAAAAAGTCCATTTTACAGTCTCAAACTGGTCAAAGAGTCCGTTTTTCAACCTCGTGCTACGAAAACGGGCAACCAACACCCTCAAATTGGCAAAACCGTCCGAAATACAGCCCCAAGTACTGTAGCAATCTGTTTTGCAAATACAGTGGTTTTGAGGACGTGGCATGTGGGCCCACAACTCAGCACACATCGACTAATATTGTCTCAGTGACACGTGGGGCCCACTTCTCAACACACTTCAGGAGCACGGCGGCGGAGGCCTCTAGAGCGGAGCGGAGGGAGCACGGCGGCGGCCAAGCCGAGCTAGGGAGAGGAAGAGATGCAGCGGCTATGGGAGGGAAAGGAAGGCCGCCACAGCGGCGCGTCAGGGAGGGAGAGAGGCAGCGGCAACAAGGAGGGAGAGTAAGGTCGCCATTGTGGTGTGTCGGGGGGGGGAGGAAGCAGCAGCGGGGAACATTGGGGAGGGAGAGAAAGGCCGCCGCCACAGCACGACGAGGAAGGAGAGGGGCCACATCAGTAGGGAGGGAGAGAAAGGCCGCCACGGCGGTGCGGTGGGGAGGGAGAGAGGAAGCGCTAGCGGGGAGGGAGAGGAAGGCCGCAACAACGCGCGTCAGGGAGGGAGAGGAAGGAGCCGACAACGATGCATTGGGGAGGGAGAGGGGGGCGGCGACACTAGTCCTCCTCATGGCGACAGCAATGGCACATCAGGAGGCGGAGGTGCATTAGGGAAGGAGAGGGAGGCATCGGCAACATGGAAGTGGCTAGGGAAGGAAAGGGAGCACGACAAAGCATATGGGAGGAAGAGGAAGGAGGCGGTGGCGGCAACGCATTTGGGAAGTAGAGCGAGAAGGTGGCGGCGCTGCATTAGGGAGGGAGGAGGTGGTGACTGTGGATCAGTGAGGGAGGTAGAAGGAGGAGAGGGCAGCAGCGCATCGGGGTAGTTGAGACTAGGCTGACGTGTGGGCCTACGATGTCACGTCCAGGAAGTGGCCCCCAAAACCACTTGCTACAGTACTTAGGGTTGCATTTCGGACGGTTTTGCCAGTTGGACGGTGCAAGTTACCCGGTTTCGTAGCACAAGGTTGAAAAATGATGGACTCCTTGATCGGTTCGAGGTTGTAAAATAGATTTTCTCTTTATCTTTTTAGTTCTAGATGAGTGGAGGTAGTACAAAGTAACATTCAGTGCCAAGAAGCCATTATACCTCTGTTTCTGATGTCAACTGGGACAAAATTAGAGGGGCTTGCCTGGCAAACACTATCGTAATGAGTTTCAGCAAGGCTTAAGAGCTATTTCATTTCAAGGGTAGCTAAAAAGGAAAACCATCATCCAACAAATAGCTATGGGAGGGAACAACTATAAAGAACGAAACACAATTTACTATTATCTCAGGCGCTGTACATAATTGAATTGAGCCACCATTTAATTGTCATTTCGTTGATATGCAAAAAACTTTAGCCTCCTGCATGCCACTATTGTTGAAGTGGTTGATGTTGAAACATTGCTTCTTGCCGCTTCTTCGCAATATTGCACATTTGCACTAAAGTTTCCCTGCATGCACTCAAAACATTCTGAGGTCACTCGCGAAGTTGATATCCATTCTTTAAAGGTTCTTTCAATAGATAAGAATATTTCGACTTTTTTTTGACTTGCAAAGATTAGTATGTGTCTTTGGGAAAAAATGCAATGCAAACCAAATGATTATATTGAGGCCTTAGCTTATGATACGAAGACTCCATCCTTGCTTATCATTTTCTTAAGGCTAGGAGATGTAACATTGTTGTCTTCTTGACAAACACGTCCCCACATATTTTCAAAGCCCAAACATTATTGGTTGTTTCTTCTTCGGAACTTTTTTATTCCAAAGAGTTTTCATCCCAGCCCTTCTTTCGTGGGCATTTTTATTTTCTGCCTCAGCTCGTTTGAAAGCAAACGGAGGTATTATCGTCCTACCCTTTCATAGAAGGGATTAGCCTACGTAGCCTATTGTACTCTCTCCGTTCCAATTTATAGGTTGTTTGATTTTTTTTATCAAGTTTGATTGATTGTCTTATTCAAAATATTTGCAAAAATGGAGAGAGAAAATCAATTCATAATTGAAGTATATCATATGCTAAACTAGATCACAATGAAAATAAATAATAATTATGGAATTTTTTGAATAAGGCGAGCCGATCAAACTTGATGTTAAAAAAATCAAACGACCTATAAATTGGGACAGAGGGAGTAATAGTTTATTTGAGAGGTTGATGTCACTAGCGGGTGTATATGAGTGTGCAAAATACTATTTACGCACTATACACAGAGTGTAATTTAATATATACATTGACGGTGGGATAGACAGACCGATGACAATAGCCAAACCGTCTCGGTATGATTGTGACCCTTGACGAGGCCTCCAAGGTGGGGCGGTGATATAGAGACCACAAGTGGTAATTTTTCTTTTAAACTAATTAGGCAAAAACTTGCCCGAGTATATTAAAAAGAAGAAGAGATCCAGACTGGACGGTACAACTAACAATACCGGACGGTTAGATTGGAACATCAACACGCACTATACACCACTAATAACTCAACTAAAAAACAAACACCGACCAGTTGAATTAGAACATCAACACAAACCGCACCATTTGCTCCTCACCCCAATCCCCCAGCACCCGCCGACCTAAACAGCCCATGTGTGCGGGCGACCGTTTCGGAGGCCTCTTGCTTGTTTGTCTTTCAGAAGTTACCTTTTAGGCTGTAACTAATTTTCGGCCCATGTACTAGTCCATTACTGCCTACTGGAGTAATGATCTTGCTATGATCCGTGGTGCGCTGTGAGCGCACAGAGAATCAATCCATCTATCCATCTATATAAAGAGCGAGTTAGTAAAAAAAATTTCACCGCGGAGTCTTTTTACATTCTTTTATACCCACCCTTAGATTTTAGGTTGATTAAACATCTAATTGTTTGTTTGATGTTATCCCACAAAACCTAAGTGGATCCAAGGATCCCATAGCACAAAACGACGGAACTCAAGTTCCTGCCATATAAAGTAAGGGGCGAGCGGCTGTTAGAGCTAAGGTGACGTAGGCGGACTGCAAGAAAAGCCACGTCAGATTTATGGTGACATGAAAGAAAGAGAAGTGGAGATAGAAGGAATGCGGACTGCTCACTTGTAGCCAGCTCAAAACGGGCTGCTCACGGACTCCAAGACACTCTGTGAGAGGAAGAGGTGGGCCATGTATTAAATATATAGGTTACACCAAAACAGAGTCATTGTATGTGTGGACTTTTTGTTGGCTACACGTGATATGGCAACATCATATAGCCTATAGTGGACTTTATTAATAACCTTGCTCTTAGTGGTGTTTTCTTTCACCAACAAATTTTGTTACCCACATATGTACCCACCCAATCCGTGTGCCCCAATCCAATCCGCGAGCTCCACTCTAGATCTTGAAGAAAAAATCACAAAAATCCACCTCGGCCCATCTAGCCTTATCTGGATAAAAATGCACAAACTCTAACGTATATTAATCCCAAATCACTATGTCAATTGCGAATTAATTATGTACAAATATTCATTGTACCAAGAACAAACAACTGGAACTGGAAGCCGGATTTAGAAAGAAGGACCGGAAGAGGAGAGAGGGGGAGGCGAAGGCGAGGCGATGAAGAACGTGTTGGCGTTGCGAGGACACGCCAGAGAGCCCCGACCGGAGGGGGAGGCGAAGACGCAGTGGTGGGGGCGGATGGCGAACGCGTCTGTGTCCCGCACAGGCTGTTGCGTCTCGCACAGGCCACCGCGCGGACCCGCAGAAGAGCCCCAGCCCTGGATCCAGCCGGGAGGGAGGCGAACATGGCGGCGTCCTCTGGCTTGCCCGCATGCTGCCCGGCCTCGGATCCAAAGGCGGGATACGGAGGCGCGGTGGATCAGGCACCGCGCTGGTTGCAAGACGGCGAGGTGGCTGGTGGCGGGTGCAGCGGCGCAACGGCACACCGGTGGGGGAGGATGAGGAGGAGTGGCCGCGCGGCGCGGGGAGGAGAGGAGTAGGAGGAGCGGACACCGCAGCAGTAGTGGGCGGGAGAGGGGGTGGCGCGGCGGCGCCAGAGCCCGAGGGCAGACTTGGAGTGAGAGGTAGGGGGAGAGGAGTGAGGAGGTAGGGTTTGAGTTATCTACATGCGCATGTAGCTACACTCACTGAATACTCATTTATCAGTTTGAGTATGTTCACATACTTATTTTAAGATACCTCAAATGTCACCACACGAAAAAATTACAAATCAGCCCCTGATTTTAATTTATTATGATAATACATTTATATTAATACATATAATGTAGTATGTCCATATACCTCAGGTATACTCACATACCTCGTGCACATACCACCACAGATGGCCTAGTATCATTACATACCCCATGTACATACCTTTCGTTCGACCAGATACCCTCAAAATGTTGAGATACACAGGTGAGTGTAGCTACATACATATAGAAAAGAATTTTCCTATATATATATATATATATATATATATATATATATATATATATATATATAGGAAAATTCTCTTCTACATGCACACGTAGCTACACTCACCTGTGTATCTCAATATTTTGATGGTATCTGGTTGAACGAAAAATATGTACACAGAGTATGCAATGATACTAAGCCATCTGTGGTGGTATATGCATAAAGTATGCGAGTATACCTGAGGTACGTGGACATACCTCATTATATGTATTAATATAAATGTATTATCAAAATAAATTAAAATCAGCGGTTGATTTGTAATTTTTTCATGTGGTGACATTTAAGGTATCTTAAAATAAGTATGTGAACATAATCAAGCTGATAAATGAGTATTCGGACATACCCTTGTTGATTTATTAAAGATGAGTGTAACTACATGCGCATGTAGATAAAACTCTTTCTATATATATATATATATATATATATTGATGAGATTAGACAGTTCATCTATAGCCAATGACCAAGATCCGTCGGGTGAGACGACTTGGGCCGGCGGGCCGCTACTCCCTCCTGTTGGACCGAAATAATATTTCGAGTACATTTGGAATAAGCATTTGAAATTAGTTTATTTTCATTGAAATATGCAAAGTTGACATTTGGAATTTATATAAACTAATTTACCATCTATAGCCAGCAGCAATTTAGAATTTATATAAAAATAAACAAAAATTTGGAATTAGTTTATATATAATCTAATTTAGTTTGCAAACTTTATATAAAATACATTTGGAATTTATTATATATATGTTTGCACAACTAAGGTAAAAACTAATTATTTAACATAAGCTTTATTTTCATTGAAATAAGAAAATTTGAAGTTGTTGTAAGCATGTTTATATGATAATATTAAAATTTACATGTAATTCCTTGTACCAAGGTGAAAAAAAATTGTTGCAGTCCCATACGACTAGGTGCTTGGTTTACAAATAATATTTTGTCTAATTGACATTATAATAAACTATTATTTTTATTCTTCCGTAAGTGCAGCACGTGCATATTGACTCCTACGTAGTGCATGCACATTAGCACACCGTACACAGTACACATTGGCACCACCACACGTACAGCAAGCTATAGCCAGCATGCATGCATATACGTGCATACATGTATAAATCCAAAAAATTAAAAGAATAGTAGATAGTAACTGCGCATATACTAAATATTAACAATACATTCAATTATTCACGCATCATACCATCAAGAGCAATCAG
Source organism: Paspalum vaginatum (assembly GCA_030272315.1). Lineage (NCBI taxonomy): Eukaryota > Viridiplantae > Streptophyta > Magnoliopsida > Poales > Poaceae > Paspalum > Paspalum vaginatum. Next base: position 100,000 of record CM059014.1, on the reverse strand, counting down.
CCTAGCTGCTTATACACTGCATGCAGCGGCGACAGAATGATGGCTCCTGATGATATATATGCTTACATATACGATCCATATATATATATATATATATATATATATATATATATATATATATATATATATATATATATATATACGCACACACAACACCCAGCAGGTATAGTATAGGTACGTACGACGAGTACTCCTGCTAGCAGCTATAGCTCCATGATGAGCGACATATACCGTACGTATAGCTCGTCAGCTTGCTAGCTGGCAAAACCAAACAATAATAATCCAAAAAAAAAGTAAGGAAATATATATTTGCGGCATTATCCCCAGATGATGCCGCCGAGGCCGGCCAGCTGAGGCGGCCGTGGAGGCGCCGCGGCCACCGCCCAGAAGTCGGAGGCGGCGTTGTCGTCGGGGGCCAGGTGCGAGGTGCAGTACGACACCGGCACCAGGCACAGCCCTCTGATCCTCAAATCCTTGGTCCCGGCCTCGTCACCACCGCCGTCTTCCTCATCCTCCTGCATGCATCCATCCATGTATGCACTGCACTCATTCGTTTCAGCTTATAATTAACCTAATCATATCTAATAATTAACAAGAGGATACATGCATGCATGGAGCCTAGGTCGTCCTATATTATTTCTTGTGAACAAATTGTCCTTAACTTATACTGCTCCCTCCATCTTTTTTTATCTGACATCACGTAAGTCAAAGCTGTTCTACTACATTTCTTGTGAACAAATTAATTATATCCTTCACATATACTCCCTCCATCTTTTTTTTATTTGATTGACATCACATAAGTCAAAGTTGTACTGATCAACGACGACATATAAAAAAGAACGGATCCACGGCATGCAATATGCCATCGATCATGGTTTCCTATTTAGAGATCAATCAGGAGAGAAGTATTATTAACCTGCTCAGCCGGGCCTTGAGCCTGTACCATGCTGCCATTGTTGTTATCGTTTAGCAGCTGCATACATGCAAAATTATTAACCGTACATGTCAGAACTCAGCAGATAATACAGAAAGAAAAGCCAATTGTTCATTTTTTTGAATGAAATTAAAATGCAACAAATAAAAAACGGAGAGAATACTTGTACTTATTAATTCTCAGCATTATATAATAGACGTAAGTGTATGAGTAGTTAACTAGCAATGAGTAATCACATAATGAAATTCATGCGTGTGTGCCCATACGCATGCACGTGCGTGCACATATATATCTGCCACGGGCGGTCCCGGCGGAACAGAACGCAGAGAGGTGACCTGTCAGCTTGCATTGCACGTACAGGCGTGCAAAAAGATGACGAGATCTGGGGGAGGACGCGTGCAATGTACCAGTACTCCATCCGTTGGTTGATTTTTTGAGACCAAGTTTAATAGTTTGACTAACTCATCTTATTTAAAAATTTACGAAAATATAAAAAGATTTAAGTCATAACTAAAATATACTATATATTATATGCTAAACTAAATCACAATAAAAATAAATATTAATTATGAATTTTTTAATAAGAAGAGTAAATCAAATTTAATGTAAAAATAAAAACCTATAATTTGAGAAGGAGAGAGTATCGTGGAATCACAAGTAGGGGAGCGAGACAGTGCATGGGTGGGCCTAGCCCTGATCGGCACGGAAAGAGATGCACATCGGTGCCATGGTCTTCTCTCAGAATAAAAGATGACGTGGAACTAGTAGGATTGTCCTAAATGGTGATATTATTACTCACAAATGAGGTGGGAGGTGCCGGATACCGGACAATGGGATAATGGGTATCTAAACACCTCCTTAATAAAAAAGAAAAGAAAACTATATCTTGTGTGAGATACTGTTTTGGCACGATGTTTTTTTTTTGGCTATAACACGAAGTTTAATATTTTGGATTCACTCTCACAAACACAACATCATATTAATTACTTATCTAAAAAAATCTAGTAGTATGATACTATGCAATTGTGGTGCGGGGTTGTTTCTTGATTTTGTAGTAATATACTTTGCATTGGGAATAGCCTAAGAGCATGATTGCTATAATTTAGCCTGTTGCTAGCTTTATGCATGTACCAAATCATATGCAGCCAACCTAAAGAGACACTCATATAGTAGTTTCTTGCTGAGATAATATATACCATTAATAATATATGGTCCACTCCATACTCTCATAAAAACTTTTTGGTGTCTGTGTTTTGGCTGGATGTAAACTTATAGCACGCTCCGTTCTCTTCTCTGTTTTTTCCAGGTCACCACCAATTTGGTGTGGCATCATATATATATATGACAACCCTAAACCTTTTTGTATCGACTTATTATAGTTGCTCTAATTAGCTAGGAACGAAAAAGTTATGCATCATATGTCATCATATGCATGCTAGCTCGCCGGGAACTACGTACAATTACTATAATTACTTTTCTGACCAATTGAGTACTCTCCTGATGAGTAACTGTAGCTGTTCAACCCAAAACCCTTATTACCGTTTGAAATTTTGCTAAAACTGTAGTTATTAAAGAATGAAGGGAGCATTCAGTTTGCAGGTCCACATATATGTATCTGTATATAATGTATATATTTCATGTAAAAAATGCGTGAATTCTATTATTCCTCTTTTTTAAGGTAAGAAATAAAAGGCCAAACAAACTTACTGCATGCATATCGGAATGCAGCTCTAGTTCCTGTTGCGCGCGTATTAGGCTGCTATTATTGAGTACTACCAGATCAAGTGTGTCTGTGGGTAATACGCCATGCATGAATCGGTCCTTTTTTTTTTGTAGTCGGGTATTGGATTTCAATCAGTTTCATAAAGCCTTGATGATTCCTTCTTTTCAGAGGTAAAACGAACAAAAGTAAGGGTAGTTCCTTCAAAGGGACTCTAAACCTCCATAGTCATATTCTCATGGACATACAGTGCCTCAGCTGGCTTTACTAAAGCTACCTTCGCTAAGCTTATGATCATCATCTGCAGGAAGCTGGCTAAAAAAGTCGACCATCATACAAATTAAAGTGCGTGCGTGCAGGGCACCTTTGCACGTGCCTTTCGCGTGCGTGCATCTCTTAACACACACTCGCTCTTGCACACGTACCCCAGAACGTACAGTGCTAATACACACATATATGCGGGAGATCGAGCATGACTTATTTGCACTTACAGTGTGTTGCTGTCGCATGGAGTTTCCGTTGCCATGGCCCAAGTAAGGGAAGCTGAGAGCCTGCGTACATCATATATAATAAATTATTAAAAAGCCGATTACTTCTATCCTCATCACTGGTGGTGTCCATGAACATATATACATGCATGCATGAGACAAAACACAACATAGATGAGATGGAGTGGAGGAAGAGCTAGGTATATATATAGACACACGACAGAATCGTAGTGCCTGATGAATGAATGGATGGATGGATGGATGGATGGATGGATGGATGAAATAAGATCGAGCACACACGACAGACCAAGACAGCACCACATGTACAACTGTGTACTCCGTCCTAGCAGGACATATATGTGTGCATGCGTGCATGCATTCACTTTAACGGCGTGCTCTTACACCCTGTCCCACATACCATCTTTCTGTTGTTTTCACCTACTCACATGCATGCATGCGTGTGATTCTTATATAACTACATCGATCAGGTCCATGTCAATTATCTCTTGGTTTAGGCATTCCCATCCCAATATATATAGTGACTAGGTCGAATAGTTTCTATGTCATCACTTAATACATTGTCGGTCACAGGGTTTTAAAGATTTGGCAATAGCAGCAAAGAGGAGGTACGCCGTACGCGCAGAATGAAAACACAAGAAGCAATGCCTCATGCAAAGCTACCTCTCTAGTTCGTTCCTGCATAAAACACAGAGTTCAAGAAATTGCATGGAATTTTTTTTTGTTTTTTTTTTTTGAAGAGACAGGAGGTGTTTCCCCCTACTGATCAGTAGTATTAATAGGGCCTAGAGGCCAAGAGTTTACAAATAAAAGGAAAAAGAAGAGAAAACATGGGAACAAATCTAAAAAGACAATTTGGGATGGATATCGCAAATAGTAATAAGATATGATGAGAGGGTGTGGAGGAAGAGTGTGTCGGGGGAGCTATACACATGCCATGTTACAGATTAATTCTAATATGTCTTAATTAGCGTTGGGACTCCCCGGCCCTTAGTTGATGCATGGTGCCACTTGGTGTTTTATGCATACAAGTATCTGGATTCAGAAAAAAAGGAGATGAATGAAGAGAATGGGAAGGGGTTGGACCTCGATTTGAGTGAGGAGGAATCTAATGTAGCCAATAGTCTCCTGTAGTACGGAGGCAGTGTCAGTCTGCAAAAAGAGAGAGAGAGAATGAACACACGTATACATGCAAGAAGCTGCAGCTGAAAAGAAACCCGACTTGAGATGAGGGAGCATATATATTATATGCAAGGGCAAAATATATTTAAAACACTTACACTCCATATGTGTCAGCATGCAGTTGCAATAAAACAGTTATAATCTTAGTCTTATCCATGGCAAGAAGTTGAACCAAAGGTCGTCATGCATGAGATTGATTTTTTAAGATAAAGTGCAGAGAATATTTGGCATGCTGTACAAGCCCTCTCGTCAATCTCTGCTAGAGTAGAGAATACGGACCTGCTTTGTTCCTAGCCAAGATGTGCCAAAGCTTTTTTTTTTTGATATATTTTGACCGTGCTGAATCTATATTACATTGTGTCTAAACAACATACTTTTCATTAATATAGTTTGTTTGGATTCTAAATAAACCACATAAATAAAAAAATACATTTGTTGGTCAAAATTGATGTATATTCAATGTGGTCAAAACATGCCAAAATTTTGACTTTGGCACATTTTGGCCAAAAACCAAGCAGACTCTACATGCACATGCAGTCATGCACGTATCTCACAGACGAGGTAGAGAGAGACAGAGCGCGCGCTCTTGTAGCACTAATTTGTTGCATATGCAGTTTCCTCTCCTCTGAATAACATGCATACAGTGTCGTTACATACCATGTATTATCACTACTACTGTATAGCTAATTAAGCTGATGTGTACCTTGCCAAATGGGGATACTATCTGGTGAAGTGCTGTGATTCTATCCCCGAGCCTCTCCTTTCTTACCTGAAATCAACAAGAACCACTTCTTCACATTACCTTAGCTGTGTGTATATAACCGTATGTATAGGTAGAAACATAGTGGATAATGGTAAGTCCACTGAAACCAGGCATGCACCTATACATATATAAACTTCTTTTTAAAAGAATATATTCTATAATTAGAAATTTTGTATGGTTGCTCAAATCAAACCAGGCATGCATGATTTCGGACTCAAGCATATATATAGCCATATTTTGATTAAAAAAAAACAAGATCCATCTGAAAGTAGAGAATATTAAGCATGCAAGCGCATGGCTTTTATATGTCTCGTGGAGGTGGTAATTGAGAGCCTCAGAGCCGGATTATTCCAAGATAGCATGACGACGATATACGCCCTTTAGAAGTGCAGCTAGAGCGATGAAGAAATAAACCTTTAGGGTAGATTGTGCTGAAGAAGAGGTTTGAACCCTAGCCTTCTTTGGAGCGGAACCACTTGCAGCGCTGTTACCCTGAAACAAGATAAAAAAAATAAAGACCAAAGAAATAAGCAGCAAAACGATCATGAAGGCATTATTGGCCATGGATCCTCGAACATTATGTAAAAATTCACATGAGGTTGTTATCGGAGTTTCAGAAGGTGGTAGAAATGCCTTTTTTTAATCAAGGAGAAAATGCAAAATTTGCTCACCTCAGAAGAGTTATCGGAGTGATGATTCTTCAACTGATCCGGTGCTGGTGGCACGGTGTTGTTTGAGAAGTCTAGCATGTTGCTGCCGAGGCTTGTGGTGGTCATGCACGATCTAGGAGAGGACGCCAAGAACATCTGGCTCACAAGCTGAGACATATTGGTCCCCGATGATGTCTGGATCTCCTCACCACCACCATGGTGGCCATAGACGACGGCATTGTTGTAAGGTGCAGCAGGTACAGGCCCCGACTCCTCTAATCCTTTGGACAGTAAAGCTGTGGCAGCGTTGTATCTCTCATGATCTCCGACTAAACCCCCACTGTTTATAAAATTTCACATGCATGAACTGAGAAGTACCCTCGCATGACATATACAGTAAGAGAGAAATTTTTGAGGGATCGGCCAGAGAGGAAGAGAATTTTGAAAGAGCTAGCGGAGATAGAGATAGAGAGAGAGAGAGAGGGAGAGATGTTTATATATTATACGTACAGAAGCAGCTGACTCCATGACTCTGGCATGCTGCTGCTCTCCCGCCCATCAGGCAGCTGATCACTGCTTGGAACAAGGGAATTAGTAGCAGCAGTGGTGTTCTGTACGACCTCTGCAGGTGGCTGACGATGAAGAAGGCCAGAAGATGAGATGTGAAGGGGGTGACGGGGGAGGAGCATGGAAGGAGGAGGAGATGATAAGGGGGGCATCTTGTTGGAGTTGGAGGCCTGTTGCTGCTCCGCCGCCTCGGCAGCACTACAAGCAGGCATCAAACTACTCATCATCATATTCTTGCTGTCTGCTACTCCACATGCATCGTCTACACACTGCTGCGCTGCAGGCTGCAGCAAATTAAAGAGCTCTTGAAGAATTCTCCTCCACCACCCACATCATGCATGCGCATGCATCTATCCGGCCTTGGCTTGAGCACACGACACGACACAGCTTCTTGTAGCTGCTGCTACTACTACTACCACTACCACTAGGATAGATCCAGCAGCCACTGCAACTGCACCTTACAAATTCTCGACGATCTTAGCTTACTATGCAATCTCAGGTCAATCTTTGCTCTTCCTCCTCCTGCTTTCTCTTTCTAGAGGTAAATGGGGGGAGAGAGAGAGACAGACAGAGAGAGAGAGAGAGAGAGAGAGAGAGAGAGAGATAAGGAAAAAGGGATTGGACCTGTTTGGAGAGGAATCTGGGCTTTTGTTTTGTGTTGCGATCCCCTGGTTCCTTTCGCTTCACTCCTTTATTTATGAATTTTCCATCGTTTTTCTCTCTTTATTTTTTAGTCTGTTTATTTGACCCTTCATTATTATTTTTTTCCTCCTCGTCACCCCACTTTTGCTTTGCCAATTAAAGTGATGGCGGAAAGGTAGGCTAGCTGTGTGACACACGATTTCAGGCTAAAAGGAGTGGTTTGTGGATGGGGTGGTATTTGTTAATTAATCGGGGCCTCTTATGGTACTAACTTTCAGCTACAATAAATTAAGTACAGTTGATCGCTACCAGCGAAGAAAACTTTAGTTTATTTCCAAAAATATACCCCTATCACTGTTCTTTGGATTTGCTCCGCTTAGTTGTTACTGTTTGTTCGTTCATTGCGAGTCTCGTATGGCCTATTATTCCGGCCGGCCCTTCATTACAAATATTTTGGTCAACCTTCTTCAATTTTGACTACCGGCCAGTTTTCTTTTCCAAAGTATTTAGTTTGAAAACATAAAAGAGCATATGTATAAGTTTGTCTTAACTGTTACTTTCATAGTATCATGCTTAATTATTACTATATATCTCCCTCCATCACAGAATGCAGCTAGTTTTCGACTTTTCCAGACACATCAAGAAAAGCGAGTAAAGAGTCTATAATACCCTTCATTCCCATGTCTTGCAACATGTGTGCGTCCATGGTGGGGACGGGTGCCTACAAAAATTAGTTGCATGCCGCCCAACTAAAAAAGGAGCTGAGAAAAGGAAATGCATAGTGATCAAGGGATATTTTTGTTAGACACATCTTGGAACCCCATGTGAATTCAAAAGTAGCTATACTCTAAGAAAAAACTTGAACGCTAAAACTAGATATATTGAAGATAGAAAATTCAGATTTGTTGAATTTCGGTAATTCTCAGGGTTATCGAAAGGAACATCTGAAATTTAGAATTAGAATTATGTATGTGCTTTATTGTAAACATATATAATACTGTAGACTATCTTTTTCCTATTGTTTGTGCTGCATATTCTTGTACTGAATGGTGCATAGCCACAAACCATGCTAACCATTTAGTTTAGATATTTTTTTATAAAAATCCATATATCCTGATGAAGTTTCTAAAAATCCAGCAGAATATAGTCCCATGGGAACTGAAATTGTAGAACCTTGCAATAATCAGGGGCGGACAGATAGAGTTGATATTATTACCATATTCTAATAAAATAGCGATCAAAACTACAACTCATGACCGTAATAAATCAACCACAACGGGTATTCTGGGAGTACTTCTTAATTTTGTTTCAAAGGTTGTAAAGCAAATTTTTCTTTCAAAATGAAAGTAGGAAAATGAAGCATGTGGCTGTTAAAATAACAAAAAAAAGGACACATGTTAATAGCTGCGGTAGTAGTGCAGTTTGACTGATGCATGGAGCATGGTAGACTTTTTATTATGGCTGTTATTAAGTAGACGTTGGCTTTCTGAGGTGCGTGCAGTGGCGGGTGAGCTATATATATAGCAATGATTTTACTTTCCTGTCAAGTCAGAATGCAATTGATAGATCGACATATATATACAATCGATGGATGATGATCGACGAGAGAGAAGAGCCGCTGCTATGCTAGCTATATGCTACTACAGATTGATATAGATAGATATAATCAAGCATTATCGTAGTAATGTAGTATATATTTGGCGCTTCTTTATTGGGTGCAGTGGACGCGATTGTACTTTAGGGGAAAGCCACTTTAGATGAAAATAAAGCTGATTCATGGATTGATTTGCCCCAATCCTCGCTCCTGTCCGGCCGCTTTCAATTCGATTTTATCAGATGAGATCTCTTATTACACTGACCTTGAGCTTACCTCTTGTACTATAAAGGCTTTATTTCCATGCATATATATGCATGGTTTACTAGTTATTTACCACCTTCGTCTTTAAATGTGCAACAGATCAGGCATGCATTCTTTGCTAGTAGGGACCGGCCTGAATGCAAAGGGTGCGTGGCTTCAATCATGCATTCGCCAAACCCTAGCTAGGCACTGATATGATCGATCGATCATGCACCGCCGGCTGGCGTATAAAATAAAAATCCATCGATCTGTTGCATGATAGTATATATGTAGGTATATAGATTGACTTGAAGTAGACGCTACATCTCCATCAATCGCCATCCATCTGCGCCCATACGCATTGTATCCTCCATCTATCGGTCAAAGCTGGATATCCAAGCAAGCAACAAGCAATGCACGTCTGAGATTCCTCTTCTTCTAATCCAACCACCATGTATTCTCTGAGCCGGCCACCTAGATAGATAGGTAGATTAGATATATATCTTGCATGCATGTGGCCCATATATGCCTCTCACCCGCGCGCGCGCGATTATGGTTTATGAAGCTAGCCAGCGGACAACAGAAATATATGCATGAGAAAGATCTGTCACGCAGCCAGGGAGGTGACAGATATTAATAGTTTTTTTCCAAGACTTGGTGCTAAAATGAAAATATCCCTTCTTCTACCTCGGGCAGGGAGGTGAACACGCAGCCGGCGGTTGTGAGGACCTATGGGTGCATGTGAGGTCGACGGAGAGGACCGGTGGCGGTGGCGTGAGATTTGGCAGGGGCGGCAGTCCGGGATCCGGCCTCCGATGGTTGTGGGCTCGAACATAGGGGAACGAAGCAAGTTACCAGCGACGGGGACATCGAAAAGTACATCTGGATGGTGGGGAGGACCAGAGGTGGTGTTCCACCGTGGAAGAGGGTCGCATCGACAACACTTACATGATTACATCGATGGGGGTGAGGGAGGTAGGAAATACATGTTGGTTTCTTGGGGAAAACGTGGAAGGAGGTGGGCGATCCTCATGCGCACTCTAGATCGGAGCAAGGAAGGGGAGGAGGTGAGGATTGGAAGCATGAAGCCAAATCCAATGGCGGGGTAGGGCTAGGCGTGCTAGACAAAGAGAGAGGGAGAATATAGGCCAAAAAAACAGGCGAGTGAGAGGAGGCTATGGGCGTTGTGCGAGAGTGAGGTGGGGAAGAGGAAGGCGCCCGGCCTCCAATTATGAACAGTCGACGGGCATGGCGGGGGTGTGTGCAGGGTGCTGGTTTCGTGTGGGAACTAAGGAGAGGGGGAGAAGGAGATGCCCGAGTGGGTGTAGCCGATCCGCGTGGACCGTGTGGCTGATAAGTAGGGACCAGTTGGCGGAAAGGAGGAAGTGGAGGTGAGCTGGGTTCGCAAAGCGTGTGAGGCCCACTGCTGCCATTCAATATTCAAGCACGCAATCCGAGGCCAGACTGAAGGGTGGGATCCGCTCGTCAGTGACAGAGAAAATCCATAAAAGATAAAATTGCTCTGACCAATTTTCTGACTCCTATGCATCATGATTTTGATGATTTAAATGTCGGATTTAATGTGTTCAAAACAAAAATACAACAAGTGTTCCATGTTCCTCCGTACTTTGTTAAATGCCATGTCACAATGTTCCGTATCAAAATTCAGTTTATCCGTTTGACCAAGGTTTTCTTAACAATTCCAAAAGTGTCATTTTCTAACTTTGTTATACAAAGTATATTATACCATTTTGTTTATTGTTTTACACTCTACAACTTTTGTATATGGAACTTTTTGATGATAAAGAGTTTTTGTTTCTCAGAGATTTGAATTTACTATCAGACCAAATGTGGGGTGTTCTGGATAGTTCCGCTTGTTTAAGCCATAACTCATCCAAAACATTTATGCATGTAAGTAGTATAAATAATAAAGTCATCTATATATAGCCTATATAGACACAACCCACTTAGATTCATTAAGTGTATTTTTCTCGACGTGCAGTCACCCTCGCATTCATTCATTTCATTCACTCAACGGCCCACCGAGCAGCCCAACCGGCACCTTGCCGTCGCACCGCAACCCACAACAGGCTACAGGTCCCATGTGCCATGGCGCCGAGCCGCCGCAACCCGCCGCCGCACATGCCGCAACAGGTCGCGCCACCTACCTGCAGCAGCCACGGTGCCGAGGAGTCCTAGCGTGAGCCTGCCTCCCCTGCCGCATGCCGCAACAGGCCGCGCCGCCTACCTGCAGCAGCCACGGTGCCGATGAGTCCTAACGTCAGCCTGCCTCCCCTGTCGTGGTGCCAGATGTCCAGCCTGCCTCCCCCCAAGTACCAGCGTCGCAGCAGCCAGCAGCCAGGTTCCGACTTTCGAGCCACCGCCGCAGCTAGGCAAGCGCTGACCCCACTCCCTCCCCGCGTCCACTGGTTGCCACCGTTGAGACGTTCAGACTGCCTCCCGTCCCCATCAACCAGCGTCGCACCAGCCATTAACCAGGACTCCAACCGACAGGATGCAACGGAAGCAGAGCAGCAGAAATGGGAACGGAAGGCAATTAATTAAGAGGGACACTATAGATGGATACAGCATATGTGCAGAGGGAAGAAGACCCAGATGAGGTAAGACAAATGTGTTTTTCAAGCATATGCCCTCTTTGCTTAATTTGAGAATTAACATCTTTGTTACTTCCCCATGTACATACAACAATGTAATCTTGATGGTTTTATGTGCTCTTGAAGCATACTAATCACATCTATGTACATGCAGCAGTGTAACCTTGATGCCTTTATGTGCTCCTGAATGATCATTTGTTTTATTACTTTGTCACTTCCAGGTAACCATCATCTCTCTTGATCTCTAAATTTATTATTTTTTCTTTAGGTTTACTATTGTTGTGTGTTAGATTGAACATTTTCTACTTCAGGCCCTTTACGCTCAGGCTTACATCTGAGTTTTCGAAAAAAATTAGCATCATCTCTCTTTGTCTCTATGTTTATTTTTTATTTTTCTTTGGGTTTACTATTGCTGTGTGTTAGATTGAACACTCCCTCTATGGAAATTTGTCCATTCCGGCCCTTTATGCGCTTAGGCTTATTAAATCTTTGAGTTTTCGAGCTGATTACTTTTAGCCATGAACCACCATATCTCTTATCTACATGCTTCATGTTCATATCATGATCTTATCAGCATGGATGAAGGTGCAAGTTCTTCACAGTGTCCAGTTCGTCGTGGCCGTCCACGTCGCCGTGCATCTCCAATTTTGGTTCCACAAATAAATAATTCAACTACTAATGAAAATCGCCGTAGACGTCGAATGGTTATGCATACTAATAGAAACACAGGTCTGTTCACATATTTCCTTCTTACAATTCACTTTTTATCGACCAAACACAAGTGATATCTCACACTCTACAGATAATCAAATGCATACAGATTCCATTCCAAACTACGATTGATCCAATTGCCCATTAAGTTATTTCTTCTTTCATGGTTCATGGCCCTTGCGGTGCACTAAACCCCTCATCTCCATGCAAGTCTGAAGGGAGATGCTCCAAATTTTATCCTAAAAAATTCTGTGAGCACACAACTATCCTTGAGAACGGTTTTGCTCAGTATGCCCGCCCTAACAATGGTGTAGTTTTTACCAAAAATAATATTAACATCGACAACACATTCATTGTTCCTCACAATGTTGACTTGATAGTCAAGTATCGTGCTCACATAAATGTAGAGAGAGTTAACCATGATGGTATGCATAAGTATCTTTTCAAGTATGTAACGAAGGGATTTGATTGCGCTCGAGTTGGATTTCATGGCAGTTCTTCAGGTCAGGACTCATCAAACAATAGAGTCAATGAAATAGATAACTATCTAGAATGTCGGTACGTGACACCACATGATGCTGCTTGGCGATTGCTTCAATATGATATCCACCATACAGAACCATCAGTAGAAAGGCTCCCTGTCCACCTACCTTTTGAAAATAGTGTTGTTTTCACATAAGAGGATGATCTGGAAGAAATCGTTGATAACCCAAATAATCTGAAGACTAAACTTACAGAGTGGTTGGAAGCAAACAACCAGTTCCCCATAGCACGCCAACATACTTATATTGAATTCCCTGAGTATTTTACGTGGCATTCAAATGAGAAATATTGGAATATACGCCGAGGTTCCAACAAAATTGGTCGTATAGCACATGTCAATCCTGCACAAGGAGAAAATTATTATTTGCGCACGTTACTCCACATTGTTAAAGGTGCAAGATCTTTTACTGAAATAAGTACTGTAGCAGGCCACCAACATCCTACATTTCGTTCAGCATGTGAAGCATTAGGCCTTCTTGGAGATGACCAGGAGTGGTCCCATGCTTTGAATGATGCTGCACAATGGGCCTCATCAAACCAACTGAGACAACTTTTTGTCACTTTGCTGCTATTTTGTGAAGTAACAAATTCTAGAAAACTTTTCGATGAGCATGCATCACAAATGAGCGAGGATATAGTGTATTGAATGAACCACAACTCAACACAAAGAAGCAACCCAACTATAGACCTCTTTGTTACTTCTTCCCTGCTGTTTGAACTTGACAAGCTACTCAAAGATGCTGGGTACTCTTTATCTCATTTTAGTTTACCCATGCCAAAATATATTGGCACTGCATCCTCAAACAATAGACTTATCTTAGATGAGCTTACCTATGATATTCCTACATTGGCAACATCTGTAGCTAATGATGTTCCTATGCTAAATAACAACCAGAAAAATGTCTTTGAAGCCATTACAAATTCTGTAATGAATAGTCAAGGCCATACGTTCTTTGTTTATGGATATGGAGGAACTGGAAAAACATTTTTATGGACAACCTTGATTAATTTTGTGAGGAGCCAAGGAAAGATTGTCTTGGCTGTTGCTTCATCAGGAATAGCATCCTTATTGCTTCCAGGTGGCCGCACACCCCACTCCCGCTTTAAAATTCCTCTGGACATATGTGAGAATTCTATGTGCAGTATTAAAAAGAACACACATCTGGCAGAGTTCATACAACAAACTTCTCTAATAGTTTGGGATGAAGCACCTGTAAATCATAAGCATTGTTTTGAAGCATTGGATCGGACACTTAGAGACATACTATCAGACAACAGACCTGATACACAACAGACTCAATTTGGTGGTATAACGGTCGTTCTTGGTGGTGACTTTAGGCAAACTCTTCCAGTTATCCAGAATGAAAAAAACATCAAATCTTGAGAGCCTGCATTGTCAATTCTTACCTATGGCAGCGGTGCATTGTTTTGCATTTGACTGAAAACATGAGACTCACTTCAAGATTTCTTGCACCCTCTGACAGAGAAAAGCTCCAGAGGTTTGTTGAATGGCTTCTTTGAATTGGCAGCGCTACAGAACCTTTCATACAGATCCCAAATCAACCCAGCAACACCTACATAAAAATACCTCCATCTATTCTTCTCCCTCCAGATTCTAGAAATCTTGATGGACTGATTTCTTTTGTGTACGCATCTAGGTATGAGCCATCAAATATCACATCTTATTTTTGTGATCGTGCAATTTTAGCTCCTACAAATGAGGTCGTGTCAAAAATAAATACCAAGATGATTGCCCAAGTAACCACAGATGAAATGTCATACTTCAGCTCAGATACAATAGATGATAGTTCTGCTAGCCATTCTACTCTAGAGGCACTGTACCCCACTGAATTCCTCAACACATTTTCAATCAATGGGCTTCCAGATCACGTTTTACATTTGAAAATAGGTGTTCCAATAATGCTTCTACGAAATCTTGATCCCTCCAGAGGTCTTTGCAATGGCACAAGGCTAATTGTTACTCAGGTTACAACTCGAGTAATAGAAAGTGAAATAATTACAGGAAAAGCTAAAGGCTCAAAAGCATACATTCCTCAGATTGTTACTACATCAGCTCAATCAAAATGGCCCTTCAAATTGAAGCGACGCCAATTTCCTATACGACTTTCATATGCAATGACCATCAATAAAAGCCAAGGGCAAACACTAAACACTACTCCATAATAATTAATCTACCCTATAAAAGAGCGAGTTTAATAGAAAATATTTTCTACCCATATAAAACTTAGCAACTTCAATACTCTCCCTTAGATCTAATTTTCCACTCTTATCTAATGGTCAGGGAGAACCCTGGCCCCACACGTTTTGCGCTGTTCCGGATTGGCACCAAAGCCCACGTAATAGTTCTTGCCGCCTCAGCCTTTTTTTCACCCCAAAACATACCCAATCCATGCCACCAGACGGAATCAATCAAATACGTACCAGAAGATGATCGATCCTCTTGGCCCATAGCGCGAACGATAGTTCAATCAATCATCGTGGCCCAATAACAAAACACTCTGATATTACATCAAATCAAAAAGATTTAGTACCAAATCGCTCCTAAAACATAAAATAAACCTACTCATAATGGTTTAACGGGCTCATTGAAGCACCAAGAGAACAACTGCCGATGGGACGGCGTGCGGAGGAGGGACGACGTGCGAAGGAGGGAGACACATAGGAGCTAGACCTGTGGAGGAGTGCCTCGGGCCCGGTGAGGAGGAGGCGCGCAGAGGCGGGGGATGCCGCCGTGGGATGTGATGTTGTTGGCGGCCACGGCAGGGCCACGGAGAACCAAGCGGCTGGCCGCGACTGCGGGAAGCGGGAGCGCCGAAGCAGGCGAGGAGCGCCGAGGCTCGCAAGCAGGTGGACGCGTAGAGGGTGGAGCAGGCGAGGAGCGCCGAGGTTGACGGCTCGTGGGAAGCGGGAGCGGCGGGGGAAGCGGGAGCGCCGAAGTAGGCGAGGAGCGCCGAGGCGAGCCTCCGCGCAAGCAGGTGGACGCAAAGTGGGTGGAGCAGGCGAGGAACGCCAAGGTGACGGGTACAGGGGGAGAGGAGCGTGCGACTGCTGGCGCGGCTGCGGTGCGTCGGAGCAGGCGAGGAGCGCCGGAGCAGGTGGACGCAACGGAATGGACGAGGCAGGTTGGTGGAGTCGCAGGCCTCGCGAGTCTCTTCTGGGCTCCGGTGGAGATAAGGCATGTAAAAAATATTTTTATTTTTTATGTCCCAACGGATATAAGCCTGAAGCCTGTACCAATTACTGCACAACATACATTCACTTAAATTAAATAATTTATATTTGTATTTGAGGCATGAGTTGGTGAGTCATCTTCTCACTCATCATTTTTTCTCCTAAATGACATTTCTTCTCTGGCCAGATTGAATTCTAAAGAAAACGAATATTGGAGGTACAGATGAAGAACATACTCTCGCTCCTGATCACATGTAAACTGGATTGCTAGGACAACGTCGTGGTAGTGCCATGAGTATCTTGGTCTCTACAAGCAGCTAAGCCAGTTGTGTTTCCCTTCCGCAGGAGCTTGGCACATAGATTAAGCCTTGAAAGGGCAAAAATAACCTTTGAATTGTGCACGGTATCCAAATCAATTCTCCACAGACCCCTCGTCCTGCTATAAGTAACTGATAGCCAATAGTCATGCCAGAAAATGGTATCATGTCCATTACTTCGGTGGAGGACAAAGCAGCATCACAAGGCAGTGGATCTCACAAACTAATAATTAGTATAAGCATTAAGAATATGTCGTCCCATCAATTGTTTTTGGAATATAAGTTAATCCATCACCACTCCATCCTTGTTGATTTGATTTCTCAATCCAAATAATATTTCAATCAATAACATGTTAAATAATTTGTTTTGGTCACGTGCGTCCGCACGTGCATTTTGCCTAGTAGAACAAAAGCACTACTCCATAATAATTAAGTAGAACAAGCACTACTCCATAATAATTAAGTAGAACAAAAGCACAAAGACAATCTATAACATTAGTGTTTTATTAATATTTTTTCTCCCTCTTGTTATCCACAAATGCAATGGCAAGCTAATAAGCAACAACCGTGACATAACAACCAACGGATGCACAAAATGAAAAGCCATACCTCCATGGCCCATTTGGTCCTAAATCTGCCAGGACCTTCTGACTTGTCCTTGGAGTGGATCTGTTCAGCACCATACCTATCAAGACCCATGGAGAACACTGCAAACAACATCAAAATGGTCATCATCATCACACCATAAATAGATATTTATGCAAAGAACAATCTTTGCTGTAACAACAACATCAATAGACATTTATGCAAGTATGTGCCTACTCTGTTGCTAAACAGTATAATGCCAAGTACCAACACCACGACTCCATAGGACAATGGACTTAGGAATCTGACTCCGATACTCATGAACATAATCACACGGAGATATGGCTGCACAAACTACATTGGTAGCAGCAAAACAATGTTGCAACAATAGTACCACAGTGAAATGATTTGATTGTACTTGAAGGAAACTATATGATACCATCATAAACGTGATACCACTAATCAATAATCAGCTATCAGTAGCAATCCAACCCAAACAAGCTACAAAGTGTCCAGGGAACCTAGATCTTAGCGCCCTTCCAGCGTGAGCCAAAACAAGCCCTAAACTCAAACCCACCCAGTGTAGAACCGTTGTTGCCCACCTTCCCCACGGTCGGCGGCGCCACCCGCTGCCCTGCCACTGGTACTTCTCCGACCGCTTCTATAGCCTAAATCCGGGAATCCCACCCCCGAACCCTAAAATCAGAGGTCTCAAACCCTAACGGTGGCTCTATCCGATCCAATCAAACAAACAGAGCTAGAATTACGCACCACAAACCAACCATGGGGTCTGGGTGGATCTGCACTACTCCATGCAATCCGAGCCCTAGGTGGCAGCGGTGGGGAAGAAGAGGCCGGGGGTACGAGAGGCTTGTATAGTTTTGGAGTAGTAGGAAAGGAGTAGGAATCAACGACGGCCTAAAGAAGAGAAAATTCCCTATCTGCCATCGAAAAAAGTTAGCGTGCTTCATCTGCCATCGAAAAACTTGTTCTTCCCTATTTGCCATCGGAAAAATATTTTATCCCTATTTGCCATCAACTTAGATCTTTCTTTCCCTATCCGCCACTTCCGTCCACCTGCCATCCAACTTCGTCCACGCTAAACCGACGCCGAACCAACCACCTGCAGTATGAGCTCTTGGCGGCCACGACTCACACACAGCAGCCGCACAAGAGGGAGAGCCACTGGTGGCGGTGGGCGCGGAGGCAGGCGTGGGGCGGGGTCGGTGGACGGGCGTGGTAGCCGTCGTGGGGCAGCGAGAAAGTTGCATGGCCTTCGCTCCCCGTGCGGATGGCCACGGCGGAGGAGAGCGGGTGCGGGGAAGGGTGCGGCTGCCACGGCGAGCGCGGAGCAACTGCACGGGAGGGCGAGCTGGCGGCATCGGCCGCCGCATGGCTGTGGGCGTCGCTGAGCGGGCTGGCACTAGGTGCGGAGGTCGTCGCGAGGCGGCGAGAAGGTCAGCATGGCCTTGGCTCCCCGTGCGCATGGCCATGATAGCCGAGAGCGGCCGCACGTGAGGGATGGTGGCCACGGCACGCAGGTGGTCGAGCCGCCGGCGGCGGCCACATTGTAATACTCCGTATTTTTTTTTAAAACACTTAAGTGCATTGCAATTTACCCTAATTATTCTTTCAAAAATTTGATTCAAATTTAAATTTGAGGCTTTTTAAAAATTTGGAGTTTTCCAGGGGCAAAAATGTGAAAGGGTAGTTTAAATTAAGCCCTTTCACTTTTGTATTTGGACCCCTGCCGAAAAAGGTCAAAATCTAGGGTTAAAAAAATGAAAAGGGTAAAAGTAAAAAAAAACCGGGCCCAGCGGGCCACACGCCCACTGGGCGAAGCCCAGCCGGGGGCAGCGGCCCGTGTGGCGGTCAGCCCACCCGCCACCCGCGACCCCTGTCAGGCGGCGCTGACAGGTGGCACCGCGGGAGGGGGGGTCTTCTTCCCCGCAGCGGCGCGCGGGGGAGCAACACTCCCCACACTCCCGCGCCTGAACCACGCGTCCCGTGCCCCGCGCCGTCGCTGCCGCCTCCACCGCCGTTGCCGCCGTGACCCCCGCGTCGGTAAGCACAACCTCGCTCCCTCCTCCCTGTAGAGTACGAAAGCGAAACTGATCCCGCCACATGCCTGTCAAATTATTAACATTCTTCTCATTCTTAACCAATAAATTACTGTACAAGAATTTCGTTCTAGGCCTATGCCACCTAAGGCATCTACTGAGCATAGGATTTTATGCTGGATAATGAGTAATAATGCTCTAAGGTTTCAATCAATTCCTAACTCTAATGCACAAGCATAACTCTGATTTAAATTAAGAACTTAAAGAAAACTGGATAATGCACCGGGGCTTGCCTTGATTCACGGGATCTGCCTCTGTCGGTGACTCGGAGTCTCCTCATGCTGGTATGAAGGATGCCTCGGTCGCACCGGCTTCCGGAGTTTCTGTTGCAGTGGAAGACTCTTCAACTGGAAGTGGTGGGACCAACGTGACTAAGTTGATGACATGCAGGAGTTTTAAAAATATGAGAATGATCAACATGTTGAAAAAGTAAAATGTACAATTTTCTAAAGCAAAAGGGTGGTCGGGGTTAAACATGGATATTTTTCGGATGTAGATGATTGTCCTATGGTTTAAATGAATTACCAGGTATTTTTTAAAATATTTTTAATAATTTTAAAAGCTTAAATGAATTTTCTAGGAATTTTTGAATAATTAAAATGGATTTTTGAATTAATTTTCTATTTTTAATACACTTTTATGAATTTTTCTGCAGTTTTAAATAAAGGCTAAATTTTTTTTTAAATATATAAACTCTAATTTAATTTCTTTTTAGAATTACCAAAATATTTATATGAATTAATAAATAATTTTTCTAATTAAAATAAACATATTAACATTAAAGTAAAATAAATAAATAAATTAAGTTTAAAGGAAAAAGAAAAACAGAATTACTGTTGAAATTCGGCCCAGCCCAAAAAAGAACAAAGCAAAAAGTTCTAATTTCCCCTCCAAAAATCGCATGGGCTCTTTTTCGGACTGGCCCAGCCCGAAGTGGGCCGCGGCCTGCTTCCCCTGGGCGCGACCCAACTCCCGCCTTTCCGGCTCGGCCCAGGCGGGCGGCCTAGCTGGGCTGGCGGCCTAGCGGACCGGCCTCGCCCGGCTCGCCTGGCCGCTCGGCGCGCGGCGCGACGCGCTCTGCGCATGCAGCGCCGGCGACCATCCGGCGCAGCGGAGGCCGAAAGGCCTCGCCGGCGAGGGGCCTCGGGACGCGGCGCGAGCTCCACTCTCTTTCCCTCCCCTTTCCCCATCTTCCCCCCCTCTACCTTCACTGCGAGGTCGCCGCCCGTCGCGCAACGCGCCGGCGAGGTGGCCTCGCGGCGGCGGTGGTGCTCGCAGGAACCTAACCCTTACCGCGCGGGGTGCGCACAAGCGCGGCGCACCCGATGCGCGCGTCCGCGGGAACCCTAAGGGTTCCCACGCGCGGGGAACGCGGCGGCGACACGCGGTGGCCGTGGCGCCATGCGAGGCTCCGAGCTCTGGCGAGCTCCGGCCGACGCCCAGCTCAGTTTCGCTTTCGTACTTTACATGTTATGATTATTTGCTATGGACCCTGATCATGCCTGTGTCGCATAAGGCCGTCCGATGTGTGGCCTGGTTGGGCCGAACGCGCCTCATTCACTTACCGTCCTTAACGGGCTCCGGTAAGCCTTTCGTCCTGTTGTACCTAAGCGCGGAACTAGACGAGACCAACTGGAAGGAGGAGGTTGGGCGGGTGTCGAAGGACTGACACCCGGGTTCGGTGAGGATGGTTCCGGCTAGGTGGCACTGGATGTTGGGTTGTCGTATGTGGGGTTGGTGTACACACATATGACAGGGTGTCTGAGTATCCCTCTCGAGAGGTGGGAAATCGATTCGAATCGTCTGTGGCTTGCCGGTTGTAAGCTGCCTGATCGTGACCAACATCGTAGTAAGAGAACTGATCTTGTTAATGAAGAATGCTTGACAACATGTTTGTCCTGGTTGGTTAGTAGATTAGGAGTAACTTAGCATGATCAGGTAATAACTAAAAAGTGAACCAAATTCTAAGAGCTAAGGATTTACTATTAGGCCTGCCGCAGTGTGAGTTGACCTAACCACCCCGGCTATGAGTTAGGAAGTCGGGTTTCGACCCAGTGGTCGGGTAAGTCTTGCTTGGTAATTAGTACTCAGCCTTCTTCCCTTTTCTTTTACAGGTGCGGAATACACGTGGTTTGAATGGGATCCTTATCTTACTCCTCCTTTCTTCTGAGTTAAGCTTTGCTACGACCGAAGCATAATAAGGTGTGTGTGTTGGAGAAAACTTGTGAACTATGTTACTTTTGTTTAAATGGCTGAAGAACTTATCAGCCGGGATGTAATAAGTACCAAACCCTATGTGTAATATTTTAACTTTATGTAATAAATGTGGCTATGTATGTTGTAACCTGTGGACTCCTTCGAGAGTCGCCCCAAAAATCAAGCTCGATCCGGATGGGAAGGCCAAGTCAGGATACCTACATCCTGAAGGACTACCGAGGTTAGTCCGGATCTGGTGATTAAGCACTAAATCTGAGTTAATTTGGGCGGTTCTGTCACAGCTGGTATCAGAGCTGTGCTTGAGGGGTGGGTTACTATTTTAAAAACTATTTTTCACTTTATAGTAGGTAAGCCCCGTATAAGGGTGTATTTTAAGATATGAATTAACGAAATCCTCTTTCTTAAAAATGAGTGTGTAGAGAATATTAAAAGATCTGGTCTTAAAACATGTCATGCATCATCATTGCATTAGAGTTATTCTTCTGTCCTTAGAAGTAAAGTATAGCAATTCAAAATGATTTATTAACAAAAAGTTTTTGTTGTTCTGGTCCAGATGCCGTACACTTTCGTCCCTTACGAGGATGCCAGGGGTTGTTGGCACCAGGAGTGTCCAGAAAACTGTTCCTTAGCTATGACTCTCCACCACCGTCTTCAAGAGTTGGGTTATCTTAGTTGTCCCCGTTACATTGTTCGTCATGCTGATCTAGTTCTCATGGGTGAGACAAGGGTGCGAGTGCGTATGCCTCAACACCCTAGTGTTCCGGAGGAGGAAGTATGGGAAGTTGAGGGTAGTGGGATAACTCCTGGAGAGGATTTTTCTGATGCCGCTTATAGAGCTCTAACTGAGCTCTGTACGAGGCATCTGGGTAAGTTGGAAGGGTCTGAAGTTATGTTTCTTCCTCCCAATGACCGATCTCAGCCCGAGTGGTAAAGGAGGTTAAGGAATCTGAACCGTAGTGCACGAGACTTGCGAAGGCGCCAAATGCGTGAGCAAGTCCACTACACTTCCCAGTTGGCGGATCTTTATGATCAGCGCTGTCGGAGCGGGCGTGCTCCTGGTCGGGTGGCGGAATGCACCCGGCCGAGATCCTAAGTACTAAGAGTAGTTAGGGGGAGCGATCGTTGTTAGCTGGTCAATGGTGACACGATGGTGACGAGAGGGTTTAGAGTGGTTCGGGCCGCCGGAGCGTAATACCCTACGTCCACTGTGGGTGTGTTCTTGTATTCCTGTCTGTAGGAGAAGACAGTGAGGATTGTGTGCTTGTGCTTTGTGGGTTGAGTCTGTCTGGTCTAAGGAGCCCCCCTCTTGTGTTGCGTATGCCTCCCCTTTTATATCCCAAGGGGGGCACGTACATGGTGGCCGGGCCCCGACAGGTGGTCCCGGCCCATTTCCTCTATGCTATAGCTCTATCCTGTGCATGATGTCCAACGCTCCCATTCTTTGCGCCTGTACCACTGACGCGACCTGGTATGGCCTGGAGATCCGCCATGTTGTCCTGCCGTCTGGATACGGCGCCGCGCCGTCCTGCCTTACGCCGTCCTGTCCCATCGGCCGCTAAACCCGCTGAGAGGCTTCAGAGGCCGAGGGGCAGGCGACGCGCACGCGTGACAGGACGGGGCGCTCGTAGTAGCGTTGTAGCGCCGCTACCTAGTATTAGGCTGAGCGCGGTCGCCGCGCGTGGCGCGGCTCATGATGAATACAGCGTACTTGTTTACTCAATATAGACCCCAGCGTAGCCGGGGAAATCAACTGTAGTGCCCTCTATCGCCGTCGCGCCTCGGTAAGGTGCGCCCCTTTGCTTCGCCGCCGTCGCCTGCCAGCGGTGGTGCCAGCGGCGATGGGGGCACGCCCGTCTGACAGCGGCGGCGTCGGCAGGCAACGGGGGCACGCCCGTCTGACAGCGGCGGTGTCAGCGGCATCGGGGCGTGCCCGCCTGACAGCGGCGGTGTCAGCGGCAACGGGCACGCCCACCTGCCCGCAATAAATGCAGTAGGTGGGCGAGGCGCCCGCCTGAAGGCCCCGCCACGCGCCCTGTGGGCACGTGGCAGCGCGAGACCTTCCTGTGCCCTGTGGGCACGTAGCGGCCCCGGATCACCGAGGGCGCTGGCTCCGGACCTCCCCGTGCCCTGTGTGCACGTGGTGGCCCCGGACCACCGAAGGCGCGGGCCCCGGACCTCCGAGAGGTCCGGACCTCACCTTCCCCTGAGGGACTCCTCGCGTGGTCGGGGGAGGCTCGGACCTCGCTGAAGGAGGTCCGGGGCCTCTCCTGTGGGCCGGGTACGCGGCCCAGCTTTTATAAGGAGTAGGCCGGGCCCACCTGTACGCGGTCTTAGGCCCTCTTTGTACTGCAGTACTTACCTTCCTTGGTGATCTTTGTCTAGTGTAAGCGGGTACCCGGTTAGCTGGGTACCGACAAGCGCCACCAAACCTATGAGAGTATCAGAGAGGGTTTCTTGGAATTAAGGGCGCAGAACGAGCACATGCTAGAACAACAGCATAGGGATACTTGTGAGATCATTAGTTTGGGTCTTTGTCAATACGAGGACCAACGTACCGTGAGAGACTTAAGGGACCTGTTGCACACTGCTAACTTGACCATTCAAGATCAAACCACACATATCGAACTTGACCACACCATCATAGACAACCTTAATGAGCAGGTGATTGCATTACAACTGCAAAATGATCAGCTTCAGGTAGAGCTAGAACAGAGTTCTTCAGAGGAGGAGCCCATGGAGTTAGTTCCTGAGGGGTCAGGGGCTACTCAGGGATCCTCAGGGATTGTTTTCGGTTCCGTTGGACAACCTACCCCTGCTCCTGGTACAGGGTACAATTCAGATGCGGGCGAAAATTCAGTGGGCCAGAACAGCGCTTGAAGGATGAGTTGTTGTGAATCCGGTGTTTGGGGTGTTTGAAGTTGTGCATTTTGTAAAATTTTTGTAAATTTTTTGTAAAATAGTTGCCAGTATGCGTTGTTGCTTGAATAACCTAGTGGGGACGGTATGGTTGTATAATAGTAGTAATTAAGGGTGGTTTGAAACTGTTATGTAAAATGTTGTGTGTGCCTTTGTTTTTCAATAAAAGAATGTAGATCATTTGTACATGTCTCTTCTCAGCTGTCAACGTAATAGTAAACTTACAGTTGTCTCCACCCCTAGCTCATCCCTCCATGGCTGATGTCTTGGATCACCATGATCGTTTAACTGAGCTCTTAGCTCAAAGTCAGATTGCTCAGCATCACTTAATGCAAGATAACCCTGCGCCGTGTTCGAGAGGCTGGAGTGACTTTTCTGGACTTTGAAGCTCTCCATCCACCAATCTTTCAGTCTGCACCAGATCCAATGGATGCCAAGCATTGGGTACTGGACTATAGAGAGTATGTTTGAACTTCTGCCAAATCTTTCAGATCAGCAAAAAGTTATGTTTACTGCTCGGAAGTTGCAAGGACCCGCTGGAGCTTGGTGGGCAACCTATCAAGCTTCTTTGCAGCCCAATCAACAGATTACTTGGCAAGACTTCTGCAAGGCTTTCGAGGACCATCACATCCCTGAAGGTCTTGTGGAAATGAAAATGCAAGAGTTCTTGAGCCTGCAACAAGGTAATAAAACAGTCCTGGAGTATCTTCAAGCCTTCAACCATCTAGCTCAATATGCTCCTACCTTGATTACTGGGGATGAATCCAAAAGGATGTACTCTTCACGAGGCTTATCTCCTCGTATGAGGGCAAAGATGAATATGTCCTACCCCAGTTTTCATCAGATGGTGAATGATGCTATCCAATTGGAAGAAAGACTCCGGGTGTATGGAGAAGAGAAGAAACGTAAGAGAGCCACTGAGGGAGCGAGCAGTTGGCCACGGGTGGTTTATCAACCACCCAGGTATGCCTTTCCCGCTCCTCGTCCCTTGTGGATGGTTCGGTCAGCTCCACCGCCGAATCAACCCCCACGACAGTGGATTATGAGGCCACAGTCACAGCCCCCTCGTCCTCTGGCACTTGGTCCTCCTACTCCTCGTACTTCAATGCCGGGCTATACTTGTTATAATTGTGGGCGGCCTAATCATTTCACGAAGGACTGCCCATATCCTCGTCAAGGTCAAGGGTTTCGCCCATCTGCCCCAACCTCCAGTGGGAATCCTCAAAATACCTTTAAGAAGAAGGGCCCTGCCCCTGAAAGTGGGCAAGGTACATTATATGCAGATGGAAGAATCGCCAGAAGGAGAAGGAGTCATGACTGGTACGTTTTTAATCAATGATCTGCCTACTCAAGTTTTATTTGATACGGGAGCATTGCATACTTTTATCAGTCATGCATATGCACATCGTCGGGGTTTTTCTGTATTCCCCGTTAAACAAGGATACCTTATCACGGCCCCCGGTCAACAATTGCTAACTAACCAAGTGGTTAAGGACTTGCAATTGGAGTTGGGTGGAAAAGGTTTTCAAGATCCAACCCATTGTGCTACCAGGGCATGGCATACCAGTCATCCTGAGGATGAACTGGATGAATGCTCATCAAGCCGTTATGGATATCACTGCTCGCACCATACGGGTTATTTCCTCCGATAATACCCCGGTGCAAGTGTCGCTTTCCCGAATAGAAAAAGAGATGCCAGTAATAAATACAGTTGTCAGCCCTGAGATAGCAGCTATCCCGGTGGTGCGGGATTTTCCAGATGTGTTCCCCGAAGATCTTCCGGGACTACCCCCAGATAGGGAAATTGAGTTCTCCATAGAGCTAGTCCCAGGCACGGCTACCCATTTACCGGAAACCTTATAAAATAGCTCCGAGAGAGATGGCTGAAATGAAAGTGCAGCTTGAAGACCTTCTTAAAAAGTGTTTTATCCGTCCTAGTACTTCTTCTTGGGGTTGCCCAGCTCTTTTTGTAGAGAAAAAGAGCGACAAATCTCTAAGAATGTGTGTGGATTACCGCCCCCTCAATGCGGATGACCATTAAGAACAAATATCCCCTCCCCCGGATTAATGTGTTGTTTGATCAGCTATTGGGAGCCAAGATCTTCTCAAAGATCAATCTGAGATCAGGGTATCACCAGATTAAGGTCAAAAAGGAAGATATACCCAAAACTGCCTTCTCTACCAGATATGGTCTTTATGAGTATCTCGTAATGTCCTTTGGACTAACTAATGCCCCGGCATACTTTATGCCTCCGCCGCGCCGGATGGTTGCCGGCGCTGCCGGCGCGGTGACGCGCCGCGCTCCGAGCGCAAGCGAGCGGCGAGGCCGGTCCGCTGGGCCGCTAGCCCAGCTAGGCCGCCCGCCTGGCAGGCCAGCTGGCCTGCGCGGCCGCTGGGCCCGCGGCCGAGCCGGAAAGGCGGGAGTTGGGCCGCGCCCAGGGGAAGCAGGCCGCCGGCCCACTCCGGGCTGGGTCAGGCCGAAAGGGAGCCCATGCGATTTTTGGAGGGGGAAATTAGAACTTTTTGCTTTGTTCTTTTTGTGGGCTGGGCCGAATTTCAACAGTAATTCTGTTTTTCTTTTTCCTTTAAACTTAATTTGTTTATTTATTTTACTTTAATGTTAATATGTTTATTTTAATTAGAAAAATTATTTATTAATTCATATAAATATTTTGGTAATTCTAAAAAGAAATTAAATTAGAGTTTATATATTTTAAAAAAATTTAGCCTTTATTTAAAACTGCAGAAAAATTCATAAAAGTGTATTAAAAATAGAAAATTAATTCAAAAATCCATTTTAATTATTCAAAAATTCCTAGAAAATTCATTTAAGCTTTTAAAATTATTAAAAATATTTTAAAAAATACCTGGTAATTCATTTAAACCATAGGACAATCATCTACATCCAAAAAATATCCATGTTTAACCCCAACCACCCTTTTTCTTTAGAAAATTGTACATTTTACTTTTTCAACATGTTGATCATCCTCATATTTTTAAAACTCCTGCATGTCATCAACTTAGTCACGTTGGTCCCACCACTTCCAGTTGAAGAGTCTTCCACTGCAACGGAAACTCCGGAAGCCGGTGCGACTGAGGCATCCTTCATACCAGCATGAGGAGACTCCGAGTCACCGACAGAGGCAGATCCCGTGAATCAAGGCAAGCCCCGGTGCATTATCCAGTTTTCTTTAAGTTCTTAATTTAAATCAGAGTTATGCTTGTGCATTAGAGTTAGGAATTGATTGAAACCCTAGAGCATTATTACTCATTATCCAGCATAAAATCCTATGCTCAGTAGATGCCTTAGGTGGCATAGGCCTAGAACGAAATTCTTGTACAGTAATTTATTGGTTAAGAATGAGAAGAATGTTAATAATTTGACAGGCATGTGGCGGGATCAGTTTCGCTTTCGTACTTTACATGTTATGATTATTTGCTATGGACCCTGATCCTGCCGTGTGTCGCATAAGGCCGTCCGATGTGTGGCCTGGTTGGGCAGAACGCGCCTCATTCACTTACCGTCCTTAACGGGCTCCGGTAAGCCTTTCGTCCTGTTGTACCTAAGCGCGGAACTAGACGAGACCAACTGGAAGGAGGAGGTTGGGCGGGTGTCGAAGGACTGACACCCAGGTTCGGTGAGGATGGTTCCGGCTAGGTGGCACTGGATGTTGGGTTGTCGGTGTACACACATATGACGGGTGTCTGAGTATCCCTCTCGAGAGGTGGGAAATCGATTCGAATCGTCTGTGGCTTGCCGGTTGTAAGCTGCCTGATCGTGACCAACATCAGTAGTAAGAGAACTGATCTTGTTAATGAAGAATGCTTGACAACATGTTTGTCCTGGTTGGTTAGTAGATTAGGAGTAACTTAGCATGATCAGGTAATAACTAAAAAGTGAACCAAATTCTAAGAGCTAAGGATTTACTATTAGGCCTGCCGCAGTGTGAGTTGACCTAACCACCCCGGCTATGAGTTAGGAAGTCGGGTTTCGACCCAGTGGTCGGGTAAGTCTCGCTTGAGTAATTAGTACTCAGGCTTCTTGCCTTTTCTTTTACAGGTGCGGAATACACGTGGTTTGAATGGGATCCTTATCTTACTCCTCCTTTCTTCTGAGTTAAGCTTTGCTACGACCGAAGCAGAATAAGGTGTGTGTGTTGAAGAAAACTTGTGAACTATGTTACTTTTATTTAAATGGCTGAAGAACTTATCAACCGGGATGTAATAAGTACCAAACCCTATGTGTAATATTTTAACTTTATGTAATAAATGTGGCTATGTATGTTGTAACATGTGGACTCCTTCGAGAGTCGTCCCAAAAATCAAGCTCGATCCGGATGGGAAGGCCAAGTCAGGATACCTACATCCTGAAGGACTACCGAGGTTAGTCCGGATCTGGTGATTAAGCACTAAATCTGGGTTAATCTGGGCGGTTCTGCCACACACATGGCCATGGGCTGTCGCAGGGCGGGTCGATGGCCGGGCGCGGAGGCCTACGCGGTTCGGCGAGAAGGGAGGCGATGGTAGTGGATGTGAGTTGATGGGAAGTGGACGCCAGGAGACGGAGGTGGACGACAGTGGTGGATATTGAATAAGTTTTAAGTGGATGGCTGGTAGAGAAGAGCAAGTTTTTCAATGGCGGATAAGACCCATTAACTTTTTTTTATGGCAGATAAGGAATTTTCCTCCTAAAGAAAGAGGAGGTGGGTTGTCTTTCTTTTCACGGTCCCAATCCTTATGCTGAGTTAATTTTGAATAGAAGGTGATGGGATAAAAAAAATAGTTGCAATCAACCTTACAATTCATCACCCTCTAGCGAAAAGCGTGATCTGTTGTGCTCAGTTTTGAGCACTGCTTCTCAGCTTCTGCTGTTTTGGCTTTTTTCACTGTTCAAATACATCTTTGTATTGTATTGGAAGCTCAAGCAACCAGGCCTATAGAATCCACGATTACAATGCCCGTCGAAGAAGTATAAAATGAATGTCCATATTTGTATCCATGGTTTAACTAAAGTTAGTCTAAAACTGAGCTTTTATATTGTATATCTATAGCTTCACTCTATCTAAAAAAGAACGTGTATAGCTAGTGATCTCTTAGCAACCCTTCACACTCATGCTAGAGATAGCATGACATGTTTTAAAATTAAATAAAAGATATATATACGTAAACACCTCTAAATTAAAAATAGAGAAACTCTTGAAGACGTTTTCCAGCATGACGAATTCCAAATAAACGACTAGTGTGCTCGTGAAACAAAATCTAAAATGTTCAAATAAAATATTCAATGAATCTAAGAAATCTTGTAAGAACGAAATCAGGACAGGAAATCCCAACGCCGTTTAACCACGTTAGCATGATGTCATAGCCCCGTGTACGCCAATGGGCAATGGGCATCCGGCTGCTGCGTCGAACTCGCAAGCACGACTCGATCCGCCCTCCGCCTACATGCCGGGCGCTGCCGTCCGTTGGCCGCGCCGTCAGGGTGTAGCTAGGCCGCGTCATCCGCCGCAACCCAGCCGTGCGTGATACACACCTACCGCCCCCGTCCACCGACTTCACATACCTACCACCTGCGCAGCGGAAGCTTTAACACTAAGGTCACCAGAGAGTGAATATGGATGTGAAAAACGTTGTTTACGCACTGTACACAGAGTGAAAAAAAAATACTGTTTACGCACTGTAGACGGTACAAATGCACGCTTTGGTGACGTAACATGTAGCATCTTCGTCAAATGCATCGTAGGCACCTCACTAACATACATTAGACATCGGGTCCGCATTTACTCTCGTAGCATGCCCTCTTTGCTCCACCCCAGATCTCTCTATATAGGAACAGGATTTCATTAAGCATGCTGGAAGTAAGAACAGGAGCCAAATACAATTGTTAGATTATTAATCCTACAGTTTTACCGGTCACTTTGGTTGAGCATTGTGCTGGAATGTAGGAAGCCGCCTGTTAGATGAGCCAATTATGTCTACAAAACCCTGATTATGGTGTGCAGCATCAAACTGTCCAGTTTGGTCTTGACTCGCCAAAATTTTCCCACAGGGAACCAGGAAGTTCGACAGATGTCTTGTCTCTGAAATGATCAATCATCATAGATATCAGACAACTGAATCACTGATAAAGGAATCAAAATAATAGGAGGAAACCATCGTTAGCATGAAAGGATCAGCTTTTTCAAGGAGGGAAAAGTCATCTTCCTCAGACTCAGTTACCATAAACCATTGGTACTTTTTGTGTATACCATAAAGGCACTAATTCAGAGGACTTAAAAAGCTCAAATTGTACTTTCCAGTTGCTAATTAACTCAGCACAGAACTTGAACAGGACACTCGAACAAGAAAAGAAAATCGATCAACTTGAAACTTTTTTGTTTCTGTCCAGTACTAGTTCATAGGCCACAGAAAACCGAAAAGATACTCCAGAAGAATTAACGTAAATGTGGTTGATGTTGATCAATAGGAAAACTAAACGTGCTATAACGGTCTGTACTCTGTAGAACTTACAAGGTTCATGGTACGCTGCCCGTTGGCATTCCGATCACTATCAGTTGCCTGTTTGCCTTGTGACTCTGCAGCTTGCACTGCTGGATGACTTGTCTCTACATGCTCCCGGGCTTCATTAAGATTATATAAGATGATCCGATCCGGTCAGCACCAAGATGAAGCAGCCGCAAAGGAACTTGTTGGGTCGCAAGGCTCAGGCCCATTTATAATTAAGGAAGGAAGGAACGCTTTGTGCAAGGCCCAGCCCACTGAGTATTAGCGCATGTGATGGATGGCACGCACCAAGGACACCTGCGAGCGAGCGGCTGCTGCGGTTGCCTCCCTTGCCACCGGAACAGAACCCCACCACCGGCCACCTCGCCTCTCACCGCACCCCACCCGCGCCTGCGCTGCGCTGCGACGTCGCCGCTAAGCAACCCGGCCGGCGGGGACGGGACGGGACGGGAGGCGGGAGCCCGCGCCTCCACCTCCACCTCCACCTCCACCTCTTCCTCCTCTAATAGCCCTCGCGGAGTCGCGGTGCGGCGCGGCCCATGGACCGCATCGTCGGCGGCAAGTTCAGGCTCGGCCGGAAGATCGGCTGCGGCTCCTTCGGCGAGATCTACCTCGGTGAGCAGACGGACGGACGCCCCCAATCAATCTCGATTTCCAATTCCCACCGTTAATTGCGATCCATGCTCTTGCTTGCTTGCTTGCTTGTTTGTCTGTTTGTTTTCAGCCACCCACGTCGACACCTACGAGATCGTCGCCGTCAAGATTGTGAGTTCCCTTTCTTTTTTTTTTCCCCCCATTCTCTTCATCTCTTCCCTTCCCTTCACCTGTGTGTTGCGTTGTTCGACTTCTGAGCGGCGGGGAGGATCGATGGCTCGAGTTCTGCTAATCGCTTCCCTAGGCCTGCTGCCCCCCCGTTCAAATGCTCTTATATTAGCTGTTTTTTCCATTTATGATCCCACGACTATTATATATTATTATCTCTACAAATATACAAGCAAGCAATGGTTTCATTTCAAATGTTCAGCTCGCTTGTTGTTTTGTTGGCTGCCTAGGACTAGGAGTAGTTTTCGACGCGCTGGTGGCTTGGCTGCTGCCCATGAATCCATGATTATTACGCTTTTTCATAGGTAAATAATTGTACCTAGTCCTTCGGCAAATGCTATCATTAGCACAACAGGGGTGGAGGGGTGGGTAGGTGGGTATATGCATATGTATACTTGCCTGTTAAGTAAAATCTCTGCTTCTGCCATGGCAGCCTTGCCCTTTTTTTTCTTCCAAACTCTTTCATGGTTTATATAATTGGATTATTGGACTGCCAACCTCCCTGTCAGGAGAGCAGCAAGACGAAGCATCCCCAGTTGTTTTATGAGGCAAAGCTCTACAACACGCTCCAGGGAGGAAGTATGCGCTGCCCTTTTGCTCTTGCACTTATTTACACGTAAAGATATACAGTATCGTCATTACCTCACTGTGGGAAAGGTTCTCTGGAGTCCAGGTGGCATTGCAAACGTCAAGTGGTGTGGTGTAGACGGGGAAGAGAATGTCCTCGTCATTGACTTGCTGGGACCGAGTCTGGAGGACCTGTTTGTCTATTGCGGCAGGAAGTTCACACTCAAGACTGTCCTAATGCTGGCTGAACAGATGGTAATCAGAAACTGGCATTACCTTCTCCATCAGCATCTGGTGCATGATATGTAACAGACACACACCTTGGTTTTCCATACCCCCTTTTTTTTAATTAAAAAAAAACATTTACATTGCTCACTAGTCCCAGGAATTACGTCTCTGTATTGACTAGAGCACCTTTTTGTTAAACAATTTGCGGCAGATTACAAGAATAGAGTTTGTGCATTCCAAAGGGTACTTGCACAGAGACATCAAGCCTGACAACTTTCTGATGGGTCTTGGTCGCAAAGCAAATCAGGTAACGACATTCAAGTTCCTTGTTAGGATGGCAATGTATTGAACTGGCCACCAACAATTCTGCTTGTGATTATCAGGTATACATAATTGATTTTGGGCTTGCAAAAAGATACCGGGATTCCACTACGAACCGACATATTCCTTACAGGTACGCTTATATTTCTAAGATGTGTTCTTTGTAGATGATGTCGTTTGCTTTTGCAGAAATGTCAAATTGCATGTAGACTATTTCCCTGAAAAAAAAAAATTCATTTGGGCATTTGGCTAATCTTGTACTTTTGTGATCTTTGCTTATGAAGCTCCTTTTTTTGTAGAGAAAATAAAAACTTAACTGGCACCGCACGCTATGCAAGTTGCAACACTCACCTTGGAATTGGTGAGTAATATAGCCTTCTGAATGCCTGTCAGATCACCATGTCAATCTGATTTGACCATTGTTGTTGGATTTTATTGGCAGAACAAAGCCGCAGGGACGATTTGGAATCGCTTGGCTATGTGCTTTTGTATTTCCTCCGAGGAAGGTAAGTTTATGTTTATCTTTTATGCTGTGTGGTAGCACATACTATGATGTTTCTTGTGGTGAAGTCTGTTACACAGTGTGGTGCAATATCTGAAAAATGTTGCCGCGAAATGCCAATATCCTGCTTTTACAACTAGCAACTCTGGCAACTTATAATTCCATAAAACTGCATATCATTTTCAATTGAAAAAAAAAAACAGGCTAGCGCTAGCATTTGACAAGGGCTGTCGTATGGCAAGCATATATTCCAAGAGCTACCCTTAAATATGAGAGTTACGGACTCAAATCTCAGCCACTGGATCAAATTTTATTTGAAAAATGTCCCGCAACATATTTTACAAATCCACATGTTTTGCTAAACTTCTACTGCCAGGGTTACCAAACTGTTGGCCACAGTCCTGTGAGTACAGAACATTGTATCCTTCTCTGTTTAGGCTAGGTCCAAGATCAGCGTTTAATACTTTTCAAGTCTCGACATCTTTGACTTCATTTCATGATAAGCTGCTAACTCTAACTATTCTGTTATATTTTACTGTGTGAAG
Source organism: Paspalum vaginatum (assembly GCA_030272315.1). Taxonomy (NCBI): domain Eukaryota; kingdom Viridiplantae; phylum Streptophyta; class Magnoliopsida; order Poales; family Poaceae; genus Paspalum; species Paspalum vaginatum. The sequence goes on along the minus strand of CM059014.1, from coordinate 66,494 downwards.
CCTCCCTTGGCAGGGACTAAAAGCTGCAACAAAGACACAGAAATATGACAAGATATGTGAAAAAAAGATATCAACTCCTATCGAGGTTATCTCATAAACATATTAGGAACTATTTCTTTTCTTGGGGGGCATGTGTTTATTGCTGATCAAGAAAAGTTATGGTCAGGTCTTATGCAAATCCTGTCCTGGTCGAATTTGCTTCTTACTTCCATTACTGCCATTCATTGACATTTGATCAGCGACCTGACTATGCATTTGTGAAGCGACTCTTTCGTGACTTGTTTACCCGCCAAGGTATTCCCTGATTAAGTAATACTATGTGTGGTGTTTCTAATTTTGTTATTTTCCTATTGTTGTAAAACCAACATTTTTCTCATTTTTTAACAGGTTATGAGTTTGATTATGTCTTTGATTGGACAGTTTTGAGATACAAACAAGGCCAAAAACAAAAGGTATGGCTGAGTTTTTTTTTTCTTCTGTGCGCCTTTTTCCTTTGGTGTGGTGGGGCTCATGGTATCTATTGTTAGTACCTCTGTAAGAATGCAACTTCGTGGCATGTGCTTGTGCTGTTAGGTTCTAGAGCTAATCTGTGTGATTGGTTCTGTTAATTATAAAACTTATGGAATTGTATGCATTCTCCAAAATCCTAAAAGAATCCCTCAACCGTCTTGAGAACAACCCTTTCTCCAGATATCTCTTTTGCAGTTGCACCATAGATATGTCTGGTGATGTTTTGTAAAGATCTTGACTGTTGTGGAGCTAAATATGGCATTCACTTTTCATGCATGTATATCTGCAACTCTTCTTTCTAGAATTTGGGCATTTGTTTTATTTGTGCCTGAAAAATCCAATTTCATATTTGCTATAACACTTCGTCTCCAGAAACGGGCTTAACCCATAATGTTATCTGTTAGGAAGCATTCACAGAACCTTTGTCAGCTCATAACATTTTGGGGGGCAGTGCAATTCTGATGGCTACTTCTCTTTTATTTGCAGCAAAGTCCTGGGGCACCTATTGCTCGACCAATTCAAGCAGGTGCGCAGAAACAAGCAGGTAATAGAACCTATGCGCCTTTTGATACTCAGATACATATGAGCACATGTGGGATTATCATTTCATTGGTGATTGATGATTAGCGTGATCAACAAAATGTCTTGTATAGAATTGTCTGTCATTTTATCTATTGTTTCTGTATCCCATAGGACTGAGATGATTGATGAGATGAACCAAATGTTATTGTTCAGTTATTTTATTGTTCAGTTACTGTTTTGGTTTGTCATAGTATATGTATACATGATGTATCCCATAGAATTGAGAGTTGATTGATGATATCAACCAAACTTTCATGTTTGTTTATTGTTTTGGTCTGTTATAGGAGTAGAACTTGACTGATTAGATGAACTAGTTTGTTATCTTGTATTATCCAGTTTTTTGTGTGCAGTGTGTTAATAGGATTGGTAAATGACTAATGGAATATAGGTTATGTCCTGATAAGGTCTCCATAGTAATTTTGTTATCTTTTCGTTGCAGTGTAGATTGACCTTATTAGCTGATATATAGTTATGCGAAGGTACAATACGTGTATAGTATCACTTTTGGCTTCTATATGAAAAAAAGAAGATGTGTCTTGGTTTCATCCACCAACTATAGTATAGTATGGCTTTTTTCTTGAGCATTGGGATCCAATTTATATTTGTATTTACTCTTAAATCTGGTTGTAGCGCATCAAACAAGATCATTAGAAATTTTGCTTCATGTCTGCTAAAGTTTAGCTATACTATGATGTATGTTGGTGACCTTATGGTCAACAGGTGCGAATGGTGTATGTCATCATAATAAAGCCCGGGACTGCCGGGAGCATGTAGAGACAAGTGATCCAGCAGGGCAAGCTGAACAGTCACAAGGCAAACAGGCAACTGACAGTGATCGGAATTCCAACGTGCAGCGTACCATGAACCTTGTAAGTTCTACGGACCACTTTAGCATGTTAAATTTTCTTCTTGATGAATAATAACATCAGACACATTTACGTTTTCAAGGTTTAATTCTTCTGGAGTATCTTTTTGGTTTCCTATGATCTATGAATTAGTGTTGGATAGGAACAAAAGGTTTGAAATTGAACAATTTTCTTTTCTTGTTGGAGTTTCCTGTTCAAGTTCCGTGCTGAGTTAGCAACTGGAAAGTACAATTTGAGTTTCTTAACTCCTCTGAATTAGCCCTTATTGTATATACAAAAAATAACAGTGTTTTGTGATAACTGAGTTTGAGGAAGATGACTTTGCCCAACTTGAGAAAATTATCGTTTCATGCTAACAGTGGTTTCCTCCTATTATTTTGATTCCTTTACCTGTCATTCAGTTCTATGATATCTAAGATGATTGATCATTTCAGAGACAAGACATGGCTGGTGGAAAAGCGCAGCTGACAACATCTGTCAAACTTCCTAGTTCCCTGTGGAAAAATGATGGTGATTCAAGACAGAATGGACAATTTGATGCCGCTTACCGCGATCAAGGTTTTGTAAACATAATTGGCTCATCTAACAGCCGGCTTCCTACATTCCAGCACAATGCTCAAGCAAAGTGACAGGTTAATCTGTAGGATTAATCTAACAATTGTATTTGGCTCTTGTTGTTCCAGCATGCTTAATGAATTCCTGTTCCTATAATAGATATCTGATGGAGCAAAGAGGACATGATATGAGAGTTAAGAGGAGGCCCCTGTTCACTTGAGGTGGTTCAGAGTCAAGTATCACAGTCAATGTAGACACGATGTCTAATATATGTTAGTGAGGTGCCTACGATGCATTTGCTGAAGATGCTACCTGCTAACTATTGAAGGTTTGCGCGCTGTTGTGATGAATGCTTGGGCAGTTCGTGGTTGTAGTCCTGGATGCCTTGTAAATTCCTTAAATGTTAATATATGTATGGTTTGAGCATAGTGCCAATAATGATGATCTGGATTTTGCACTTTCTGCTGTCAATTCAATGCACATGTTGCAATATTATTATTTGTTGAAGTTTGCTTGCAATCTGAAATGTTTTACCATTAGGTATTGGAGAAGCTCGGCTGAACAGGGGTAGACTATGCCATTGTCAAATTGAATTTGCCTGAGCCGGGACTTCTGCGTCTTAAGCAGGTATACAGTTGGTGGGATTTTTATTTCACAAATTTTACTCCACAAATGAAGGTTTATAGATGTGTTTCATATTTATCACAGAAATGATACTGGCAGTCCTGAGAAATCAGCTGAATATCTTCAGATGTCACTAGTTTGTTGTTGGAACAGTTCAAGTAGCCAAAAAACAAGGCACGGAGGGAAAGGTGTAGTAAGTGAAGTCATGGAGGTGTATAACCTCTTAGTCTCTTACCAGTCTTGCTCTGGCAATGTAAGTTTCTGACACAACTGGTGAAGGCTTCAGAAAAACTTGACTTTCTGTTAAAGCATCTACTTGATGGATTATATTTTTATCAGAACTGATAACTAATGTATTTGGTCTTTGGAGGTTGGGGAACTCCAGTCGTTTTTTATATTTTTCTTTGACGTAAAAATTTCTTGTAGTAAATAAGCTAAAATATTGGGTACATTTGGCAAGCTGTGGGGCCAAATATATATTGCTATAATTCGTAACAGAAGCTTCTACCATTCTTGCTGCTACTTCCTCCTCCTATTAATATGGCGTTTTTAGTTCAATATATTACATTATTAATCACTGGAGGGAGTATATTTCTATTATCACTTGTCATTTTAGAGCTTTGGTGATCCTGATTGTTTGCTTGCAGGAAAACTGATTGTTGATAGACCATGAATTTTCTGGTGCTCCAAGTTTCCACTTCCATCGTTTTGCAGACCAAGTCCAGCCTTTGGGAGTTGCCATGACGTTGCTCCTTGTCTAGTTGTGTTAGTTTTTTTTTTTTTTGTATCATCCAGGTATAGAGTAAAGTTCCTTTACAGTGCTATGTAGCTTATTCTTTTTTTCTTGTTTATGATGCGTGTTTTATATTGACGTTGTCAGTGTATATTGTTGATTGATCTTGATCACAAAGTTGAGAAGAAATTATGCAATCGTAAGGAATTTTTTTTCGTTAAAAAAACTCTAATCTTGGGATATGGGTAGTATTTATTATGTCAAATGCCTTGTTGCCAGAACTGTGGGCATTTGAATAAAATCATGAATCTTGAATTGGGGATTGCTTATTATGTAACAAGTTCCAATCATTTTGCATATGCACTGTTCCCGATTGCCTGATTGGTTCATGTACTGACTCATCTAGTTATTTTTAGCTACTTGTTTTGTAAGGATCTTAGGTACTGATTTTAGATCAAATGCCATATATATATCCTTTGGTCTTAAAAATGCAGCCTCGTTTTCTTCTTTCCTGTGCTTATTACTGGCATATGTATTATGTAAAGTTGCTTTGGTTGGTCACTGGGAGTTGGTGCCCCAAAATTTAGGGTCTTGTCGAGCGAGCGAGCTGCTGCTGCTGCTTCGAAAGGGTATATATCATCACAGTGCAATGGCAGCACCTTTTATGTTTCTTTGCACGAACGGCGATGGTGGGACGCTTTCTTTGGACACGCAGGAGGGGAGACGGGGGAGGAAGTAAAGGAAAGGAAAACAAAGCGGAAGCTTGTGTTGGGGTTCTTTTGTATATCTTGTAGCTGTAGGGAAAGCACCCAAAAGTAAAAAAGTTTCGAACAGGAAACTAGTTTTTGCCATGCGCCACTTCATCTTGACATCACATAGCACTAAGGACAAGCTCGATATATATGGGCATCATGATGTTGGTAGTCAAGAAATACAAGAAAGAGGGGATGCTAATGATCAAAGATAAGTAAACATCTTCTAGCATACATACTGTAGTGGGTCATCAGCAAACACTATCGAATAGGAGTAATAAACAGGTGGGTGGAGGGCTAGCTTGTTTGCTGTTCGACGAGCTTTAGTTGGTTTGGAAAAGGGCTGGAAGGGCAAATGAAGCAATTATGAAAAAAAAACTTACTTAAATAAGTGGACTGTTAGTTGGATTCAATTCGGCCCATGCAGGTTCAAGAAGACACGGTGGAAGCAAATCTGGGTTCAGTGAAGATATTATGCAAATTTGGTCATTTCGACAGAGACATGTAAATTATATCAGTATTTTACGTACGGGATTGATCCTCAGGTTAGTTCGTTCGTTCGTTTCTGGAATGCGAAGTGGGCGATTTGTGATTGGAAAAAAAAAAAGAGGAAAAACAGGATGGGTTCCATTGACCCGAGGAGGTAGCATTCTGCGCACGAACTCTGCTCTGCTCTGCGGGAAACACGGGCTGCAGGCCGCATCATTCTCTCCAACATGAAAAGCAAGCAAGCCCTGAAGAATCACTCTCTTTCCGTAAACACCCAACCAATCATACATACGGGCCATTGCCTTAAATAAAGCAGACAAAATTATAGGTGAGATAAGCAGCTCCGTCAGGCAGGATATTTCCCTGCTAAACACGCGAAAGAAAGCCGCTTTATTAATCGTCAGTTCGTCAGGTTAATAATCAGGATGGATGCTAGTGCTGATGAAAATAAGGTATATTCCCCTGCTGTGATTCAGCTTGCTCACCACTTGCCAAACACACTTAGATTAGATCGTTTCGCTTAGATCAATGCCGTAGGCGGTACTGTGTACTGCACTTGATTCCCCTTTAATTTTTTTTTTTTGTTGCTGACCAATGATTCAGATCACGCGCACGTAACCACATCATCACCCAATTACATTTAGTGCATTTAAACTGGCTCCGTGCAATTATGCCGCATCTAATGATCACGCATTAACGCTCTGCCTGGAAACTGAAGACCAGCAATGCAAACCGATGCTTCTCTTCATCCTCTTCTGTTCAGAGATCTGTTTGGGACGGCTCCTCCTGACATGAGCAGAGTAGTGTTACCGTAGCATGAAATGAAGCTAATTGGCCTGATCGGCGCCTGCAATGTTTTCTACTGTGTTGCCGCTGCTACTATGGCTGTACAGTGAGATGAGTTGCCAGCCGATCAGGCCCATTTTTTTTTTCTCACGCACCTCTTCTCTTCTCTCACATGGAGCAAGGAGCCGGTGCTGGTACTGTACACCAGTCTTTCAGAGACCAACACTGAGGAGAACGCCCGCAGGATCGAAATGGTGCGGTACTGCTTTCAGTTTCTGTTGCGATGACATGCTTAGGCTATGTTCACAGGAAGGCCAAAGACGGACCAAATTACGGAATCTTCTGTAATATAACAACACTGTACACAGAGTGAAATTTGTATTTTTGTTTTGAGTAAAAGGTAGCATTTCATTAATTTGACCGATCATTACAGACAGGGGGCAGAGAAACTCTCGTGCTATATAATACCAAACCACCGATTTACAGAGTTGATCGCTGCTCTAGCAAGTACATGAGCTACCTCGTTACTCCACTACCTACATGAATAAAAGAAAGGACAACATTAGAAGCACAAGCCATATTCTTGATATCTTGAATGATGATTCGTATGTGGGAACGATCCATGATATGAGACCGGAGCTTCCAAACTACCGAAAGGCAATCTGACGCAACCATAACATTGATCATGTGGAAGCCCCGACACAGAGAGGATTGCCTGCCCGATAGCAATAGCCTCCGCCAATTCAGGGTTTATGATCTTTGTCAATGCCTTGTTTGCAAGCAGCCAAGAAATCTCCTCCCTAAATTTAGACTTCACTCTGCGTACAGTGTTGTTACGGTGCAGATTCCGTATTTTGATCCGTCCTTAGTCCTGCTACTAAACACAACACAGCCTCACCCTTATCTTCCACCTCTGGATCAAACGTTGGTGATCGTGAAATTTATCTACTAGCACTACATCATCAAAAAGCATGGACTCCACAGGCTCCACGGAAGGTCACGGCACGTAAAGATGCTGGCCACTAGCTAGCACACCGTTTTGCTTTGAAAAGAGAATTTCGAGCTCTTTTTTGAGAGGCCTTGGGAATGAAAGAAATGACATTTGATTAGACTTGTGGGACGCCGCATGCAGATGGATAACAATCATGGTTTGGATGGAAGAACACCAGAACAGTGTAGATTAAATGGGGGCATTAGCTGCGGAAAGGTGCAACGCAATGCAACTGTAGAAAGAATGGCATTGGATTAGTGCGCACTTGCTACATGCATGATCCCCAAGCATAATTACCATCAGCAGACATTGTCTAGCTTTTGTCTCTTTCCTAGCTTCCATATATAGGACAAACATGACAGGAACTTCCTAGCTCCTTCTGAGTCCTGAGTCCTGACAGAAGAAGAGAGCATGTGTGTGTCACTATGAGTCTACGTCACTGAGCTCCATTCTACTAGTATCAAACCAAAAAAAAAAAAAATCATATCCTCGTCAGCAAGAAAAGGATCCTTCATTCTCTGATAACCTCCTGAGTGTCTGTACGTGTGCTAACATCCATGCATGTAATTGCACGCTTTGCTGATCAGGCTGAGTGACTGACACACAAACCTTACTGGTCATCCTTTATTTTTGCTTCTGTTGTGTGCCTGCCTGCTAGCTTATATAAATTACTTGGTTCCAAGAATGCAAATTTCTCTTGTTTAGATCAGCACAGCTTGAGGAGCACCAATCAAAGTAAAAACCTTGTTGATGGGTTGTTGTTGCATTGTCAACAGGCAATGGAGCAATGCGCCGACCACAACGCGCAGCTTCCGAGGCTCGAGGGCATCGAGGAAGAAGGCGGCCCAGCCGAGAAGTGGGCTCCTACGTCGTCGGTCCGGCCACCGGAGACGCCGACGGAGACGATGGAGTTCTTAGCGAGGTCATGGAGCCTCTCGGCGGCAGAGATCTCCAAGGCCCTCAAGGTGCTCACCTCTCCTGCTGTGACGACGGAGCAGGGATCATCACCGCCACCTGCGGTTCCTGCCAGTGACCAGCAGCAGCAGCAGGTAAAAACGAGCGCGACGAGCCCGCCCTTGTCGCCCAGGGGCGCCAACGTGGACGTGAAGCTGCTTCGTGCCGCTGGGCGGGGGAAGACGGTGGGCGCGTGGATCAAGGAGCAGAGGGAGAAGAAGCGCGCGGAGGCCCGGTCCCGCAACGCGCAGGCCTACGCGGCGACGTCCGTGGCGGGCGTCGCGGCGGCGGTCGCGGCGCTGGTGGCCGGCGCGGTGTTCTCGTCGGCTCCGGAGCAGCGCGCGGCGGCGAGCGGTGGCGGTGGCGCCACCAAGACGAAGACCGCGGCGGCCGTGGCGTCCGCGGCGGCGCTGGTGGCGTCGCACTGCGTGGAGATGGCGCAGGCCATGGGCGCCAGCCACGACCAGATCCTGGGCGCCATCCAGTCGGCCGTGAACGCGCAGACCAGCGGCGACGTCATGGCGCTCACCGCCGGCGCGGCCACGGGTACGTACGGTAGCACCCGAACTGTTTGTTGTGGGAATCCAGACATCCTCCATGGAAATCGGGACGATGGTGTGGTTGCATCTGCCTTGCAGCTCTGCGCGGCGCGGCGATGCTTCGGGCGAGGCTCCCGCTCCACAAGGAGATCCAGGGGGCGACGGCGGCGGGGGAGGCGGAGCGGGACATGTCGCCGCTGGTGTTCGTGTCCAGAGGCGGCGAGCTCCTGAAGCGCACCAGACAGGGCATCCTCCACTGGAAGCTTGTCACCGTCTACATCAACTCCAGCTTCCAGGTGGTTGTCAAGATGCAGAGCGCACACATGGCCGGCGCCTTCATCAAAACTAAAAAGTGTAAAGATCTGAAGAACTGTATATACTGTTATAATAAACCTGCCGCATGCAGATGCTCACCTTGAGTGGTATGTGTATATATATATATATATATATGGTATTGCTATGGCAGGTGTGGTGACTGACGTGTGCTCCAACATCCCGGCTTGGCCAGGCAGGGAGCTGGAGGACGACGGAAGCCGCAATAAGAGGGGCTACTTTGGGATCAGGACGGTCGAGAGGGTGATCGAGTTCGAGTGCAGGAACAAGTTGGATCAGCATCGGTGGGTTCAGGGCATCACGGAGATGCTGCTCCGCCGCGATAGCATCAACAACAATGCCCTTTGCCCTGTGAATTGAAGACGACTGAGTATCTTGGACAAGGCAAATATCATCGATCGCGAGTTGCATTAATTGTCTTTCCTTCTTGCATAATACTATATAATATCTGTGTATGATAGATAATTGCAGAGATTTGAACCGCCGGCCTGTAACTGGTTCTCTATCTATTGACATTGATGCTTGATGATGGTATCCAAATTCCTCAATTTTGATTGGAGAGAGTAGTATATTTTCAGTTTTAGATACCGCTCGATAGAGCGGGCACGACGCCGCAACGCGTCAATACAGTACCGGCTGTCCTTCTAAGCCCTTCGATCTATTTTACCAAGCGTCCAGATTGTTCTAAAGCACTGTACGCTGCGTCTGCGGCGTTTAGCCCGCCCAACCGAGCGGAGCCTTAGACGGGCCAAAATAATAGGCCTCGCTCGTGATGTCCCTCCCATTCTACACGGCCCGTTTGACGATCTATTATTATTTAACGGAGGTCGCCGTTATTATTTAACGGTTAATTAACCGGAGTAGCCAGCCCCGGAGCGTAGGCGTGTTCGTCCGGCGGCTCGAGGCCGCTCATGTTCTTCGCCTGCTGGTCTCTCCTCGCGAGGTGCCCGCCCCCCTTGCTCCCTCTCCGGGACTCGCAAATACGTACCAAAGCTTCAACTTAGGAGGATCTCCTCCCCGATTTAATTTCTCCTTTTCCTTGCCTGTGTTTTCCGTTAGGGTTAGCCGGCTCACTCGGCCTGTGATTCCATGCGCCGCCGGCTCGCCGCCGCTTCGTTACTTTCACCAGGTTCATTGCTCTGCTCCCAATTCCTTCTCTTTATCTGCTTATTTATTAAACTTCGCCCTGTTAGTTTTTTTTTTCGGTACTGGATTTGTGCTACCGGCTCTATAAGGGTGATCTCAGTCACTCGTCGCGGCACCCTTCTGGTTCTCGCTCTTGCAACGTTCTTAGCAACTCGGAGCCGACAGTGACGATTGCAGTGGATTGCAAGCACCAGGAATCGTGTTGACAAAGATGCGTTTTTTTATATACTGTATTTGGCAATTCTTGGTCACTTCTGCCAGATTGTTTACTTGGGGTTGGGTTGGGCGTGGCAGTTTAAGTAGCAGAATCCTACTCACACAGCAGCCTTGCACCCCTCACCTTTTCGTTCCGTATGCCAGACAGTGTGATGTTTGGCTCAACTAGTGCTTTGTTCATTGCAGGGATCAATCGGTGAAAATAAGTTGGCCCCATTTGTCATGGAAGGGGCAAGGGCATCAAGTAATGTGCCAAAACACATGAAAAGAAAGTCTCCTGCACAGAGATGGAGGCCGGTCTCAACAGAAGCCGTTCCCCAGAAAGGTGTGTGTGTGTGTGTGTGTGTGCTCCCTCCCCATTCTCATCTTGCATTCCTTTTCGCACCTTCATGCAAGATCGTCATACAAGGGCGGGCCTAGCATAGTGATAGAATCTCTCCACTTTGTGGATCTGCCTCTTTGTAGAATTTTGCAAATAATTATGTAAGGATAAGGTTGCCTAGAACCTCCCTTGCGCCCCTTGATGCAAGAGCATCATGATTCGTAATGCATTCAACCCTTTATCAAAAAGACAGTGCCAAAACGCAACACATTTCAACCTTGCCATGTCATAATTCTGATCTTTGCCAATATGCTACGGAGATACTTACCCTTTTCCAACACACTCTTTTTAACATCTATACTAAGTGTTAAAGTGTTCCTTATCATGGCCCTTGAATAATACTCGGAAGCTGCGTTGTTTGGATTTCCTCCATTTTTTTATGAGAAAGCGGCATGATCAGTTTACAGAGGTTGTGGAGGATTCACCTCGCAATAAATTAGTTCAAGAACAAAAGTAAATGTTGTATAGTAGGCGAAACTAGAAGGCCATAGAGTGCAGGAACCAGTTAAAGGTTTATGATACTGCCATATTGGCCATTGGTGATAGGGCAAAAGGTAAGTCTATCTGGATTTAGTAGGAATACATGACATTTATGTTCTTCAATGGACATTTTGTCCTGTATCTGGGAACTGTTTTGCATTAAGTAGTTGTCCTGGATTATTGGCCTTTACCCACATGTGGTAATTTGTAATCCGTTGAAGAAGATAAAGTCAAATGAAATTAATATGAAGTGTCACTGAGTAAGTGATCTAATACTATTATAGTAAATATGTCCTAGTCAAAAGTGAAGTGACATTGTTTACTTTCAAAGCACCTGATACTTCCATGACTCTTTTAATCTGTTATGAGCATCACTTTAGGATGTCAATCCCTCAGCAGCCTGTCTTGAAATTTCTCTTGGGTGCTTCTAATCATCCTGTTTGATGACTAATTTGTTTTTTATGCGTTGAACTTCAAAAGTAGTTTAGAAAGCTGACTGCCCTTGTTATTGAGATAGCACCTTTCTTTTGGTCCTTCATTTCCCCTTGTGACCTATCATTAATTTGTTGTCGGTCGTTGGTTTTTGTCTCAGCATTTTACCTTCTAACTAATGTGTGAGGTGTGCTGGCGCCACTTCTGAACTATCTTATAATGACCCACAATGCAGATGACATTACTGAGATATCAAATTCTGGGAGCAAACAAGTTATTGATGACCGTGTAACTTCTAGTGAGAATTTGACATCAGATGGAATAACTAATGTTGTTATTGAAATTAACACCAGCGATGCTTCATCATCGAAAAATAATATGAGTTTTGAATCCAGTTCAAAAGTAGTCATAGAAGACAGTGTGGAGGAATCTGGCTCCAATAAGGATCTAGATGGGTCCAATGTGTCTGAGACATATTCCTCCACAATCAAGGTATGTGCTCAGCCGTTCACATGTGTCTAAGTAATCTGATTTTTTCAGTGACCTCTTTATAGTTTTTCTCTCTATCCTCATGACATAAGAGTGATCTTTAACACTTATATAGATAATAGATTCAGTTGTTCTGTTTCAGGTAGATGCTCCTTTGATGCGCTTTGTGAAAGGAAAGGGGTATTGATCTCTTGCTCTGTTTCACATGCATACCATTCTTCATTGGGGATACTGTTTGGACTTTATCTGTTATCATAATTTGTATTCTTTGGTATATAGTGGGTCTACACAGAGGCAGATTGAAGAAGGTACTGGAGTCAAAATTATCTTCCCATCATCAAGGGAGGAGACTTTTGTTGGTATATCTCATTGCTTATTGACATTATCCTTTATGTGATAAGCTTCAAGTTAGTTCAAGAGCTAACTGATTTATGATGCTTCATGGATTTTTTTTTTCAGTCCTTGAAGGTAAAAGCGCTGAAAGTATTAGAAAAGCATCACAGATGATTGCAAATGTTCTTGAGGAGGTAGATATCCAATTTACTGCTTCAATAGATTGTTATTCTATATTTATATTTTCCATTTGCTACGATAATGCAGAAAATCAATAATTTGCTATGTTTGTTTTACATACAAAATTTGTGAGATCGACAAATCTGTTCTTATTTATACCATCCATCATTAAATATACAAGCTTAAGGCTATGCTAACTCTATAACGAATCAAAGCTTAAGTGAGAAATCAACATAGCTTCCTACATGAGTTGCTAGTGCCAATTATCTAACAGATCATTGGAAGTGAATGCTGCTGCCTACTATGCACCAGCTATTATCTAATAATAGAACCATGCACATTTGTCTGCACACGGTTGTCAAAAGATAGTCTCATGGAGGAACATGAGTCCTTCGTTGTCATTCTGCAGCTCAAAAACATTTACCCACTGCAGTTGCCACTGCTTCTTTTCCTGATCTTGTATATTTACTGGATCATGAAAATTACCCTGTGCTTACTCTATTTTTCAGGCTGTTCAAAGTCGAATGCTAGACTACTCTCATTTCATATCACTTCCATTGGCTATCCACCCGGATCTTGTCAACAAGCTGAACTACTTCCAGAGCTCGATCCTTGGGGATGAAGACACTGACAAAGATGAGAGCCGAAGTGAAGGTCCTATTGATGAAGTGGATCATGACCACAAGCAAGCAGATGGATCAAGTGTTTCCATCAAGCTGCGAGTTCAAGAAGAAGAGCTTGTTGAAGCAAAAAGGGGTAGCGAAGGCTCCGGTTCAAGTTTAAAAGGTTTGCTAGTTTGAATATTTAATACCACCAGTAGACATGCACGTGTAGCACGCATGTATGAACAGAAGAAAATAATCTTTTTACATGATTTATTGTCTTAAAAAATATTTTTTAGCTCCACGTCCAACATGAATTCAAATATTTAATTAAAAATTTATGGACAACACAAAACCATCGTTTGCAATCAGAAACGTATATATATCGTAACGAACTAATGTTAGGCATAATGATCATTCTAATTACATGGAGAAACAAAATGATATATAGAGAAACTACTAATTAAACCTATGATCGACACATCTTCTTGTGTAGACTCTTGTAACCATCTGGAAGAAGTTGAAGATGATCGTGGTGGCATATCGGACACATGGGGCTACTCTAAAATCACACCGCAATACATGACTTGTGGAAAACATGGCAGCAATCACCCCCATCTTGTCTAAGTAGATGGGGGCATGGAGGTGCGGCCATCACACATTCCCGCATCAGTGCCCTTACCTAGCTGTATTGCAACTGCAAACTAATGGCAATTAACACCTCACACCTCCATGGACACTCATCAACAAGGTCTAGTATGCGAGTTGCGATGTCCACTTGAAGTTCATTTAGCACCAAATCATCATGGCGCAGCTTGCACACCATGGTTGGCTCAACTAACTCACCAAGCCAATCCATTAACAATGCACCGATTACATGAGTGATTCGGTCGCTTCCCGGTAGAAACTAATATCGTCAAGTAGTACCATGACCCAATCTTTCCTGTTGACCTCGATTGGGTGCAGCTGGCTATGTTTACGCTCGACTCCGATCCATTTGTGGCTCTTCCGAACGACAGCATGAATGATGATCTCATTTATTATGAACCCTGGTGGACATGACGTGAGCTGTAGTAGGTTGAGGTCGGCCTCAATCACCCACTCATTCACTTGAGTGTCGTCCATGTTCATTGCCTTTTTCTGAAGGTACCATGATATTCGGTAAGGAGAATGGAAGAACCAACTATCCTTACCTAATATCATGGTACCTTCAGAAAAAGGCAATGAACATGGACGATACTTAAGTGAATGAGTGGGTGATTGGGGCCAACCTCAACCTACTATAGCTCACATCAGGTCCACTAGGGTTCGCAAGAAACGAGATCATCATTCATGATGACGTTCGGAAGAGCCACAAATGGATCGGAGTTGAGTGTAAACATCATCAGCTGCGCCCAATCGAGGTCAGCAAGAAAGATCGGGTCATGCTACTACTTGACGATGGCATCGAGTTTCTACAGGGACGTGACCCTGGAATCACTCATGTAATCGGTGCATTGTTAATGGATTGGCTCAGCGAGGTCGTTGAGCCAACCATGGTGTGCAAGCTGCGCCGTGATGATTTTGTGACACACAAACTTCAGGTGGACATCGCAACTCGCATACTAAACCTTGTTGATGGGTCGATTGAGGTGTGAGGTGTTCATTGCCATTAGCTTGCAGTTGCAATATAAGGTAAGGTCACTCGTGCGGCAATGTGTGCGGGCCGCACCTCCATGCCCCATCTGCTGGGGGGGGGGTCGGAGCTCACGGTCATGCCAGATTGCACAAGTCATGCATTGCACGTGTGGTTTTGGAGTAGCCCCACATGTCCGATGTGCCACCATAATCATCTTCATCTTCTTCCAGATGGTTACAAGAGCCTACACAAGAAGATCCGTCCCAATGATCATAGGTTTAATTAGTAGTTTCTCTCTATATCATTTTGTTTCTCCATGTAATCGCAATAATTATTACGCCTACCATTAGTTCATTACTATATATATGTGTTTCTGAATGGTTTTGTGTTGTACATAATTTTTTAATTAGATATTTGAATTCATGTTGAACATGGTGTTAAAAAATATTTTTATTTTTTTAAGACAACAAAATAACATAGAAAGATTAAATTTTTTTCTGTTCATATGTATGCAACGGAAGGAGGGGCCAGCGCCGCCACTGGTGCTATATAAAGTTTCCTTTTCTCTTCCTAAAAATGCATGCTTTAAGCTTATTCTGTAGCTAGGTTGGAATGCCCAAATAAATGTGCATAGCATCATCACAAAGAAAAGCTCTATAATGTTTTTCTGTGATTAGCATTTTAAACATCACCGATGTTGTTCTATGAATTTCCAAATTACAATGCCTTGCTCCTTCAGGATTTGAGTGGTTTCTCATTTGTTACCTGTAGATTTTGGCATTGACAAGTCAATATTTATCAAACCCAAAACATTTCACCTAACTGTTGTTATGTTGAAGTTGTGGAACAATGAGCGTATAGCGAAGGCTTCAGATGTGCTCCAGGTATTGTAATGATTCACTCTAATAAGGGATGTATGGCCTACATGGCAGCAAAGAATTTAATGCACCACTTCATGGATGCAGTCAATATCTACCCAAGTAAATGAAGCTTTGGAAAACCGACCTATCTCCATACAGCTTAGAGGTCTGGTGAGTTTACTTTGGATCTGGATAAGTACGTAATTCTTGAATATTTGGGTTATCAGCAGTGATAGCTTATTGACGCATGAATAGTTGGTAAAAAAATTGAGTTGATAATCTGAGCTATGGAATAGCATTTTTTTTCTGAGCAATTTTTTCGCAGTCCACAATATTCTCTTTCGGTTTTACTGATGAGAAATTTGATGTCTAAGCAATAAAATACTCGTCTGTAATTTCAAGATATTTTTACGGTTTTCAACACAGCTTTCATGATGATTAAAAGTTTTAATGAATTCAGACGTGCATGAAAGGCTCTCCAGCTAAGGCTCGGGTGGTATATACCCCAGTGTTGGAAGTTGGTGGGGAAGGGCGCCTAGCACGTGCTTGCAGTATCCTTTCCTTTGGATCTTCGGACAAAGTGATATTCATTAATCAGTGTGCCTATTTGTTGTTAATCAATCAAAATTTTATTCTAAGAAGCGATTGGTATTTTTCTTTTACTGTGGTGTTTTTTCTGTCCGTATTGGTTATTTGGTTTATTGCTGTGATAACCATCTTATTCATATGTTTCTCTTGACTAACTTGTGCTTTATCAGAAGTCATAATTGACGCCTTTGTCAAGTCAGGCCTAGTTCTTGAAAGGGATGCGAGACAGGAATTGAAGGTGTGTGATTACTAATTAGATGGTTGAGTAGTTCCATTTTGTTTATTTAGCATTACCATTGATGGTGGCAGTAACTTTGTTAAGAGCTAATATTCTTGCCCTTACTGCAGTTGCACGCTACCATAATGAACGTGCGGCATAGGAAGAGGTGCAACACACTGCAACCTTTTTCCGCTAACCCTTGGAACTTTGGTCATGCTGTTGTATTGTGCACTTACATTTCTGTGTCTGCCTTTTCCATACTGCAGCAAGAAACGGAACCAGTGGAACGATGCGTTCGATGCCCGGGAAATATTCAGGAAATATGGGAAAGAGGAGTGGGGTGAGTATCCCATCCCCGAGGTCCATCTTTCCCAGAGATTCAAGTTTGATGAGAGCGGATACTACCACTGCTGCTCGTCGATCCCCTTGCCAGCAGAGGCGCAAGCAGAGTGAGGCACCGTTCTTTCCCGGCCGCGTTTCCGGAAAACCGTGTCAGCCAAGGGAGGACGGGACAGAAGAGTCGCGTTTTCCCTGTAATCGCAAGCGCAATCGAACGGAGCCCGAGGCTCGTACGTAGCAACTAAGACGTACGTTGTAGCACACCACAATGCTAAAATAAATCTGGTAATAAGGCATTTAGTTTTTGTTGGCCTATTAGAGGGCAGGTGTTTCGGTGTGCCGGCTGTGTTTGTATCAGTGGTTTTCAGCTGTGTTGGATGCTGGATGAGCATGGCAATGATAGTGGGGGAGAGATGGGTCGACAGTGTTTTTTGATCTGGCATAATGCCATGTACTAGTAGTGTAGTACAATCAAATGACAGTTACATCTCTGCAGTTGGTTTGGAGGTCCGTCCTCTCAATATTATTGGCTGTCTCTGTAGTTGGCTTTGCACTTTCCATCATGTGGCTCAGTTTGTGCCGCTGCCCTGTAAAAGTTCCTAAGGACTGTTCTTGGAGAGGGGGATTAGTGCGTGGAAATGCTTTTATAGACCCTCTATGCGTCCTAGGGAGGGTGTGGCCGGTGAATGGTGATACAGGCCAACCTGGTGCATACAGGCATTGCTGCTTGTGGAGCCGCCTTTAATTTTGCATCGATGATAGATGAATGGTCTCAGCTCCTGTGGTTACTGGCTGTATTGCAAAATCCAAAGGCTGGCTTGGCGGGTCAACAAAATACTATATATAAAGCTGATTTATTTGTGTCGAAATTCTGAATCCAGATGGTAACGACAAAGCATGTGGTGTGTCTTGGCTGCATGCATGCAGTAACTCCAAGTCGATTCGAGATATGAGGACGAGCCGGCCTATCTATAATGCTAGCTCTGGCCGTGAAGGAAGAATGGTGTCTGTCTGTGAGATGGAGTGAGACGACGAGAGCATGTACAATGTGCTCCTGTCCTAGCTCGCCCGCTCGTCCTCTTCCATTCCATAGCGACCGGGTTCCACCGCTTTCTGGGGCCAAAATCATGCTGCTGCTGACCGCGATCAATGACAAGGACGCGACAGTGCACCTCTGTGCCTCTTTGCTATCTATCTACTCCCATCTGCCAATGCCCGGCTGCGTTGCCTTGTCACCTTGTGCAACTCTGTTTTAGTTTTATCTTATGGCACTCCATAGAAGTTACACTTCTGTAGTTTTGACTAAGTTTAAACAAAACACACCATATCTACAAGTTAGTATTACTGAACCCATTCAATTTCTATAGGCTAGCATGTGCATGGTTGTGTTCCACACGTTAGAGTGCTGCCTAGGACCAAAGTCCATCCAGCCGTTCGTAATATGAAAATGACACTATAGCTATAGTGTAGACATAATGCAGTTTGAATATAGGCAATGTGATAGATGATCTGCTGGACTCAGCCCTAAGGGCATGTTGGGCTTGTTCGGTTTGATGGGGATTGAAAGTGATTGAGAGGGATTAAATTCGTCGCTATTCAAATTTTACTAGCAAGTAGTAAGTGATTAAATCTCATCTGATACCTGTCCAACGAAACAAAGAGTTGCAGCTTGAAAAATGGAGACTATATTAGTATGAAAAAGTAGCTAGCAGTGACATATACAAAAGCTTAATTAATCACTCTCTTATGAACTAACGTCAATACCATTATAACAAATCAAACCCTTGGTGCATTACAATTGTACATGCCCACACATGACATGACCTAAGAGCAAACACGACTACACGAGGCAGCCCGCCATTATTGTGGATCGTCGTAGCCGTCTCCTCCGTCCTCCCTCCCACCACCTACATATATTCATTCAGGTAGGTAACTGCGTCAGCAGTCAGCACCACGATCCGATCCTACACTCAAGGCAAGGTACGTAGCTGATCTCGATCGGTTCCACCATCGTATCTGCAGGGTCGTCACCATGGCCAAGTTCGCTCTGGGACACCACCGCGAGGCCGCGGACGCGGGGTGCGTGCGCGCCGTGGCGGCCGAGCTGATCCTGACCTTCCTGTTCGTCTTCGCTGGCGTGGGCGCGGCCATGGCGACGGGGCGGCTGGCGGGTGGCGCGGACTCGGTGGTGGGCCTGACGGCGGTGGCGCTGGCGCACACGCTGGTGGTGGCGGTGATGGTGTCCGCGGGCCTGCACGTCTCCGGCGGCCACATCAACCCGGCCGTGACGCTGGGGCTGGCGGCCACGGGCCGCATCACGCTGTTCCGCTCCGCGCTCTACGTCGAGGCGCAGCTCCTGGGGTCGTCGCTGGCGTGCCTCCTGCTGGCCTTCCTGACGGGCTGCGGCGGCGCGGCCGTGCCGGTGCACGCGCTGGCGCCGGGCGTGGGCGCGCTGCGGGGCGTGCTCATGGAGGCCGTGCTCACCTTCTCGCTGCTCTTCGCGGTGTACGCCGCCGTGGTGGACCAGCGCGGCGGCGCCGGGGCCGTGGGGCCGCTGCTGGTGGGGCTGGTGGTCGGCGCCAACGTGCTCGCCGGAGGGCCATTCTCCGGCGCGTCCATGAACCCCGCGCGCTCCTTCGGACCCGCGCTGGCGGCCGGGGTCTGGGCCGACCAGTGGGTGTACTGGGTCGGCCCGCTCATCGGTGGGCCGCTCGCTGGCCTCGTCTACGATGGGCTGTTCATGGACCATGGCGGCCACGTGGCGCTTCCAAACCCCAGAGATGACACCGCCGTCTTCTAATTACTACTTATATACTCCTGCTACTAGTAGTAAATCGTCGTCGTCTGAATAACTGATGACAGGCTCAATGCAAGTCCCTGAATGTGTGCGTCTCCTCCATCCACCCCCATCGATGATCGATCCAACTCCATTGTTATATTAATTCAAACGAGATTTATCGCAGTATGTGCAGGAGTATTATCGTGTCGAAACAATCTTTGGCACAAATTTGCGATTCTGAAGACGGCAAATGAGAAACATATATGCGCAGCGCAGTGCAGTCACCCAAATAAATAACAACAGCATCAAAACCACGACGGGACGAAGAGGAATTGATGAATTTTACACTACTGTTAACATCATATACTGCTCCGATCCAAACTGGCTGCGAAACCTATCCTGGATCTCAGGATACAGAAAACCTGGATACTCATCCCATGCGTCTCGTAACGCTGCCCGGCTGTCGATTAGCCTTCTACCACTCTTCATCCTGCTCTGACGATCTCCAACGAGCTTCCACAGATAAACCATGCAGAGCAAAGCACAGGCAAACACCTGCGACCCATCGTCCACAGGTAAACCATGCAGAGGAAGATGCCGAGAAAACATGGGACCAACAGAACGGTACACTTGGATCCTTCCTCGGGTCGTATCGATCTCCCAGTGGCGCAGAAAAGGTGCAGAGGGAGCTGGCGTATTTCAGAAGCCACGATGGCTCCACCCTGGTTACACCATGCATGTATGGCCTCTTCTTGTGCAGTTTGGGCAGCACAAGAAGATCGGTGGAGATATACTGTGTCGCTCAGAGCACAGGATTGGTACCGAACAGCTCGGACATCATCTCTTGGTGACGCGGACGAGGTACGGATCCTCTTCGCAGCCCGATCAGCACACCCAGCACATATCCCCTCTCTTACAATTTCCTCTTCAACGGGCTGCATTGGATTTTTTTTTTTTGTCAGATTCACTCCTCCACGCCCCTTCAACATCCTTCAGACCCCCCCAAATTCCCAAGAAAAATTCCTCACGGTGACAGGACTGGCTATGCCGAAGTATCAATCGAACAAGTTGTTTCCTCAATTTTGACATCTCTACCATTGTTTTCAGATGAAGCGAGTTCACTCTACAGAATTCCTCTGTATTTCCTGACAGCTCAAACAACCGCAAGGCATGAGCAAT
This sequence comes from Paspalum vaginatum, assembly GCA_030272315.1. Taxonomy (NCBI): domain Eukaryota; kingdom Viridiplantae; phylum Streptophyta; class Magnoliopsida; order Poales; family Poaceae; genus Paspalum; species Paspalum vaginatum. The sequence continues at coordinate 45,937 of CM059014.1, read as the reverse complement.
GGTTAAAGCATCACTCCTAGGATTCATAGATTGTGCAGGGGACTCTCTAACCATTGCCTTGAGTTTCTTCTTCTGTCTCTTTCTTCCTTGCCGATCCTCATCGTGTGAATCTGGATTATGATCTTTTGACTCACCACTAACTTCATTTCGCATGAGAAAAGGATTTGGAAAATTCAGGGCAGATGCAGCAGCAGATGCAACTCCCAATACCAAGTTAGGTCTGGCAAAGCCTTGCTGACTCTTCAAGATTTTAATTATTGTCAGAAGAAGACGAGAATGCCGTGGGCTAATGGGGTACTGCGCCATAGCCTCCCCCAAGTGTGTAGGATTGCCCTGGCTATCAAGTGCTTCCAATGCCTTCAAGGAACGCTCAGCTTCAATTAAGCTTTCCCTGTTAGGAGGCGTAGGGAAGGAGAATTTTGACTGCAGCATAATCAGGAAAGGCAACGCATCAGAAAAATTAGAATGGAAAAGGTACCTGAATGTTTTATGCCAGGAATTGTTAAACTTATCAATAGCCAGTGCACATCGATAAAGATGAAACAGCATTGAACAAAAATTAGCGTGGAATGCAACATATCAACAGAAGATAATCTACTAATGGGAAATAACTTGTAATCGTATTACCTCATCGATTTTCATACACTTGAGCATAAGCACAACTCCATCGACTGGAACGTTTTTAATCTCAGGTTCTGAGAACTGCGGAAACAATTCGTCTTTACTATATGCCGCAGCTGAGTAGAGACGGTAACAATGCCCAGGCCCAGTTCTTCCTGCTCTCCCAGCACGCTGGGACGCAGATGCCTTGCTTATCCACTGTATGCCATAACTCGTCGTCCCAGTAGCATGATTGTAGTTCTTAACTTTTTGTTTCCCGGTATCGACTACATATTTAATGCCAGGAATTGTTAAAGACGTCTCTGCAACATTTGTGGCAACAACAACTAATCTTTCATCCTCAGGAATATCCTCAAACACTCGAAGCTGCTGCGGAGCTGGTAACATTGCATAGAGTGGTAACACCCGAAGCTTACCATGTGAAACAGACATAGGTTCTGTGCATTTACTGAAACAAGGATCAGAAGAAATTGACTCCTCTAAACTCGTAGCATCACTAGATTTCTCAACATTTCCCAGTACTCCTGGCCCTCCTGATATAGCCCTAAATGACGCCTTCAGTACAGATGAACCCGCAGCACCTTTCAGAAATTTTAATGCCGGCCCATCCTCTTCTTCGGTTTCATAAGTATTAGAAAAATCGTCCTCGCTGTCAGTGTCTGTTTCCGTATCAGAACACACTACATTTGACCCAGCATTTATCTCATCTTCCTCATATGAGGAAAACTTGTCATCGTAGGCTTTATAAATTTCCTTCTTGTCTACTTCTGGGATTGAGCTAATCTCACCTCCCTTGAATTTTTCAGGCTTCTTGTCAGTCTGCTCCTTGGATGCTCTTTCCAATTTCTTACATAAATAATCGACTTCTTGTTGGCCAGTAACAAAAACAAGGATTCCACCTCGTGGGAGTCGCTTGTGGATTGACATAACTTTTTTATAAGCAAACCATAAATAATCATCATGTGTCCTCTTTGAGAAGTGAACTGTTACTGGGAATTGACGTACATGTACCTTTAAAGCTGTTGGGGTCACATCAAACAATCTTCTGTTGGAAATGAAGTCCTTCAGTTGCAAGGTAGCACTCATCAGCACAACTTTCAATTGATTAATAACATCTTCTGGACTAATGAACCCCAAGCGTAAGTTGTTCAGATCTTTTGCATGCAAATTCTGCCATGTGCACATAAAGGTTAACAATAACTATATATTTTTCTTTCAAACAGATAAAAACAAAGCAAAATACTAATTCTTAACCTTGCGGTCCTTTACAACTCTAGATAACATCCCAATAAGTATATCTGTGCTCAAGCTCCTTTCATGTGCCTCATCCAAGATTATTACAGAATAGCGCTTCAGCAAAGGGTCACTCTGGAGAAGATCAGCAAGTAAAAATCCAAGGGAATGAATCATCGCTCTCGCTCTCTCCTTCTGCCTTGCCTGTCTTCCTCCCTCCTGCATGACTTTACTACTACTACTATACTATTATTTTTGGTACCAGTTGAGATCTAATCCTGATTTTTTTACTACAACTACTATTATTTTTTTCATGTACCGAAGATATCATTTGCTAGATCCTTAATCCATGCCATGGCAAAATACTTATTACTGATTTTTTTTTCTTTCTATTAATCATGCTACGGCCTTTCCCCATTTTTGCATGTTTTTTTATGTCTACAACAATTATCTTTCTATATGTAACTAGACAGGAAAAATGTACATTTGGAACCTTGTTAAGCACCACAAAGAATTCATTAGAATTTAGAATGTGTGAAGATTGGATGTTTCCCTGTGATCCAAATAGGCCAAAATTTCCATTCCTGTTTTGGAATCTTATAGTTTTCCACATTTCACTCCTCTTCGTTTATGTGATTTTTTCTATTCCTGTGTTTCATCTTCTCTTCTTTCAAACAGGGCCTTAGATCTAAGGAGAGGCATGGGCGTCTAGGTTTGCACGGGTTGCACTCGCCAATCTGTGTCTAATATCGACATGCTCTAATCCTCTATTTAGATACTGGGTGTGTCTAATATCGACATGCTCTAATCCTCTGTTTAGATACTGGGACTAGGGATAAAATTGTGACATTTCCCTGTCTCTGTCCAAACACCACATGAAGGCTTCGCAACCGACCAACCGTTAGATGCGCTTTGGACGGCAGATGCATGGGCTAAAGGTTAGACGTTGTCACTGGATCCGCGGCTCCCCCGCCGGCGCCGCCGCCCCCTTCCGCCCCGGCCGCCGCCATGTCCGACTATCCATTATCCACCCGAGACGGATGGCATCTCGGCGTGGCGGTATTTCCCGATTATACTCGTTCTCGGTCTTCCCAGAATCATAAAAGGGAGAGAGATAGGGAGACAGCGCGCAGTTCGGTAGGGTGATGGTGGTGAGATCCAGCAAGCGAACCGTGGCCTTCCTTCGGCGGTTCCGCCGCCGCCGGCTCCTCGCCGTCCTCAGACACGACAACCTTCCCGCCACCTTCGACGCGTACGCCTTCGATCGATCTGCCCCTTTTCCTGCCCTAACTAACCTAGATAGCCGATGAAGATGAACACACACACTCTGATCTATGGATTTATCTATCCAGGTTGAAGCGCGAGACGTGCGTCTTCTTCGACATGCGGTTCCTGCAGCGCCTGGTTGTGGGCGGCCGGTGGCAGGAGGCGCGAGGCTACATGACCAGCTTCCTGCCCAGTCAGGAACACCGGATGTCGGACGAGGCCGACCATGCGCTCGAATGTCTCACTCGCCTCAACGTCCTCGATGACCTCAATCAGGGCAGGCTGGGGGGTGAGGACGGGATCAACAATCTCAAGAAGCAAATCGAAGCTATCCCATCCACCATGGCCGACCCCCACTACACCAAGGCTCTCCGCACAGTCTTTGGCCTTTACGAACATCCGGCAAACTGGCGGTCTCGCTTCTCTCCCTGGCCTAAATCCGGCCTTCATCTTTCTTTCCAATTTTTTCCATAAGTATGTCGCTTGAGCCTCTGGATGGAGGTGTTTCTTACACACAGGGTTCCCGTGGACTGGCACCTCATTAGGCTCAAGGCATCGCAGATTGTCAAGGACTTCATCTTGCAGGCTCCAGAGTTCAGGCATCTGCTGCGGTTGCCTCGGCACCCAATCAACCCAAATTACACCATCCCCACCGTCCCCTTTGTGTTTGGGTAAGTACAACATCCCAATCCCCTCTTATGACTCTCCTAAGTCTGTCCCTGTCCCTGTGCGTTGCTACAGGAACAACATATTGTTTTTTTTTTTTGGGTCATATTTAGATGAGAAGATACATAAGCACCACATGAAGTTTAACTTGGCACACTTATAGTTGTTGACGACGTCAAAGCCGACCAAAAGCCTTTTATGCATCGATGATTTCCTTGGCTTTACCGGTGGCCTCCGGCATGCTAATACATTAGGTATTAGCCAAACATATAAGCTTAGGAAAAATAATAACAAAAAAAAAAGCAATCAGGGCCTCTTGATGCAGCAACAGATTGTCAAAGGGGTGGCTTGCCATGGAAGAGCAGGAGGCTCAAAAGTGCACTGACCCGAGCACACGACCATTGAGGAGATGGTTGCCGACAGGTGGGGCAGCGCTACAGTCAACCGGTGGAGATGAATCTCTACCTCTCAGCTAGACTGCGAGGGGAAGGCAGATCAGGATTTGGAAGGGAGGCATGGCATATGGGAGGGAGAAGAGGATGGACACCGTCTGGTGGTGCAGGCTAGGCATTTAGGCGGCGCGGCTTAGGAAAAATAGGAGCGGCACGAGGAGACGGTGCGGGAGGCGAGAGGTAGAGCCACAGGGGGTGTGGATGCCCCCCTATGGTCTTATGCGCTTAATAGTTGTATAATAGATTAATAGATATATAATAGAGAGAGGGAGGGAGGGAGATCTAGCACGCCTTTACTCCACTGTGCATCTGTCGTGTCTAGCTTACAGTTAAACTAAGGCTTGTTGCATCATCTTGTTAATTTTAGGTTTCGCCGTAGGCATCAGAGGAAGAACATAGGACGTGTGCCGGCATCTCTTCTTGTCCGCCGTTTTCTTCCTAAAGAGAGGTATAAATATTGTGTATTCAGAATTATTGCTTTCGCTAATGCATTTTTTCCTAGTTCTTAAAGTTCATAGCTTTTATGCCTTTGCTTCACGCAGGCATCCTCCTCCATCAGGTACTCAAGGTCTGTCTCTCGGAACATTATTTAATCAAGAAGGGTGTCATTATTCCTGTCCAAACATGTTTCTTGATGATCGTATGTTTCATTTGCAGGGTCATCGTCTGAGCCAATGGATTTCGAGGAACTTTTTGGTAAAACATCTCCCTTGACTCTGCCCTTCTAAATTGAAATTTGTTTATGCCCTTATTATGTGCTCTTGTATCAGAAGAACATTTATCGTGTGTTTGGTACATTGTGCTATCATTTCTTAAAATAAACACCATTTGTGTACTAATAACCAAATAACACGCTGTGGTAAGAATTGGCTGTGTCCAAGTTTTACTTTTATCAATTCATCCTATGCTGTCAATTTCCCCCCAATATAACTATAGTTTGTTGGTTTTGTGTTAGTTCTTTCTAACAAAATTATACATCCAATGATGGACAACATGTGTGATTTCAGATGACTTGGTAGCTGGGGACTTTGAGGTCAGAGAACAGTCAAATTTCTCTGGTGAAGGTAACATACCATCGTTTGCTCTATTAAATGTTTATTTTAATTATGTTTATTGTTTCCACTTCTGGCTTTGTTTATTTGCGTGATGTGGTTTAGTCAATAGTCACAGCTATTTGTTCCCACATACACTTTGTGCTTCTAATCTCTGCTTCTGGCTGTGCCCCTGTAGTGTTCCGTTTGCAGTTGAAAAAGTGATATGTGCTGCTTCGTTTCTAAGCCCTATAGCTGAACTCTTGCAGGCATTCCAGGTGCTCCAGTGGTGTCATGTGTGGGTGAAAATTTTGTAAAATCGTTTGGTAATGCAGGTAAAGTAATCACATTCTAATTTCCTATTGGTATTAAACCATTATCTGCACATTTGATCCATGAATGTTTTCCTGTTGGTAATTATATTTACAACCGAATTGAGGAGCATCATGTCCCATGATAATTCATATAGTGATCTCGTGATTTTCTTGGCCAGCTACAAAGCGTTTGAATCAAGAAGATTCTTGTGCTGAAAGTGCTGGTGCAAAATACCCACGTACAACTGGGGAATTCTGTCCAGTAAGTCATCCATATACTTGGCAATGTAATTCATTAATTATGTTTCACATTCCAAATTAATGGCAATGCAAGATTACAAGGTGTTATTTAGTGCCATATCACATACGAGATGACCAAGAAATTTGGTGGCAAAGCCCGTTGAATTTACTTGATTACGTATGCATCCAAGTTGCATAGCTTTTGTTTGACTTCATGAGAGGCCTTTTTGAGAAAATTTCACTTGTTGAGTAAATATTATTGACGCAAGATGTAGATTCAGTTTGGGGGATGAGCTGGGTTTTCTTGGGTGGTGCCACGAATCGTGATGAGATGATGTGGTTTGAATGCCTGCTGCATCACATTGTCAATTGTCAGGAAGGTAAATTTGGATCGATTAGCTCTTAGTAGATGCAGTTCAAATTGGTGATTGTCTTTCCATTGTCTTGGTAAAGGTGAGCAGCAGAGTAGGGCTGTCTCAAGTTCACATAAGTGCAGAGACTGTAGCCTGTAGCGCTACTAGGTTAAAGGAAGTTGGATCTCCAATATTATTATTGCCATGCCTACTATTTGACAAATGGGTGTTCTAATTTCAATGCTGGTGCTCCATGAATTTTCATGTAGCATAGCCTTAGCTCACTACTCCCCACCTGTCTCACCTTGAGTGAACAGCACACTGGCATTTTGACGATTTGTTATACATACAATGCAAAGTTGATCTTCAGTTAGATTTATTTATATTCCCTAAAAAATGATCATGTGTGCTCAGGATGTTGTCGAGGCACCTTCTGGTGGGATGGACCCCATGCATGTGATCAACAAAGTGAACGATCTGCAAGTCATTTCTAGTGGCGTGATCGGGCTGCTGTTTAACATACTCCCACATGGTCCAGATCGTAGCGAGTGCTTGGGTAAACTATTGGAGCTAGAGGAGCTGTTCCACCAACTGCGGGCAGATAGCGTTGAAGCAATAATAAAAGATGGGAGAGCCTCCTCAAGCTGAATCTAGGATGATCTTGGTTAGCCATTTTGGCTGTGGATGCTGTGTTTATGCACTTTATCAAGTTCTGGTCTATGGTTTTCATTTGCTCCCCTGTCAGAACAGTAAAAAGGTGTGGTTGTGCATTTGCTATCATTATCAGAAATTAGGAAATGATATTTGTAGTCCTTGTTTACCCATCGACAAGGGACAATTAATGACACAATCTCAGTCAAATACAAGAGAAGATACCAATGCAGCTTGCGTCACATGAGCGCATAGTTAACTGCATATCTAATCTAATGCGCGGCGTGACAGGGCTCTGCAAAATTGGTCCTTGAGGTTGGTTCTGTTTCCTTAGAAATTTCGTGTACGCACGCATGGGCATCAGATCAGATCGGCTAGATCAGTGGTCGTCTCCTCGGTCCCTCGTGCGCGCTCCATTGAAGGGAGAGAGGGTGAGCCGATGCGATGAGCACACAAGAAGAGGATAGGAGTGCAGAGTTCACCACCTCTTTCTTGATCAATGGCGATCGGGTACGAGCACGGAACCATCGCCGCCGTCTAGCTACTCGTCGCCACGCAGTTGCATCAAAAAAACAAAGAAAAAAAAATACGACGACGGTCCTTGGGCTCCTCTTTGGCATCTGCGTTGGAATGGGCCGCATCTGTGTTATTGGCCGTACTTGGAGACATTGCGAGAGCTAGGCGAAGCTGACGGCCATGCGTTGCATCTTCCAGTTCCAGGCAGCCAATCACAGAAGCGGTAGGACTGGTGCATGCAGGCTGTGTGTTGGCCCAAGCGGCCAGGTGGACGCATGGCCTGGCGGAAGTCCAGAGCCGTGAGATTTTTCTTTTTGGCATGTGACTACGTTAATTAGAATTTATGCAACAAAATAAGAGTTTTTTTTTTTATTTTTAGGTGAACATTTGGAACATACTATTTTAACATTTTGGATATATTACTTCAACATTCCGGATATATTGCATCAATATTTATTTTCACATTAGAATGTTGAGTTAATTTAGTTGTATTGTTGAGTTAGGTTTGACATATTGTTGAATCTATAATCATCACCAGATAAAGCAAACGACTTTTTTTCCCTTTAATTTGATAAGCAGGAAAGAAAATGACTTGGTGGCTTGCGGTTATTTTAGTTGCTCATTGATCATGATCATCAACTAACTTAGCTTGCCACCAAGAGGAGTCCATGAGACGGTCCATCTCCATCAGCTCTCGATTTGCATTGGATCGTACACCTTGGACGATTAATCAATCAAACCCACGAGTATATTACCCAATTTGTCAAGATTTCTTGATGAGGTTTTGAGAAAACCTCTCCTTTTGAGTCTATAGCAAAATTCCCGGTGAAGCATGAATGCAGCTATTTGCCACGGGTATGTAGGTAAGGTGAGGATAAAGCTATATATGTGACGAATGGAGAAACACTAGTCAAGATTAAATGACAACTTTAATTTTGCTGACCAGAGAGCAAGCGAGAGTATATAAGAAAAAAATGGCTGTCAAAGTTTATATTGGAATACATGACAATAGTTCTGTTGGTGACTTCTGATTGGCCATCCGTCTGCGGATGAAACGCTGAACTGAGAAGTAACTTGACACCCGCAAGACGAAGCAGCTCTGCCCAAACGTTACTGGTGAACACCGGATCACGGTCCGAGACGATGGAGCAAGGAAGGCCATGCAGCCAGACAATACCATCCAAGAAGGCACGTGCGACCGAACTCGCTGAATACGGGTGACCCAGAGGAATGAAGTGGCCATATTTAGAGAAACGGTCAACCAAAGTCAGGACCACCGATTTGCCACCCACCTTGGGAAAACCTTCAACGAAATCCATAGAAATATCACTCCAAACCTTGCATGGAACCGGCAATGGCTGCAGGCAATCCAGCAGGACGAAGGTGCTCCGTTTTATTCCGTTGGCAGACCACACAGCCCCGCACAAACTCCCAGACCAACCGATGTGCACGACGATTGTAGAAGGAAGCACGAAAGCGGTGCAGGGTCTTCTCAACCCCTTCATGCCACACCTCATGAGCAGCAGCCGACAGCTGGGGCCATAGAGCAGAATCATCTGGAACGAAGGCGCGACCCCTGAACAACAGCAAGCCGTCAACATCAGTCCAGCCAGGAGTATCAGTTCCTGCTGGTAGCTGTGCGCGAATGAACTGGGCTTGAGAATTTAACGCCAATTCTTCACGAAGTGCTGAGAACACATCAAATGGAGTGCTGGGGATATCTCGGCGGTGATTCGCCTCCGTCGCTGGCCTTTCCTCGCCGGCGTCAAAGGAGAACCCACGCCGTAAAGACAAAACGGGAGAGTTCTTATTCCTTCGATGCCCTAGATACAAACTAAGCTGTACTTTATATACAGCTGCACCTGTCACACGCCAAGGCCCACTTAATTGCTAAGGCCCAATTACTAACTCTAATTATCTATCCTTAAACCTCTCCAACGTCTTAGCCCATTACATATCGGCAGCCTAGCCACTTTTGGACTTACAGCGCCTGTATACTCGTCCAACAAAAGCATCGACAACATGGTGCCAGTGTGGTTCTCCACCCAGAAGTTTACAACATCCATGGCTTCTGAGGGAGGAGGTTTCAGCCTAGGAGCTTTAATTTTGGTGGAGCTAGCTTCACTGAAGGGCAATAGTTTCTGCATCTCACAACTAGATTGCAGTACGACGGCAAGAACCGGATTATTTGCATCTCCTAAAACTCTCCATCTAATAAATGCAATGACGTTTTGTCAGCGTTCAATGCAAACGGTCCATCTAGGTTTACTCTAAGCCAATCGTTTCTATTTCTATCAATACTTAGAATTGTATGCAGGTTGACAATACAAGATTGATATTTTTTATTCATTGTGGAAAATATTTCCGTAGTATAATTGTTCAATTTTATATAATACGTTTCTTTTTTAAATAAGGATTTTTTTATTCCGGTCTCTGCAAGAGGTTTGAACTTAACCGGGATCTTGTTACAAACGAAGCAAACTATCAAAGAGTAGAGATATTAAGAATTTTTTTCAAAGATGATCATCCGTGCCTGGAAAAAATCTCTATGGTCATAGTTTCTAACGCTCAGACACGCCCACTTCAAGAGCGGCCTGTTGTCTATGTATTGCGTCGTCCTTAGAGTGACATACTAGATCACGGCGATGTCCTAGCGAATTTGCATTATATTTCTGATAAAAGAAAATTGTACTTTTCTTAATTATAGCTTATATTATTATTACTAGCAGTTGAAGCATCCTTTCAGACCACATTAGTATTGCTAGAAAATAAAGGAAAGAAATGCTGCTAGATATATGACTTCTCACAAAAGGTAAAGAAAACTTATTACTGATTTGGTGAGAGAGAGAGACGATAGATGATGTGTAGTACGTACCCTATGAGTGAACTATAAAGTGTTGGATGGTGTGAAGGCCGACATGCTGGCGTGAGTCCCGAAAGCGGTTGCTTTCTCGTACCAAACGGTCCAGCAAATATTTCGTGATTTTTTTACAATATAGTCTTTTCTTCAAAAAAATTCACACTGTAGACTCTCCAGTGAAACTTATTTCAAAAATAGACTTAACTCTTTGCGTTATAGGACGAAACGCCAAGGTATAACATATCGGCGCTAGTTCAATCAACGCCGAGTCTACCATGTCGGCGCCGATGTGGCTGCAGGAACGAAGCTCGGCGCTTTGTCAATTAGCGCCAAGATTAGCTACCATGGTATTGTATAAATTCACACCAAGCTACCGTACCAAATTTTCTAAAAAAAAAGCACCTCGGCTTTTGGTGAATTGACGCCGAGCTCCAATATCTCGGCGCGTTGTTGTTCCAGCGACAAGCAGGAGCAACAGTACATGCTAGTTGTTCATTCATGCTCATACATTCATGATCTTCTGAGGATTATAGAAAAATAAATATAGATCCGATTTGAATGAGATAAGTTCCAACGGATTCATAACATTATTCTCTACAAGACAAAAATATATGGGTTCATAAAACATTTATTAAATTTTATTGAAAAAGTTAATTGTGTGCGTATTGTTTAATTTACAGTTAATATATGTCAAATCCAATAATCATGAAACCAACTCGAGTAATAGATATTTT
>CM059014.1:0-30000 GCA_030272315.1 Paspalum vaginatum | reverse complement strand
TCACGTTGTCCCTTGGTGAGTTGGTGTCATGTTTCATTAGAAGTTTACCACTAAACAATGTGATCAAGATCTTTATTTTAAAAAAGGCAATGGACTTCTTTGGGGCTAGTGTGTAAATATACCATTTTTTCGCCATGCATATCAATAAAGAATAAGTTAGATGTTTTTGTAGTTATGTTTATGGAAGGGTCGGGGTCTAATACCGGCAGTGCATCACGGGATGTATCACGCAGCGCTTTTTGTGGTTGGCGACATAGACCGTAACTCGATGGTTCGCGTGTAACGCGACAAAAGACAAGAACACACGATTTATACAGGTTCGGGCCGCAAGATGCGTAATAACCTACGTCCTGTTTTTTGCTGATTGCATTGCTTTGAGTATGTATGAGGGTTAGAGAGATTGGAGGATCTGCCTGAGGTGGAGATAGATACTATCCGTCTTTTGGGAGGGGTCCCTAACCCGCCTTATATAGTCCGGCGTGGCTTGTGTTACAAGTCGGTTTCCTCTCATGTCTCATATACGGTTTAGATTACAAAAGACAGAGAGTCATTGTCTTGTGCGTCAAGTCAATCGGTCGGCTTCTGGATTGAGCCCTCCAACAGCCCACGTAAAGAATACGTTTCACTGAGGACTTCAGGAGATATCTATCCCCCACAAGCCCCCGAGCTTCAAGTTGACTTGAGAAACAATCAGGTTGAAGGTCCAATAAAATATGCACTCCTTCCAAGTTAAACTGTTCATGGGTTGCACCGACTAGGTGCACCCCCATGGGGTAGCCTCCCAGCTTCGAGTTAACTTGAGTAACAGTTAGCTCGAAGATCCAAAAAATCTGCTTTCTGAATGTCTTGTCTTGTAGTCTTTCGAGTAAAAAATTCTGATGGTATCCTCTATGTAACCCCTGAGCCTCAAGGTGACTAGCATGATCAGGTTGAGGATCAAGCAACTTATTTTTCCAAGTAATCTGGGTAGAGCAGGGACGGTAACGTAGCCTCCTAAGTCAACGAGTACGGTGGCATAGCCTCCCGAGTCGACGAAATAGCGAGTCGGCAAGGCGGGCAGCAGCCCAACCCCTGAGTCGACGAAGCAGCGAGTCGACGAAGGAGTCGGCGAGGCTGGACAGAAGCTCAGCCCCCCGAGTCGACGAAGCAGTGAGTCTGCAAGGCGGGCAACAGCCCAGCCAACCGAGTCGACGAAGTAGTGAGTTGATGAAAAAGACGGCGAGGCGGACAGAAGCCTAGCCCTCCGAGGCGACGAAGCAGTGAGTCGGCGAGGCGCGCAACCCCCGAGCTAACGAAGCAGTGGGGCGCCCCCATGTCGATAATGCATCATGAAAGTGAACTCCCTGTTTGAATTCCGAGTATAGCGAAGGCATTGAGTGTTTGTGGGCCAGACCAATTGTCCCGTACGAAGGGCAAGATGTATCCCTTAAATGAGGACGCGAAGGCATGTAACACCGGTTAGCTAGACCGATTGCCCCGTATGGAGGGTCTAGAGTTACCCTGTCATTGCACGCATAGATTTTGAAGGAAAACACTGAAACTTGTCAAAGCACGAGATGGGACAGAAAATATTCGGCTCGGCAGAATACGAGATGCGACAGAAAAGAGTTGTCTCGGTGAAACACGAGATGACACTGGAAAAAATAGACTCAGCGGAACACAAGATGCAACTGACAAGAATTAACTCGGCGAAACACAAGATGCGATAGAAAAGTGAGGTGCGTAAAGTACGGTTTGAGTGACTAGAAATAATTTGAGAGATCCAATGCTCGAGTGATACAGAAATAATACGAATAATCCATAGCCCGAGTGATCCAAGAATAATATGAATATATCCATAGCCTGGGTGATTCAAAGATAATCTGAGTAATCCAATGTCTCTGGTGATCAAGAATAATATAAATATATCCGTAGCCGGGTGATCAGAGATAATCCGAGTGATTTAATGCCCCGGGTGATCTAGAAATAATGATGTTTAGATAATATGAGTAGCCGAGTGATCCTGAAATAATATGAACTAGTATGAATAGTCCAGAGATGATCCGGGTGATCCAGAAATAATTCGAGGAATCCAATAGGTGGAGTGATCCGAAAATAACAATCAGCGGGTAGTTGATGGCTCGCAGCTCTTCACCAGCTAAGGACTTATTGTCATTCTAATAGAAATTTAGAGATAGTCAATGATAGCGCAAGTACGGTGCCCTAGCACATAGTAGATATTTGCTTTGATATAAAGTAATGTGCTGAAATAATAATCAAAAAGTAATCCGTATAGTATCGTTTGCAAACAGAATATTCAAATATAGATAATATCGGAGAGATCCGGACAAGACACCCAGATAGATAGAAAAAATAATTAGCATATTTAAATGCATAATTAAAATATTAAAATAACTTAGCTGTTTGGGGATGGGTGATGGGTTGCCGAGTGGTGTTGGGGTAAACACTGAGCGGATGATTTAAGCCCTGGGTGCATGCTATTGATTTGAGCAGAATTTGCTTTCCATAAAAGCACGTGGCGATGGAGTAGAGATCCCCATGATCTAGACGCAAACTATACAGCGTGGCCCTTAGGTAGGAGTCTGATTCCGTCGCAGATATCTAGATCTTGACACGTTGACTACTATGTTAAACCGTACTTGGCTTCAATCAAGATTTGCTCAGCTGCGATCTCCCCGCAGTCTCTCCGGTGCTGCGTACAGACGGACTCCGATGTAAACTGAGTTTTTTTTGGACTTGACGTAGGGGCAGCACGGAGCCGCCAGCTTGTAATAATAGATCGAAATTTGATCCTTAATTCTTGATGACGTTGACGACGAGGGCCATGGAGCTAGCGATGTTGTCGATACTTGCCTCTCCTACTTAGCGCGTCAACTGTCGGAGTTTAGTACCGACAGTACATCACGGAATGTATCACGCAGTGCTTTTTGTGGTTGACGACATGGACTGTAACTCGATAGTTCGCGTGTAACACGACGAGAAACAAAAACACACGATTTATACATGTTCGGGCCGCAAGATGCGTAATACACTACGTCCTGTTTTTGGCTGATTGTATTGCTTTAAGTATGTATGAGGGTCAGAGAGATTGGAGGATCTGCCTAAGGTGGAGAGAGATATACTATCCGTCTTTTGGGAGGGATCCCTAGCCCATTTTATAGAGTTCGGAGTAGCTTGGTTTACAAGTCGATTTCCTCTCAGATCTTCTAAACGGTTTAGATTACAAAAGATAGAGAGTCATTATCTTGTAGCGCCAAGTCAGTCGGCCGGTTTCTAGATTGGGCCCTCCAACAGTCCATGTAAAGAATACGTTTCATGAGGACCCAGGAGATATCTATCCTCCACAACGTGCATATCCTAATTAACTTTTTGTTATCTGATCTACTCATTTATTTATGGATAGTTAATTCTTCACAATTTTTTATGTGTGTTACAAAGTCTGAAACAAAGGAAAAAAATCATATGTTTACCTTTAAAAAGATGCACAACATATATAATTTTTTTATATATGTTTACAAAAATATATTTTTTTCTAAAACAAAAGGTGCGCCCAACACATTTAGATTTAGAATAAATTTTTAGTATATCTAAATGACTTCAAATGAAAAAATCAAAGCTAAAAAGTTGTAGATCTCGTCGAGAGCTACAACTATCGTATAAAGATTATCTCGTAAAAAATATATTTTTTTCTAATATGAATAGCAGCGCACAACGCAATTAAAATTAAAATAAATTATTTGAGTATCTAAACGACCTCAAATGAAAAAACTCAAAACTACAAAGTTTTAGATCTCAGTCGAGATCTACAATTTTCATATAAAGATCATCTCAATCCAACATCATATGAAAAAGATACGATTTACGATTTTTCAAAGTCGAAAAGCCTGTGGCGCCGGTGTGAGTGGCGCCATGAACAGTTGCGTTTGACGTGTAAAATGACGTGTCGGACCATTGTAGAACACATCGGTCGACTCCTACGTAGTATATATTGCGGCGCCATTGCCTGTGGCGCCGCCAACGTTATATTGCGGCGGCCACGTGGTGCTGAAAAAAGGGTCGCACATAGTTTTATAAAGGGGTCATTCTTGTAATTAATTTAGTCGGTGGTCAAAATGAAAAAAAAAATGCTAAAGGGACCCAGCTAGATATCTTAAGGATCGGACTCAGAAAGGATCAGATCACGTTTCTATTCATTTTTAACTAAATATCATCAAAAATTCATTTAAAATATAAAAAAACATTTAGATCATAACTCATTGCTATTTCATTTCAGCATCACCATCAAAATTACTCGACCAGCATTATTTGGATCGACGACGACCATGCATGCTTCTTCATTCTCTTTCGTTCATGGGCGTGTTGGCGCGCGCCAAAGTTTAAAGAGATTCGATCTGTTAGCTAGTCTACCGTATCTAAATTAACTATTCTAACTTGGCTTGGATTGGAGTCAATTTAGCAAAAACCAGTCGACAATCGTAAGTAACTAGAAACCCAGGCGTGGCATTGCCACGCCCTGTACAGAGCATGCCAGCCAATCAGCAGAACTCTTCGCAATTAATTTGGAGTCTGTGTGTTGCCCCAACATCAACATGTTCTAAATATAAACATTACTCTTGCCTTTGTGCAAACAATTTACAGTATGTGTCTAAATCTTGTGAGCTGGAATGGTAGCATATATCAAAGGCTACAAATCATTGCTTCGTTCCATTTCAAATTTCCTAAATTTTAATGATCATGTAGTGCAATACATTATTAGGCTGCCAACGTTTTTTTTTTTTTTGGCACTATGTCAGTGAGATAGAAAAGGCTAAGTTATAGAGTTAAATCATTATCACGATTTTGGTGGACGAAGATCTGACAAAAAAGCTCGAGTCAAAATGAATATGGTTACACTTAAAATTCAAAGCAAATGGTAGTCTGTAAAGATTTTCACTTATTCACAATGTAACGCAATGGACTGTAGTAGGATGGTTCCGCTATCGGCCCATGGTGCCTGGCCGGGGACTCAAGATATCTTCAGTCTGTACAAGGTGAATTGGTGGATGTTCAATGATTAAGACTATCTAGAAATTCAAATTTTAGTAAAAAAATGTGCCAAAATGTTTAGAAAACAAGCTATATACACATACAACAATGAAATCATTAATTCATAAACACAACTAATATGAAAGGATGAGTCCCGCTCAAGTGCTAAGGGTTTACAACTTTACATTGCCCTAACTGTACATGATACCTTATAATTCACCACCATAAAGATTCCACAATACACTTTGTTATCTCAATTTAGTAGCAAGGCTTAATTTAGTTTTAGTTATTATCGTCCTGCACACTGCAGAAATCTATTAGATGAATATAAGATGCTTCTAAACAGTTATATTTGTTAGGGAATTGAAAGATATTAGAAGAAGAGGCAATATATTGAAGTCATACTCAAACAGCATGTGTACATGGATGTAATGGTACTAAGCATTAGAGATTGATGGTCCGACATGGACATGTGCAATGCACTAAGTTTGACAGTATGACCTCCATGAGCAAAAGCCATATTCTATAGTTGGTTTAACTCTGGGTTAGGATATTTGGTCATCTACCACAAAAGGATCTAAATTAAAAGTCTGCTCATAGTCTTAAAGTTTAAATTATTGGGGGAAAAGATGTACTATACCATGAGACTTATCTCGTTCTTCACCACTCTTGATCTAGTTTTCTCGATTCTTTTCAGAAACGGAGTATATCAAAATGATTGATCACCTGTAGTAATTTTGTTTCACCTAAGATACTGTAAGACTTCATAATTAATAGAAAGCGAAGGAGTAGAGAGGCCATCATGACATGGATACTCCCCAAGTTTTTAAGTCTCCAAAAATAGATTGTGCTGATACAGAAGTTCAGAAATTTCAAACTGAATGTGCTAGATAGACTGAATCATTTAAACATGTATGAAACAATAATCTTGTCTTTTATAATTATGTTTTGGTATTATTTAACCAAATATGCTTCTGATTTATAATCCTATGGTGAACCATTCAATTTATATATGTATGATGTTTTCGTTCATTTCCACGCTGACTTACAACTAACTTTGCCAAATAAAGTCTGTTTAAAGCACCTGGAAATTTGAGAGGCGCAATCTTACCTCTGGTTTTAAGTTCAGAGTACAGTTTTGTAGAGAGAAGCAAATCAGAGCTTAGTGGGGTCCTTGATAATATTCATCACCTCCAGTCTAGCAATCCTAGCAATATCTTCAGTGGCCTGGTACTGAATATCTCTGATATAAGCTGGGATAGTAATAACATCTTTGCACATCTTGGTGGCAATAAAAATCTTAGGTTGAAAACTCTGAACTTTTTACCCAAAGGGTGATAGATATCATAGCATTCTGAAAAACTGTGAATTGTGGTACAGTTATATCGTGGTTAGAAATGAAATTATTAAGCACAAGGAAAATCTTGTCAGTAAGAAGAAACATAACTTTGTGCAGGGATTTTATATGTGCTATTGAATGTCATGGAGAGGATCTTGGTTCCTATGAGGCAATGGCATAATAAAGCACTGCACATAAAGAAGAAATATTTTAAATCAAGATGGTGCGATTGACACTTTATTTATTGTTAACAAAACTCTATCGTTCCCGTTTAAGCATCTCATATGATATATAATAGTTGCAGTGCCTCTAATCTGGGCTGCTGAAAGTCTTTTCTTTTTTCTTCTACTAAGGTGCATGTTTGTTGGTGAGGGCTGTATCATTTAGGTATTTAGGTAGAGGGTATGTCTCTATTGTATATGGATACAAACTGAATTAACAGTACATGATACATTAGCATTATCATGGCCATTGTTATCAAAGCTTTTCTTATTTAAGCTATGGCTTTCATCGAAATCTTTGCAAAAGAAGGTAGCAACATATATTTATATATGCCAGTGATAGAAGTCTTGGTCTTTCAGTCATACCCATAATTATCGATTTCCATGTGTTGAGCATCTTCAGAAGATATAATATCATACACAACCTCAGTGGCTCAGTGTAAGACAATGTGTGGAAGCACAAGGCTTTAGTTTGTTGAACTGAAGGCTGTGAGACACGTGTGCAAGCACATGACCTTCAACTGCCGCTGACAGCTCCCAAGCAGCACAAATACAAATAAGTTATAAGAATGAGGCATTGGATTTTCTGCAAGCACAACAATCAACCTTGCTGGGCAGAAAAATCTTCATAATCCTGGGCCGGTGGACATCACGATAACCTCAACAAGCTGCACTGCGTATTACAAGCTCCCAATTATCTATGGCTGCATACACAGACACACGAATACGTTGCATCCATGATCTATCTGGATACAGTTTTTAGAGAAAAAGAAAATAGCTTTAGGGGAATTTTATCAAATGTGTTACCTGCAGAGAAGCAAGGGGCAGCCACCGGGCTAGAGCGGTTCCTGTTCCCATTCGCTGCACGGGAGGCTGTTGCCGTGGCTATGGCCGTCGTGTTCTGGTGTGCATAAGCATAATGCAGCTTGGGCGCCGAAGACTGGTTCTGCAGGAGGTGGTGCTCTTGCTGCCCCACGGGGGATAGAATTTGACAGAGACAGGGCACCGACAAGGCAACAACATCGATGAGACCTTGATCAGGTCTTCTTACCTCTGGCCTGCCCACATGATGTTGTGCATGGTCCTCAGCGTCGGCCTGATCTGGGGGAGGTGGGCCGCCGCCGATGGCAGCGAGGCTACGCCTAGAGCGTCTGCAGTGCGTGGCAATGCATGTGGGCTCGCTCTGCTAATGAAGGAGCCAGGGCCAGAGGAGCTGAAACTGGCAGCACGGAGGCAAGGACGAGCGAAGGAGGGGGTGGGGGCATGCTGAGGCTGCTGCTCTGATCGAAGGCGAAACACAGCGGAGGAGAGGGA
Organism: Paspalum vaginatum; assembly: GCA_030272315.1. NCBI lineage: Eukaryota > Viridiplantae > Streptophyta > Magnoliopsida > Poales > Poaceae > Paspalum > Paspalum vaginatum. Next base: position 22,101 of record CM059014.1, on the reverse strand, counting down.
GGTGGATGCCGAGGGGAACCGAGGCTGCGGTGGCCGTCGCGAACGGCGGAGGGGAGGAGGCGAAGGCCGAGAGGAATGGAGGTTCGTCGATTTGGGGAAAAGTGCGGGGACGGGAAACCAAATGACAGTGTAGCAAAAGCACGGCGAGGCGAGGTGCGGAGCGCGTGTGGCAGCGGTGCTCGTCTCCGTTGCGGAGGGAGCTGCGTGGGCGGAGGGAGGGTATCGCGACACCGGAGGGTGGAGGGTCAAGGGCCGCGGGCCGCCATCCTCCGCCTGCTGCTGGAGCCGCTTCCTCCGCACCCTCCTCCTCCGCCGTTGCCTCTCCCTGCCTCCCGCGCCTGTCGTGTCCTCCTCTGCCGCCCTAGCTCGCAGCGGGCGGCTCGAGCGGCGGCCCCGCCTCGGTGAGCTCGGGCCCGGGAGGCGCGGGGACGCACGGCCGCGGCTCCTGAGGGCTGTGGCAGACGCGGAGGTAGATCGCTGCCGCGGTGAGGTGGAAGTTGAGGAGGAGGAGCCCCGCGAGCGCTAGCTCGCTCGACGGCGGCCCGGTGGATCGGTCGGATGCGCAGGATCGGGCGGCGGCCGATCAGGAGACCGAGGGGCAGGGAAGAAAGCGAAGCCGCTGAGGGTTCGCGAATTCTCTAGCTTAACGGGCTTTGCCCGTCAACCCGCATCGGACGGTTCAGATGATGAGTTGAACTGATCCGACGGTTAACGGGTTAATGGATGACGTGGAGTATCCGCTAGGGCGGAAAAGTGCCCAGGATTCGTCTATTAGAGATTAACTGCTGCGCCGATCGACGGATATACAGTAGTACTAAGCTCATGCATGAGGTAGTGTTAATGCGGTCAGGAGGAGTGAATTGATGATAGATCACCTCGTTCCATAAAATTTTGGTGGAATAAATTCACTCCTTGTCTCGGTGCTAATTGTTAGTCGAGCGAGGAACGAGACGATGATAGAGCAACCTACTCCGTTCCTTAAACCAAACGAGAAAAGTACAGAGTGAAAAGACAAACCAAACGCCCCCTAACGTAATCCCCGATCAAATCGATCAAATTAAACATGCAAAGATCGAATTGAAAGCACCCACACTGTACACAGCTAGGTACAGTAGTACAGACCAATTGATGATGATCAGCTCTCTGCATGCATTATTTATTAGTTTCGGCTGGCCCAGGTAAACTAGTACTCCACTAATTGCATACACGACGTGCGGGGCGAGTACGACGCATGCAGCGTCTTCTGATCATCAATCTCTGCATGCATGCAGATGCAGGAACGAATAGCCACGCCGCCGGAGGTGGCAACCTGACGGCTGTGGCGCTGGGGCAGGCTCTGGTGGTGGTGGTGATCGCCACGGCGGGGTTCCACATCTCCGGCGGCCACGTGAACCCCGCCGTCACGCTCTCGCTGGCCGTCGGCGGCCACATCACCCTGTTCCGGTCCGCCCTCTACGTCGTCGCCCAGATGCTCGGCTCCTCCGCGGCCTGCGGCCTGCTCCGCTGGCTCACCGGAGGCCACACCACTCTTCCCGTGCACGCGCTGGCCGCGGGCGTCGGCCCCCTCCAGGGCGTGGTGGCGGAGGTGGTCTTCACCTTCAGCCTGCTGTTCGTCATCCACGCCACCATCCTGGACCCGCGCAAGATCCTCCCGGGCTCCGGCCCCGCGCTCACCGGCGTCCTCGTCGGCGCCAACTCCATCGCCGGCGCCGTGCTGTCGGGGGCGTCCATGAACCCGGCGCGCTCCTTCGGCCCCGCGCTCGCCGCCGGCGTCTGGACGCACCACTGGGTGTACTGGGTGGGGCCGCTCGCCGGCGGCCCGCTCGCCGTGCTCGTGTACGAGTGCCTCTTCATGCCGCCGGCAGCGCGCACGCACGAGCTGCTGCTGCCCGCCGGCCAGGACGACGCATGACGATCGATATATCATCGATCCATCATATCGGTTGATGAAGAGCTTGCAGTAGCCTTATTGAATTGGATCGGAGGGAGCTTGCAGCAGTATATATATTGGGTTTCCTTTCTTTCATTCTCTGCGTGCAGTGTTTGTTTTCGTGCTTAATTTGTTGTTTGATCTGATTTGATTTGATTTTAGAGGCTTGCTTGCATGCATGTTCAATGCATTCGCGTGCTGGTATTCCATCGAATTGCGTGTGTGGATGTAGGTGTGTTCTGTACGCGTTCATTCGATGCAAATGGATTATTCGGCGAATGAATCAAGATTAAGGATCGATACATGGTGGTAATGCATCGATTTAATTAATTGGTTTCGTTTGATTGCACGCGCGCTAGCCAGCTAGCTCATCAGTATTCAGTAGCTGCATGCATTAAATTTCGTTGGGTTGCATCAAGACGAATCAGTATGTAAGTAGTACGAGCTCGTAGGTGTGATTGCATATATGGCCGATATGCATGCATGACCGGCATGCAGATCAGTCCGTCTCACCCGGGGTGACATTATATTATTATTGCTGCTATATATCATTGCATGCGCCGCCGCTGCTGCTGCGAGGTCCCGGTTGACGCTGAGTGCAGCGGATTGAGCTATTTCGTTACCTATATATACTGCTGCTGCGGAGTAACAAGACCAATATCACCAGATAGTGTATCCGTAAATACGCAAATTGTGTTTTTCGCTTTGTATACAATGTGCAAATGGTGTTTTCTACACCTATGTCCACCGTGACACCAGTCTAATAATGCAGGACGTGCCTTGCTCTAACATAATCATCAGCTTCATCATTCGCTCCGCTGAAATGATAGTACATATTATCTAGCTAGCCGATGACCCATTGCATGCAGCAGTCGGTCAACGCAGGCTCCGTCGCTCCGATCCATCGCGTCCATGCTGCAAGCGTTCTGACCTCCTGCGGCCCTGGCGCGCAGTCTAAATCTGAACTCTTACGGGCATGTGAGGTTTGACACCGGCCTAAGAGCCTGCGGCAGATGATTGATGAGCAAATAAAACAACAAATTAAACTAAACACAAAGCCCAGCCGGACCATGATCCATCCATTTATTTGTCTACATCGTCATCCCTGCAGCAAAAAATTAAAAGGCAGACCAACCCCGTGTCTCGGCCTAGCCGCCCGTATCGCCGGGGCCGGCCCCATGATGCTCGATCATCATGCCCCCTCCCAACCCTGGTTGTGTACTATACGCCTACTATACGCCGTACGTCGTCCTCAAGAGACCACCTCGGATGTCCACCGTGGCCATGGCCCTCCATGGCCAGCGTCCTGCTAGCACAAGATGCGGGGCACGGCCTCAGGTTCCACTTGGCAGGCTGAAGAGTTGATAACAGCAGATTAATGGTCATTGATGGGAAGTGGCAAACAGGTGGCTCAGGTAGAGAAAAAGAAGCCTTCGCGTTGCCCCTGTTTGGGTGACTCAGGCAGCCGCTAACCCTAGCTGTCGCCACCCCTCCTCCTCTCTCCCCACGCCTCGCTGCTGCCATAGCCATCCGTCGTGCAGTGCGGCTGGCTGGGATGGCAGCGGTGGTGCCGCAAGATTCGTGTAGTAGAAGGCGCTGCCCCACGCCGCGTGCTCTCGCGTACGACAGTGGGGGAAGCCCAGGGTTTCAAGCTGTCTCGTCATGACCTGCAAACACGTACTCAACTTCAGCAAAACCCCTTTAGCGCAGTTATACGAAGATCTTTATCAGATTCACATGTGAGAATGGTGGAATTGAGGAGCTGCTTGGTCATTTGGTATTTTTCACAATGGCTACATTGATCTCGCGCTCATCAAAGTGCGGAGAATGAGAGAAGCAATGCCACAGGCTCTGCATTTCACTTCTTAACATACTTTACAAATAGGCACCGGTGTTGTTAGCATCACGTACTGCAATCCAATGGAAGAGTAGCGGTTCGCGGGCTCCTTAGTCAGTCCTGCTCTTATTTGCGTGAGTAAAAAATTAAACTTGACTTGGCTTCTAGTATCCTTTGCTGCTTCTTTCTCTTAAAAAAACTATATCTATCGCTGCTATATAAACTTGTTTCCTTTGTTTTGAGAAGTGGTCCACTATGGTGTGGCTTAGAAGGTCAAGATGGTACTGATGCCTATGAAGGAAAAAGAGACATATGGCTTAATGTTGATTGCTCGTCGAACCCGGCAGTTCAGTAGGCCCTCTCGGATGTATGGGTGGCATTGTTGGAGTCACCGCAGGCGGCTCTGAGCAGATCACTTATGTTGTTTGTACCTAATCGTTTCACATGACACTTAAGGAATGGCTTTATGTTGGATGGGAGGTGAGCAACCGATGTTGTGTTGTATGTACATGCACTCTCATTTCGGCCTTGTATTTCAAAAACTAAACAATTTTGGTTTATACTGTGTTTCGGGTTCTGATAACAACTGCCCACCTGATTTCCTCCCCTCTTTGCGAGGCGCTTTGCAGCTGTGCAGACCGAGATTGAGTGTTATTCAGAGACACATTATTTACAAACCATTTGATGCATCCAATCAACCAACTGATATACTAATAGATTGCATACTTATTATCTACACTTATTTGGAATTAAACTAGTCAAATTTTAGCAGCTAACGAGATGAGTTGGTGCATTCGAACAGGTTGAACAGGCTCTAAGGGAAAGTGTAGCTGAAGTAGGAGTTTGTGTGCAATGCGAAACACATGAGGCTTGATTTCTAGAAGACTTTATAATACATATATATTAGACAATAGTAGTTCTCTGTTGATGCTAGTCTTCGTGTTGGTAGCGCCTAGTAGCTAAAACTTTGCACGGTTCTTTTGTCGAGTGTAGCCTTTTGCTGAATATTGCATTATCGTCGTTGCATGATCTTTTGTGAGACGAAGTCTAGGGGATTTTTAATGCGACGAAGTCTTCGCTGGGATAGAAAATATAGATGAAGGGTAAAAGTATAAACTTACTTATTATTGGGATCCAATATCTCAATCTTCAAAACCTTAGCCGTCAAGGTCATATTTCTATGGAGTGGTCATTTACATATTTTCCTTTGAAGAACTTCAAAAATACAAATAAGTCCTCTCTTAACATGGGCCGGGCCTTTGAGGGGCTATCCTTGCTTCCCCCAACAGTAGCCCCTAGGTACTTCGTTTTTCGCATGCTATGACAATATGCACATGCACAAACTAAAACTGTTGTTCCGTCTTATCGATCGTCTAAAATATATGTGCACAATCATTTGCACAAACTGCTGCAGCCTTACAATGTACCCTACAGAATTTGCTGCCTGAGGAAGCAAATGCCAATCTATATAACATAGATAAACACAACCCACTAGGATCCATTAACTCCATTTCTCCCAATATGTAAGCTATTCACGTTATCTTCGAGTCTATTAAGTTAAAAGACACGTCACCATGCACCAGGACGCTCTATTGATGTCTTGCGTTGATCTTCTGTAGCTAATAACATTCATGCATGCAACTATATATTAGCCTTTGTGAGTACTTCACTATAAAAATCCCGAGTCATAAACACGCATAGAATCAATCGTTTAAAAGCGGGTCTCTCTTAACTAAAATGAATATGTTGCAAGTATAATGTTTTTAAAAAATGTTGTCATGGATTCACAATTCATTTCTACCTTCAAAGTTCACTTTAAAAATTAGCTTAAAATTTTCCAGCAGCAACGGGGTATCACTTATACATATATGCCATCAGCTCAGCCAGGAACTACCCAGACCGACACTGCTTACATCTAACAGGGGCACATCGAAATTAACCTGATGACCTGATACATGGATGGAAGGCCGGTACGGTGGAAATTCACCTCAACGGCTCTCTACATACGCCTAGCGGACAAATCATCGAGCAAATTGATCGATATTCATCGTTGCATAACGGACAAATTGATTATTCCGATCTTCGGATAAATGAGTGATGCCTTGGATTGAGCCTAGACGATTTTGCACAGCTCAACCGGACAAATCTCACGACAATTTACTTCTAATTACGTGATATAAGAGGTAGTACGATGTACATCAACTCCAACTAACCTTATTAGCCAAAATGCCTCTCTACGCCCACCTAATAATAAGATGCTAGCTAGGATCTCACTAGATAAAATAGACTATCATCCCTCTTTTATATCTCGATCAGCTTATTCATCCGAGTTTTGGTTTGGGCAACTTTGGTGTCTACATATATATTGTCTACTTCGACAAGAACTACAGAAAGTCCTAGAGCAGATCATGGCGACGTGGCTTATGACTCAGTGGATTCTTGATTGAGGTGATGTTGCTTCACAAAATTGTAGAGAAATCTGGTTGCGTGAGTTATTTTTTGAGTGTCAACATAAATATAGAATTTTACTACACCATAAGTGATTCACTATCATATGAGAGCAAGTTATGCTACGACCGGTCACAGACTCACAGGTATATATATAACTATAGTGTGGACGACATCGGATTAGATCAAGAAAAGGATGTGTATATATATAATGACGAGGTAATTAAGAGACCACTACTCATATCTTATAATTATATTATTATTATTGATGATTGATTAACTAGTTCAAACGATGGATAGGTCCTAATTAACATTTCTTCCTACCTCTGCAAAGGGATTCTACTAATAAGGCCTGGCATCGATCGATCCTAGCTATAGCTAGTTTCTGCAGACTGCATGCATGGCGTGCATGGCTGCGTGCGTGCTGCTGATGCAACATGTGCGTCCACCTCCATCCTCTTGCTCTAGCTCTTCTGCCTTGCATTGGACGTACATAAGATCAGCTACGATCGATCATGTGATGCACAGCAGGTCGCCGGTGCAAATCACATCACCCACGGCTTGTATGCCGCCGCTTCTCCACCCAAATCGGTGACAGCACCGGCGTGGGGCCTACGACGAACCCCGGCTCGTCGTTGTCCTCCAGCAGGTCGCCCCTCATCCCGGCGGGGTGAATAATCGCGTCGACGCCGTCGCCCTTGCCTCCTCCTGGTCCTGGCATCATCTCCGGCGGCTCCGCGTCCTCCTCGCCGTCGTGATCGTCGTCGCCGTCGTAGTCGCCGTCGTCCTCCTCCTCCTCCTTGCCCACCACCCGTATCCTCCACACCTTGACGCTCTTGTCCAGCCCCGCGCTGTACACCACCATGCTGCCCTCGACCTCGCCGGCCTCGCCGCCGCCCACGGCCAGGCAGCGCACCGGGCCCCGGTGGCCCTCGATGACGGCCAGGCACGTGTGCACGGCGCCGCCCTTGTTGCTGCTGGCCCCCTCCCGCCTCCACACGCGCATCGTGGCGTCCTCCGACCCGCTCACCACCACCCGGCCGCTGCAGCCGGACGCGAGGCAGAACACGGCCAGGCGGTGGCCCTTGAGGTGCCCGGCGTGCGCCGGGCGCCCCACGCTGGCCTCCTTCTCCCACACGTTGACGTAGCCGTCGGAGGAGCCGGCGTAGAGGAAGCAGCGCCGCGTGGCGGCGGCGTGGCAGAGCGCGAGCGCGTTGACCGGGGACAGCTCGGCGCGGAGCACGATGATGAGCGCGTGCGTGGTGCCGCCGTAGACGCGGCGCCACATCTTGACGGTGCCGTCGGCGGACCCCGTGAAGACGCAGCCGTCAGCCTCGTTGACGGCCATGGCGTTCACGGGCCCGTCGTGCGCGACGAAGGAGTCGACGCAGGCGCCGTCGGAGAGCTTCCAGGCCTTGACGGTGCGGTCGTGCGAGGCGGTGTAGAGGAGGCCCGCGACGGCGTGGAGCACGAGGCAGGAGACGGTGTCGCGGTGCTGGTGCGGGCGGCGCTTGCTGGCGAAGGGCAGCAGCGAGAGGCCCACGACGCCCTTGGCCGGGAGCGTGGCGGCCTTCTTGGCGCGGACGTGGTCGCAGGCGGCGGCGGCGCAGACGGTCCAGACCCGGACGTGGTGGTCGCGGCTGTGGGAGGTGACGAGCGTGCCCCCGCAGGCGGCGAGCGCGGGGACGCGGCCGCGGCCGACGTCCAGGTAGCCGCGGTTGAAGCAGCCGGGCGCGGCCCACGCGCGGACGCGGCCGCTGTCGGACGCCGTGAAGAGCACGCCCCGCGCCACGGCCAGCGCGTGCACGTCGCCCTCCAGGCGGTGCAGCGCCGCCAGGCAGTGGTAGATGGCGGCGGGCGAGGGCGGGAAGCGGAGGCGGCCGTGCAGCGGGGACTGCACCCACGGGGAGCAGCCACCGCCGCCGGCGCCGGCCATGGTGGCCGGCACCTCCACGGCACCCGCAACAGGCACCGACGACATGCTCAGGCGGGCCGGCTCGGGCGCCGCCTCGTGCTCGCGGGCCGGCGACCTCCCTCCGCCGCGCGCGTAGTACTGGTGCACGGGCGTCGCCTGGAGCGACGACTTGCGGTCCTCCTCGAAGAAGCTGAAGCTCTTGCGGCGGCCAAAATCCATGGCGAGCGATCGAGCTAGCGACCTCGACGACGGCCGATGTCGACGACCTCGGCCGGCCGCCGTCTCCTCCGATCCAATCCGGCTATACGAGATACGACCGACCGATCGGATCGGAGTAGCTAGCTACGACGACGACGACGACGAGTGATGAATTGAGTAGAATTGAAGGAAGGGCCGGAAGCAGCACGCAGCCAGCCTAGCATCGTCGTCGCAAGTCAGCAGACGTATAAATTGACATATGGACCGATCGACGACGCGACGTACGGTACGTGGTACCACGGCGGCCGCCATAAACTCGACCCAAGGCATGGATGGGAGCAGTAATGGCGGCTCCGACGTATGCCGGCTGCAGGCGGCTGCTGCCAATGGCATGCGTGTACGTGGACCGTAGCAAGATCTGGTGCGAGATCGAGAGAGATGCATGCGTAGCGTACGTACTACGTGCATGTGGTCGCCGGGGGGGGGGGGGGGGGGCCGCCGCGCCGGAGCTGCAGACGAGGTGGATCAGAGGATCTCGAGACAGATTTGATCGATGATCCGAGAGACCAGGAATAGGCACATGCATACCCATGCAGTCCTGACTGCATGCCGTACGCGACGGATCGGAGTTAGCTGTGCTGCATGCAGACTGGGCCGTACGGTTGCAGCGCCATTGATGCTAGCTACCTGATGGCCCATCCCATCCCATGACGTACAAATAATCAACGCCGGGAGCGATCGACGATAGGATTCATAAGATTCATCAAGGCCTGCTGCACAAGATTTGTTTAGTGCATTAAAAAACCGATCGGCTACGAGGAAATTCCTTAGAAATATATAGGAGATGTAACCGAACTGCATCCAATGTTCTAAACTAGAGTGAAATAAACTTATCTCGCATTCCCATCTATACCCATTAATTTTAAAACACACATCTAGGTTCACGATCTAATCCTAGCGTTCACCCGCCATCCAAAACCCGGCGCGAAGCTATTTGCTGCTTACATGGCATCCACCGTTTGCCAACATGGCTACAAAACTTGCAAATACCACCCTCGCCTTCTCTCATTGCCAACAGGGCCAAGGCCAACCCAGCCACGCCTCTCTCCTCCACGGCAAGCCGGCCTATGAACCTGTGACCCTCACCAACCTCGTGGCTAGGCACTAGCACCATTCGCCTTGAACGGGAGACCCGCCGGAGCGGCAGAGTTCATGGCTGGCGAGAACTCGTCAAGGAGCACCACTCATCAGGCCGACATCCAGTTCCTGATGAACACGTTCGCAGTTGGTCCGGTGGGAGCAGAGCCAACCTGGCATTCAGCGATGGCTTCCCGGGCTTGGATGATGGTTGGCTAAGCACCCAAGATTTCCTTGGTGTCATCAACGGCGTCGTGCGGAGCATGGGCAACGTGGCGGGGCTACCGTTACAGCACAACACTGCGAGGAGAGGCCCAAGGCACCAATGCCTTATCCAACCCCCACCGCCTCGCCCAGCTGCCGATGTCGTGTCCAAGCATCATCGCCTCGCCCAAGGTGCCGACGACCACTGTTGTCTCCCCCAACCGCCACTGCCGCCTTGCCATTTGGTTTCCCATTAGGCTTCCGGGGAAGATGTTCGCCGATCCAGTGTTGGCGCCAATGTTGTCGTGGCCATGCTCGTCGTCGTCGCCACGGGCAACTGGTGCTCCCGCTGCAGCTACGGCTGCTGCCCCGCCACGAGGTTGTAAGGTTTGACTAAAAGTCCGCCCATGATGGATCGGACCGTACGGTCAATGTGGCATACCTCTGGCTTGGAAAACCCACCTTCTGTGAAATTATTCCGCCCCGAAGGGATCAGACCATCCGTTCCACTAAACACCAGAATCTCCAAGTTCTAGGGCTACGGCAAAGGTCTGACCTATTAGGGTCGGAAGGTACAGTCCTTGCATTTTGAGCTGAGTTTCACTAAGTTCCGCTTTAGGCTCATCAAAGGTCCGCTCCATTGTTTTTGTTGGACTTCGGACCGTCCGCTCTTTTGCCGCCTCTTCCAGGTTTTGATCCGTACGGCCCGAAACTCTCGCCGTCTGCTACTCCTGCTATCTCTGTCGTGGTCACAGGGTGGCCCGACGACGTGGAGTGTGCGCGACGGCAGGCTCTGCCCGTGCACGTCCTTCTCGTCTTGGGTGCACCATTGCCTTCTTCATCTGCTCCTGCTCCCCATCGACGCTCTGTGTGGCGCTAGTGCATGGCCTTCGTGAGGTCCTACGCACCCCTCGTTCGCGTACATCCCGCCATCGTACGCCTCCCGCATGTGAGCGGCTTCATCTCCAAGATGTTGTGCGGTTGGTGCTCCCACGACAGCTGCAGCTGCTGCCCCACCACCATGTCGGCAAGGCCGCCAAGGTCGCGCATCGGCAAGCCGTGGAAGGCTGACTTGCCATGGAGTAGATCAGAGGTGTGGCTGGGTTGGCCTTGGCCCTAGTAGCAATGAGAGAAGGGGAGGGGGTTTGCAAGTTTTGTGGCCACGTTGGCACACGGTGGATGTCACGCAAGTAGTAAATAGCCTCGCTGGCGGGTTTTGGATGGCGGGTGGGAACTAGATTTAGATCGTAGACCTGGATGTGCGTTTTTAAAGTTTATGGACCTAAGTAGAAATGCGGGATAAGTTTAGGGACATAGGATGTATTTCGCTTTTCTTTTAAATAGCTGATGGTTATAGCCGCTATTAGATATTATAGAGATTTTGCGCTAAACTACTACAGCCGGCTATATATTTGGAGTCTTTTACCTATGAGCCACTAAAAAATATGGTAATTTTTTGTTTGTCACCAAAATTTTCATTTCGCCTTCGCTGTCACTGCTTCGTTTTTGTTTTGCCTCGTGAGCTATTGCCGTCAGTTTTTTTGCCTAACGGCAGCCAACAGGGTGGTGAAATGCCGTTGTTGCCCCTGTGTTGTGTGGTTGGATGTAAGTTTTGTTTTCCCTCATTTGCCGCACCCGCGCCGAACCCGCCACCGCCATGCCCGCTGCTGTTCGCTGAGGTCACGCGGCTGCGCTGTGACGGCGTTGTGCTGGGCCTCGACCGCGCCCGCGCCTCCCGCGCGTAGCTGCCCCGCCGGCCGCGGCCGCGACGACCGCGTGCAGCTGCGCCGCTTCCCCGCACCCGCCCCCATCGGCCGCGCGACGGCACGTGCGCCTGCGCCAGCATCCGCGCCCCCGCCTGCCACATGCGACGGCGCGCGAGCCTCCACGCACCCGCCAACGCGCTCCCGCCGGCCGCGGCCGTGACGCCCGCGCGCAGCTGCCCCGCTTCTGCGCCCCGTCGGCCGCGCGACGGCGAGCGGGCCTGCGCCAGCCTCCGTGTCCCACCGGCCGCGTCCTCCGCGAGCGCCAGCAGCAGTGCTGAGCAAGGCGCAGGTGGGCGCGCTCAAGTCGCGGTGCGCGGGCGCGTCCACGTTCCGCGCCGTGGTGGCGCTGCACGACGCCGAGACGCGGCTCTACTCCATGATCGACATGCGCGCGCGCCTAGCGCCGCCGCTCCCGCCCGGCTACTTCGGCAACGCGGTGGTGCGCGCGTCCGCCGCGCTTGCCACGGTCGGGGAGGTGCTGGGCAACCCCATCGGGTACGCGGCCCTGGCGCGCGCTTGCGGCCACCAGCAAAGGCGACGACTACGACGCACGGTCGCTGGTGGCTGCCTCCAGGCTCCCATGTATGGCTGCCTCGGGTACTCACGCTCCCGTAGCAGAGAGGTTGGTGGCAGGAGGTGATGCAGTCACGGGGAGGGGTAAAATCGCCAATACGGTAAAGTTCTCCCTAGGCTAACTGTCCACGTGTCTGTTGACTGTGAAAATACCGACGGCATGGCTCACGGGGCAAGATAAAAATGAAGTAGTAGCAGTGAAAACGAAATGAACATTTTGACGACAGATAAGAAATGACTTTTTTTTTCTCACAGGTAAAAGACTCGTATATTTGCCGATTTAGCCCGCTAAAATGGCTGCTATGCTTTTTTTTACCGAGCTATATCTTTTTACGTAGCTGGCCCCGCTGCATCTCAGCAATATAACTGCTGGCCGGATCATCATTAGTGCGTCACATCAAGCTGCAACGCCATAGGGACACACATCTGCATATAATGAAGAGGGAGTGTACATTCAATTCATCTTAACATGCATACACGGTCAAATATGAATACTGTTGATGAGGGCAATTCTAACGCCTATGCGTGACTATGACAGTTTCTATGCAATTAATTCAGCATGCTACGACAGTTTCTATAGAAAAAAAAAACTTCATGGATTCTACTGGGATGGACATCACAAATACCAAGACACGATGCGAGGGTGTAGTGGGGAGGAAGATATTTGTTGGAGATATTCGTTAGCCATGCACGCATAGTCAAATACTGCCTCCATTTTTTTATTTGACGCGGTCGATTTTTTTAAAAAACTTCGATGACTCAGTCTTATTTAAAAAATTTGTGCAAACATACAAACATACAATACATGTTCAAACTAATCTTAACAATAAAACAAATAACAAAAAAAGTAGATGATAATTTATAAATTTTTTGAATAAGATGAGTGATTGAAGTTTAAAAAAAATTAACCGCGTCAAATAAAAAAGAACGGAACGGAGGAAGTAACTGAGAGTGTGCATGCATATACGAGTGAGTACCGTCGCCATGCATGCATGGTCAAAATAATTAAGATGTGTGTGCATTCATATTTAGCTTTTTCTCGCATGCATACTCTACTCTATGCCTAAAATCAGTGCATTTTTAATTAAAAAAAAAGGTAATTAACCAACTGCTTGGAGCGGGGGAAAACCAGGAACTAATAAAACATGCAAAAATAGGGGGTGTTTGGATACCTAGTAAACTTTTTGTCCCCATTAGTTCACTCTTTAGCTCACCTTGATGAGTAAATAGTCTGATGGATGGAATGACTATTTTGACTTAAACTCTAGCTCTCCAGTTTGGTTATAAATGAATTAAACTTGGCTAAATTTCAGCTACGGGTTTAAACGCCCCCTTAATCAATCAAACTGGCCTATCTCTAGCTAGTAAAAAATTAAAAAAAATGCATCATTTATGATACAAAACATTTGGCGCTAGAAATGGTTTACAGTGATGAGTTGTAAAAGATGGGTTGCATTGCAGGGGGTCGATCGGAAGGAGAGAGAGAGAGAGAGAGTAATACTACATTCTAGCTATAACTAATAGGTAACTAATAGACATGTGAAGCCTTGATGTGGCTGTCGTCTCGCTGCATGCAATATATGCTCGATCAAATCTTTTTTTTTTTTGCCCTGGCTAAAATTACTACCACCATTCGCTTGTCAGTAACTCTGCATGACTCGCTCATGCAGCGCGCGCGCGCACACACGCTTGGACGGGGGCAAAACGTATCTCTGGTTCTGCACTGACGCGTAGGCGTAGCCACTAATTAATGTAGTAGACGGAAATAGCGCGATGATGCCTAGCTGCTATCAGTCGATGAAAATACGGTTAACTTTGTCGGCTTTACTGTTTACTCTAAAGTAAAATTAACCGACGTAAATAAATACTAGCCAAATTTCTCCAAAGTAGTACGTACTTACGTACTATAGCTACAGAGATGGCGGCAAATTAAAATTAGTTAGCAAACAAGTGACATTTTGACACCGCTGCACCTTTTCATTTCTTCATTCTAATATATATCAGCGTAGATGTACACATCGTGAACCGCATCTCGGTTTGTATATACTTGACGGGTCGATCACGTAAAAAACAGAGGGTGCAAAAGAAGACCGGCCAGATAATCAAAGCATGAGAGAAAGAAAAAGGGAAACAAGAAATTAAAAGGCATGTCCAACGACAGGGGACGACAGTAGTGTACTGCCATCTAGAGGCATCATATCCATCGATCTATACTTAGGGGGTGTTTAGATTTTAGCTCCCGTCACATCGGATATTTATACGCTAGTTAGAAATATTAAATATAGTATAATTATAAAATAAATTACACAGATGAGGACTAAACGACGAGATGAATTTATTAAGTCGTCTCAATGTTTAGTCCTCGTCTATGTAATCAGTTTTATAATTAAACTATATTTAATACTTCTAACTAATGTTCCAAACGTGGGCTAAACTTTAGCCGCTATATCAAACACTCTTGCTACGTGAGAATCTCTATCTAAACGCATTTAGGACACTTGGGGGATTAAAGAAACAAAGGACTCTTTAATTTACTATACGTTGAGGGATCGAATATTTATATCGGAGAGTGCTCCCTCCTGTCCTCTTAATTATTGTCCCTAGCTTGAATTAATGGATCAGGACGACGGAGCTCTCGATCGATCAGCACGATCCATCAACCTAGCTGATGTACGTCGTGCGCCATGCATATATGATCGACACGACACGACACAACTAGTCGCTCGATCTATTTGTGTCAGGGGGAGTGTGCAGAATCGACACTTATTAGCCCTATATAACAAATATAAATATGATCTATTTGTGTTTGGGGGAGCGTGCAGAAGCGGCCAATGTCTTTGTTTAAGAGGAGTAATGACACTTGAGATCTGAGCCAATGAGCGAGAATGCTTGTCGCCAGGTTTATTTACAACAGGTCCAGTCCTGCAGGGACGCAGGGTGGATGAGGGAGAATGACGTGCTGTTTGTGTAGAAGAGACCATATCAGTACTACATAAATGTTTTTTTACCATGCACTGGGGGTGGGGTGGGGTGGGGGGGGGCATTTGCCCTTTTTTTTACTAAGCTTATTGCCATAAACATCTGTTTTTAAAGTAAAGAGGTGAAGTAGACTGTCCTCTAAATATGAGGGGTTTGTTATATATTGTAGTCAGACTGAGTCTAACGGATCGCCTATCCACCATGTATATCACTGTTCTAACTACCCATCTCTCTGTATACAGTAACGCTATAGTATCATTTCGTACTATAGACGATCTGTTAAACTCAGTCTTATTTTTTCCAAATGATTACAATTTGCATCCCCATCATCCCAAAACAGGCGAACATTGCATAAATGATACACAGTTAGCTGTACCTCTTTCAATTTTTCATCGTGAACATACATGATAAGTTTAACTGTTATAAGTTTGATATTCATCTTGCTGCTCACCATGTTTTTTATGCATGCTTCCTACAGTTTCTCCCTTTTATAGCCTCTTTTTGAGAACAAGTGCTAACATATGTGCTAAGGCTCTGTTTGGCTGTTCAGAAAACCAAACAGTTTTGATGGAGGCTGCTTATTTTGGACAATTCATTTTGCATAACTGGACAACATGAGGTGCCAAGCCCTATTTAATTTCCAATGCCATTCAGGGCAGGCTTGGTTTTTATGCCAATTTGTTGTTGTCAAGCTAAATCTTGGACGAGAAAAGTTACCAAAATCTCATATGCAGCATGTGAGACGCTGACAAGTTTTGGCAACAAAATTTAAGCATACCAAGCCTGTTTGGTTTGCTGCCAATTCTTTGGCTAAAAAGTTGCCGGCCTTTCGGTATGATAAACGCGAGACATTTTGTAATTTGGTGGGAACCAAATGGTTGGGGAAAAAAACATGTTGCCGAATCTGCACCAAATGGAGCCAAAGACACAAATGACTATCTTTGTGTAAGAATAATGAGAGAAACAAACAATGATGTGAAAAAAAACCCGACCCTGAAGAACATGGTAGGCTAGTTCACTGAATAACAGTGTCTCTATTAGACCTAGGCATGGGTCATCTGGCCTGAACGAAAAAAACTGATCCAGAAAATACGGTAGGTGGACATTGATTGTTTTTCCTGCGACAATTAAAGGGCCAACGCGCGGACCAATTTTTGTACCCAAAATCTGACCCAACCCGAAAAACCGACCCGAATGTCTAGAAATCCAACTCAAAATGATTACAATTTGCATCCCCATCGTCCCAAAACAGGCGAACATTGCATGCATAATACACAGTTAGCTGTACCTCTTTCAATTTTCCATCGCGAACATGCATGATAAGTTTAACTGTTATAAGTTTGATATTCGTCTTGCTGCTCACCATGTTTTTTATGCATGCTTCATACGGTTTCTCCCCTCTATAGCCTCCTTTTGAGAACAAGTGCTAACATATGTGCTATGGCTCTGTTTGGCGGTTCAACAAACCAAACAGTTTTGATGTAGGCTGTTTATTTTGGACAATGCATTTTGCATAACGGACAACATGAGGTGTCAAGCCCTATTTAATTTCCAACGCCATTCAAGGCAAGCTTGGTTTTGATGCCAATTTGTTGTTGTCAGGCTAAATCTTGAACGAGAAAAGTTACAAAAATCTCATATGCGTCATGTGAGACGCTGGCAAGTTTTGGCAACAAAATTTGAGCATACCAAGCCTGTTTGGTTTGCTGCCAATTCTTTGGCTAAAAAGTTGCCGGCCTTTCGGTATGATAAACGCGAGACATTTTGTAATTTGGTGGGAACCAAATGGTTGGGAAAAAAAACATGTTGCCGAATCTGCACCAAATGGAGCCAAAGACACGAATGACTTATCTTTGTGTAAGAATAACGAGAGAAACAAACAATGATGTGAAAAAAAAAACTCGACCCGAAGAACATGGTAGGCTAGTTCACGAATAACGGTGTCTCTATTAGATCTAGGCATGGGTCATCTGGCCCGAACGAAAAAAACCGATCCAGAAAATACGGTAGATGGACATTGATCGTTTTTCCTGTGACAATTAAAGGGCCAACGCGCGGACCAATTTTTATACCTAAAATCTGACTCAACCCGAAAAATCGACCCAATGCCTAGAAATTCAACACAACCCGAAAGAACATGATAGAGTGCGCGGACTAACTCGATTTTGACCCGCCCTAGACATACGCTGGTTGTGGGTCATTCTATATAATCCGCAACCCGACTTTTGACCCGATCCAATATTTGCACAAGTCTAGTCCTATATTAATGCATGCGCAAATGTTAACAGTGTGATGACCGGAGAAAGTTTGAAACGTTGAACATTATTACAGCCGAGGGGAAAAATCTAGTCCATCCGCGTCGCTTGCCTAGCGGCCAGGCAGTGGCCTTCTCCGCCGTAAAACAAAAACAAAAACAAAAACCCCGCCGCCGCGACGCGACGAAGGAAATAAAACCGCACGGCGAGCCGGGGCCGGGCAAGCCATGCCGCAGGTGGCCGCCCCTCTCCGCCGCTTCCTCCCCCTTTCCCAAACCCTAACCCCCGCCCCTCTCCTCCACCTCTCGCGCTGCCTCTTCTCCTCTTCCCCGGCCTCCTCCGGGCGCGCCGCCTGCCTCCGCGCCCTCGCCCACCGCCGCCACCACCACCCGCGCCGCGGGAGCAGCACGCTCCGGAAGGCGCCCCCCAAGGAGGACATGGAGAAGGAGGTGGCGTTCAACAGGAAGCGGGCGGAGGGCAAGGACGGCGGGAAGCGCGGGGCCATGGAGCTCAAGACCCGCAGGCTCAACCCTGTCAACACTACCTGCTACGTGCAGGTGAGGGGGCTGTGACTGTGACTGATTTCCTTCTCGCCAATTCACCTCACTCGGATGGATACTTTAAATGACGATGCTGTCTTGGGAGGGACATGGGTGCAATCGTATGACACCTCTGAATAGTTCCAGACGATAGCTTAACACTTTTAGGCATGAACAGAGATGCAATCACAAACTGGTCTCATAAAAGTACCATAGCATGAATACAAACCATAACACTTCTAATATGGGACTTACTTTTTTGTTGCAACTAACATCATTATTTGAATTTCACGAAGGAAGCTACAACTATCAATGCACTTAAGTCACTAACAACCGTAAGTTCAGGATAACCACTGATACTTATTGTAGTTTGTAAGTCATGCATTCTGTAATCCCAGCTGCTGGTTAACGGTTATGGCCTTGTGTCTGTGGAGATGTCCCATTGGCTCGTCCCTTGAACGGCTTCATGGGCTTGGGAACCGTTGCTGTTTCGGTTTTATTTCTGTCTCACGCCCCTTGGTTCTTGCCGTGCAGATACTTGGTACGGGAATGGACACGCAGGACACCTCGCCTTCTATTTTGCTCTTCTTTGACAAGCAAAGGTTTATATTTAACGCGGGCGAGGTATGTTCTGCTGTGATACGGTTCTCGTGCATTTTTTTTTCTTTTTGAACAAGATAAGAGCTAACGGCTATGGCAAAAAAAAAAAAAAAGAGAGAGAGCTAAAATTGTAGTTAGCTGAAAATACAACTTTACCTTTTTCTCATCTGTGAGGTGTTGTAGAAAGTGTTTTGAAAACCATGGTCTTATATTGAGCTACATTGAATATGAGATTCATCTTTTTGAAACGAAATATGAGATTCGTCTTAAACATCTGGGGGAAAATTGGTCTTGTGTTTGCCATTTTTGTGCCGATTAGAACTCTAATCTTGCCACCTGACAGGGTCTTCAACGTTTCTGTACTGAACACAAGATAAAGTTATCAAAGGTATGCGATTCGAGCCCCCTCTACCTTGCACAACACACCCACATTCATTATCTTGTTTCTAAATTTCTTACATCCTAGTCTTATGTATCGTATAATGTTATTAACTGGCTCACAAAATAATCCCCTGCTTCCCAGATTGACCATGTCTTTCTGACTCGTGTGTGCTCAGAAACTGCAGGGGGCCTTCCAGGTATTGGGTTTAAACCACTTTACTTCTTAGCCCGATTGCTTGGTTTGCATGATGTACTGATATTTCATCATGATGACATAGGTTTTTTGTATTATGGTATATTGTAGGCCTGGTGCTAACTCTAGCAGGAATAGGAGACGAGGGAATGTCGGTGAGTTCACATGATTTATTCTTTGTTTTTTGCTCTCTACTCATGCATCCATCTTTAAAAGTAATTCAACAGACTAATTGTAACCTTTTTCCTGTTAACTGGAACACAGGTGAACATATGGGGCCCTTCTGATCTTGACTTTTTAGCCGGGGCAATGAGATCTTTTATCCCAAATAGAGCAATGCTTCACACACATAGCTTTGGTGCTGAACGAAATGCATATTCTTCACAATCCAAAGATTCTGTTGTTATTCTTGATGATGAAGTAGTTCGGATATCAGCAATGTTTGTCAAACCAAGGTACCATGATGAAGCTGGTAGCTTGAATGGCATTGACTTGAAGCCTGGTGATACTGCTATAGTCTATGCCTGTGAATTGCCGGAAATTAAGGGAAAGTTCGACCCTTCTAAGGCTGCTGCCCTTGGCCTTAAGCCTGGACCCAAGTATCGTGAACTTCAACTTGGGAACTCTGTGCAGTCCGATCAGTTTGATGAAATGGTTAGTTATGAATAAAACAATATATGTTATCATTTTTGGTTTTCCCTTCTATTTTGAACAAGACTTTTGCCATAGGAGACCACTGCTGCCCTTTTCTTGACATAATGTTGTTGGATTTTTGGGGTCTGTTAAACTTGATGTTGCATTGTGATGTCATGATGTATTAGACATTTTCTCTTGCCTAACTGCAGTATGAAAACATATACCAGCTGTCCCTAGACCCATTAATTTTGCATGGCTATTTTAACAGAGTAGTTTAGGCTTATCAGAAGTTGTAATAGTAGCATCACTTTTGGAAGTTTGCTCATAAACATCATTATTTGTTTCAACATAAGTTTGGATATAAATTTCACACACTTTATCTAATTTGAGTTTCTTGTCTAAAGCTCCTTTGTTTTTGTCAATTAACGTCTAGGTTCATCCAAGTGATGTTCTTGGTCCGTCAATTCCTGGACCAATTGTTCTTTTGGTGGATTGCCCTACACAGTATCATATGCCAGAACTTTTTTCACTGCGACCCCTTAGCTGCTTTTATGAAGATTCTTCAGAGCAAACAGAGAATGCCAAGAAAGTAAATTGCATAATCCACTTAGGTCCATCCTCTGTAACTAAATCTGTTGACTATCAGAGCTGGATGAAAAGATTTGGTGCGGCACAACATATCATGGCAGGACATGAAATGTACAATTCAATCCCATCTGGCACCTGCTTTTTTTATGAAGTCCGTTCTGTATATAGATTTTCTACTTCAGCTTGAATTTTATTGACCTGCTAATCCAAAGTTAACTGTTGTTGCTGAATAAAAGTGAGTTCAATTGACTATGTTAATATTTGTTAGTGGCTGCACCTTAGGGTTTAATTTTCTATAGTGATGTGGGAAAAACAGTCAAATACGTTGTGGACCATTCTTAAGTTGCAGTTTCTGTTTGTGAATTTGTGCCATGCTTTTTGGCTGATTGGTTTTATGCCCTTAGTTTCCCTTCTTGATGCATGCAGTAAAAACATGGAAATTCCTGTCTTGAAAGGCAGTGCAAGGATATCATCGCGCCTCAATTTTGTTTGCCCTCAGCTCTTCCCATCCTCTGGGTTTTGGTCTGTAAAATCTTCAAATGATGTTATGGAGAATGATAAGGTAGGATACAGACTTCCAGTAGCCTATATAATACCTTGAAAATTTAATTACTGCTTTTTATACAACTAAAATATTTTGTTTTCCTTTCAGAGCACTTCATTGGAAGCATGTAGAAATGTATCTGCGCAAAATCTGCTAAAGGTACTTTTGTGCTTTTCATCCTCTGTATTTTAGCTTTACTGTTTTCTTTTAGTGAACATCATGTGATTCAGCAAACCATTAACACTGATAAAGGCAGAATGCATAGTGCCTTGGTCCAATTGCCATTGGAGCCTCAAAATTGTTTGGATCTGTACCATCATTGGTGACATGTATTTGTAGACAACCATTTACCTAAAGTTGCATGTTCTTTACCAAAGCAATAGTTGAGATCTTTGTTTTCTTGTGTGTGTTTTGAGACTACATAGTTTTCAAAGTTGATTCCCAGCATGTAATATCTTTTGCATGATAATATGCAATAGCATAGAACTAAGACAATGATGTTGGGGAGTACTCTTCTTCTAAAGAGGAATGCAAAAATAAGCTGAGGGATAAATATGGATGTGCTGTTGTGTCTTTTAAACTAACTACTAGTTTAACTTAAATTCGTTAAGTGCAATATAAGAATGGATTTTACTATGCTTTTTCTTCAGTTTCATCTGCGTCCATATGCTCAACTGGGGTTGGATAGAGCTGCTATCCCAAGCTTGTTCACCTACAAGGATATTGTACAAGAGCTTGTATCTGAGATCCCAGAGATTAGAGAAGTTCCTGAACAGGTTCACAAATTCTGGCAAAATAATTTGAATGATCAAAATACACTATCACCAGCTGGCAACCGTAATCAAGATATCCCTTCTTGTGTGGAGGATGCAACAAGGGAAGATATGGAGATTAGTTTTTTAGGTACAGGTTCATCCCAGCCTTCGAAATACCGTAACGTAAGTTCCATATATATTAACTTGTTTGCACGAGGAGGTATACTTCTTGACTGCGGTGAAGGAACTTTAGGACAATTGAAAAGGAGGTTAGTTCCGGCACATGTTTTAAGACAGCATAAACCTAGTATTAATTATGTTAATGAAAGTATGCTTTCTGTTGCAATAGGTTCGGTGTGAATGGTGCCGATGAAGCTGTAAAAAGTTTGAGGTGTATTTGGATCTCCCATATTCATGCTGATCACCACACAGGATTAGCCAGAATTCTTGCTCTGCGGTCTAAATTGTTAAAGGGGACCCCTCATAAACCCTTGCTTGTGATTGGACCAAGGCCACTTGAGAGATTCCTAAATGCGTATTCAACGCTCGAAGATCTTGACATGCAGTTCCTAGACTGCAGGCATACTTTGAAATCTAGTGTCGAGGCTTTTCTCAGCGAAAAT